>JARHVA010001737.1:657500-695000 GCA_037957365.1 Torreya grandis
GTATAGACTTGGTTGAAATACACTTTCTATTATAATAACGCATTCTTCTTGTTAATTATATAAGCATTGAGTATTTTTCAATATGATGTATTTTACACAAATACAACTACAGGCTACCCTCTATATCCTATTCGATAAATATGGAGTTGATCATAAGCTTTATCATTAATTATTACCCAAATTAAAGCATTCATGTTTAATGTTTTGAATAATATGGAATTATATAGGTAGGGAACTATCATAGTCTCTATGGCTGTAAGGAGTAAGTCTAATTAGTTCTATTTCAATTAATAATGAGTGACGAGCGATGTTTTAAATAAACTAGGTAATGGTGGGATGACCTTGAGCCAAGTGGAAGTGACCTCAGCTATTAGCACTAGATCAATTTCTTGTAATACTTTATCTTTCACTCTTTTATATGAATATACTCTCTTATAGGCAGTAATAAATTTTATTGCATGTTTATAGAATCTTGTATAAATATGCAAGGATTTTAATCAACGTGTGGGTTGCTACTTCTATGATTATCATCTTTTGTAATTAATTACCCCTATCAAATTATCTTAGATCTCTTTTGTTGGTTTTGGTTGTGTGTACATGAGTACGCTGAAGGAACATTGCTTGCATTAGCAAGTGAGGATTTCAGCCATGCATGCAGTCCAAAACATACTTTTATAATGTAATTCCAATTTTTTTTGGGATTGTTTCATCTAGTATTAGAGCCTATATTTTAAAGTTTTCAACTGAGTTTTGTGTACATTGAACATATTTCAACATATTCTTGAAAGGGCTAGTTGAGATTATGTGCGATTGTGCATACTTTTGAAAAGACTTGTGTTTCCATAGTGTATTTTGGATGGATGAAAATACACATAATATCGAGGTGCATATTATTATGAAGGATTATTTTATTAGCATATATGTTTATGCCTTTGTGATGGTTGAATGACACTTGGATGACTATGTTGTCTTTGCCAAGATTAAATTGGAACCTTGTATGATTGAGTGCATACTAAATCATGTCTAGAATTATATACCTTATGTGGATAAATATATGTATTATATGATTTGATAATTATATGCTTTGAATTTTATAAGGGCACTTAGCCTCTTGGGTGAATTAAATAATGCTTTGTTGTGCAATCTTGAAGTGCTAGAAATTCTTGCATTATAGAATGTATGTATGTGCAAAAATTGGTAAATTCTAAAGTGACCTTATGATGCTTACCTATAGCCTTGGTTGGGTCAACCCTTACCTAATCAAATTACATCAGGGAAAAATTCACCTATTAACTATTAACTTATATGGGCAAGTCGATGGGAGACTGGTGATGACTACTTCACCCTTAGAATTGAAGAAATGATGTTTGGTATCTATTGTTGACTTGTATGGGCAAGTCATCAAAATATGTTTAAAATATTATGACCTCAGGAAGACCAAGGGTTAGGCTTAATCTAGAGGGATGTATATGTTGAGAGTGTTTGATTTATTTGGGTAAATTAGTAAGGCTTATAATCTCTATTTGTAGATGATCATCTTAAATTGAATTAGAGCTTGATGTTGTTTATGGTTTTGGCCTCTTTTGAGTTAAAAGGAGAATCATGTGGCTTACTAACTTCAAAAGGTTGAAGGTTAATTATTTTTTGGAATGTTTATTTTGATCATGTTTTACATCTATGATGTTTGTTTCGATCATGGATATGTTTTGCATCTATAATGGTTATTTTGATCATGGATTAGTTGATTTCCTTGAGAATGTTATGACAACCATGGATATGTTTTACATCCATGGGGATGTTTAATTTGATCCTAGATGAGTTATGATCTATGAGGATGACTATTTAAGCTTGGCTACATTTTGACACCTATGGGGATGTCTATTATGATATGGATACGTCCTACATCCATGAGGATGTTTATTGTGAAGTTTGATTCAATTTGATGATTGTGAAAAACTAAAATTTCCATGGTGATATAACATTCACCTTGTGCCTTAGATAAGCCCACCCTTTCCTAAAGTGATGTTGTATCAAATAAATCATCACCATTCAACCTTTGACTTGTTGGATTAAGTCAATTATAAGAATAGTGATATAATCTTGTTGTTAGAATCATGAGACAATGCCTTGGTGGCAATTGATAGCTTGCATGGATGAGCTATCTGATGATGCTAAGGTATAGTATCTTGGGAGGTTTAAGGGTGAGGCTCAAGCCTAGAGGTCCTAGTGGGGTGAGTGTGACTAATTTTCTTTAGAAATTTATGGAGTTTTGGGGATCTCTTATTGTTATCGAGTAGTGTGAGCTATCTATCCATGATGCATGAACATTATTGGTAAATTTATGAAAACTCATGGAGATAGATTTTTATGGGATTTTTTGAAACAAACCCCTACTTAAGAGAAGGTGATAATAACCCAAGATCCTTAGGACTGATCATGTTGTACTATATGATGGATATTTGGTGTCATTTGGATGGAATCTATATATCAGGTGACCTGATGGGAATCATGAGCCCTTGTGCTTCACCATCATGTGTGTTAATTATTGTGATGTGAAGTACCTTAGAATAATTATTAGAACACTTGAGTCACATATGCATGATCTATTTCATGTGTTTCCCCTTTGCATGCAAAATTATTATGTGTTTTTTAAACCATTACATTTTTTTGATTATGCTAAATCATGTAAATTTGTATCTTTACTATACTATGTGCATGTAGTTAACCTTATGGTATTTCACATACTTGTCTTTATGTCAGCATTATTGTATGATCATTATATATACATGAATGTATGTTGTTAACTATAAAATGTGAGAATAATGATAGATTCACTATGTAAGGGAATCTCCCACTTCCAAAATGAACCATGTCGACCATATGTTGCTCTATGTTTTCAAAAACAAAATATGAGTATTTTGTGTACATATCATGGAATAAATGTGTCTTTATATTTATAACATATTAGTATGTGGTAATGTGACCATAAGCTACTCATGTGATGTATTTCCCTATTGAATCCACTTCTATTGATTGAAATTTGTCAAGGTATAATGTTGTATTGTGTGGTGAAATCCTGCATCACTACTCTATTATTGAGTATTGGTGCAAGTATGAGATTGAAGGGAGAGAATCACTACATCCATAATGATTTTGACCAGGTATGGGCCAGGAAGTGGAGTCTCTCATAGGTTGAAAATCTACATTCCCCCTTTACATAAGTAGCCACCTAATTTGTTTAGAGTGTGCACCATGCGTGCCACAAGTTGGGCTTGTAATCTTAGTGCATAACAGTCACTTTATGGATTTATATTTCCTTTAACTACATCTTATATATTGTAGTAAAATTAACCCTTATGAAATTTTATTATTTAAATGTTATGAATCACTAACTGGTCTTGTAAATTTGGACATTTATGCAAAAATAATAAGGTGGTACTTACTGAAATACATGCATGTGTTGGCATGTAAGTACAAACATGATATGGTTTAGATATTATTTTTTATACCTATTAGATATATTCTAGGATGAATATTTCTATTTTTTTTAAATGCGTAACTATAATGTATGATAATTTTATGCTCTAAAAGAGTAACACAAATCCATGATTAGGCTATGTTAAAAATCTTAGGTACCCACTTAAATCTTGGGTAGAGTGATGAAAGTTGGATAATGACCTCAAATGGCTTATTTCTAGATGGTGGGATTGGTATCCCTAGACCATTGTGTGAGCTCACATTTGTTGGATAACATTTTCTAAACCTTTGGGTTGCATGTGAGGCATGGAATGGCTTCTCCAATGTTCAGTGTGTTTGGTTTAGGAATATACACTAACCCATGAATGGTTGATGATGTAGTAGAGTAACCATAACAATATGGATTAATACCTTTTTGAAATGACATTATATAAAAAATGTTCTTAAGATTATGCATGCAGCATAATGTTTTTAGTGGAAGATTCTACTCTTAATTTAGAATTTGGTTATAATCTAGTTAGATTGGATGATTGAAATCATTGACTTCATGATGTAGGTCTGTGTGTGTGGACACTAAGTGATTAATGATCTTGGTAAAGATTTTATGTTCAAATTACTAAGCTAATTTAGATGATAAATTTTTTTACTTTTTGAAATATGATTGTACTTCTTTGCTTGGAAGTGCCTATATCAGTTTTATTGGAAAGTGTTTTAAGGTAAGTGTAAGATGTTATGTTTGGAATGTTTTTTTCCTATTATGTTTAATTAAATCACCTTTATAAATGACTGAAATGGTTAATAATAATAATGTTGTATGGAATTATTAGTTTTTTCCATGAATTTTTGCTAAGGAATGAAACATAATTGGTTTAGTGAACCTAATTGTAGTTGGTTTTGGTGAATTCCAATGTAATTGATGGCCTTTTTAAAGGCATGAGATTGGAAATATTCTAATCAAGTTGGGATATTTGGTGGAATATTCTATTGTAATAGTGTTGCATAAGTGATGTTTTTCGATATTAGTGTCATAAAGGACACATGAAGGTAGAAAGGAGGCCATTACTTGGCCTAATGTAAATAAAAATGGGGTTATCTTAATGGTATAAAATAGGAATGCCTATAGGATAAAGATGAGGCATTGTCACCCCTCAAAGGGTGGAGATGTTATGAAGCAATGATAATTGGGTTAGTTGGGCATAATCATAGAATATTTTTCTTAACTTTTTATAGTCATTGGGATGAATCCTCTTTAAGGAGGGGAGGATGTCATGACCTGACCTTGTGGACTACTACAAATAATTGATTGTAGCTTGTTTAGCATGTTTTAATAGAACTAGACTAATGATTGTTGGTGATGGTCTTATTTCATATGGCTGTGATGTGAGATATCTTGAGTAACTATTGTGATTAAGCTATATCATGGTTGATGCTCACATTGGATTCATTTTCTTTTGATATGCATATACTACTTGTATTGGATTGATTTTATGTTGATATATATGTTAATTTAGTTTAGTTACATCATTGTGTTACGACCCTACCTTTTGATACTTTAAATGATTGTTTAAATATTATTACCAAATATATAGCTAAATTTTGCATTACTTTTATCTAGTTGGTACAGTGTTGATGGATTTTGATATGATGGCATTTTGACTGTAGGTTGATGGGCATGTTATGTTTTAATTTGTTGCACTAGATGATATATGAACTAGTTAATGTAATTAATGTTTTATTATAGTTGTGTATCATACTATTTATTCATCAGTCAAGTGTTGTTGATATTATATTTGGTGGTTATAGGCACCTGATATAAGCTAGGTTAGATGATGATGTTGGCACCTGGGGAGAAAAAGTAATTTTTGAGTAGTCAGATGAGTTTTGATAGGTATATGTATGCTTTAGTTTTGGTCTCTAACCATTGGATAGTTATGTCATTTTTCATTGTGTATTCATGTCTTATGTCCTTCATGCCTTAGTTGTATTACTGATTACATTTCTAGGTGTTATTCATGTTGTTAGTGGTTCTTTTATACTTTTTAAACTCCCTCGATTCTAACCCCCTTTCTCTCTCATCCACGAACTTACCACCCATGGCATTGCTTGAGATAACCATTGCATGGTGACTTGGACATTATGGGTGGACTCACCTAAATCACTCCCCATGACCCCCATTTGGACTCTTATGGTAGTCACTTGTTTTTTTATGTGGTGGACCATATGTTATTTGAATCATACATTTTATTATTGATTTGGATTTTTCTAAATCTAGGTATTAATGATTATTGCATTAATAACTTTGGCATATTTGGTGCCTTGGGAGGTGGTCAAAAGTTTATGAGAGGATTTTCTCTCTCTTCCACATTGAGTGTGAATTGATGGAGGTATGGGGAGAGGGACAGAGGGAAGGAGGGGGAGTTTTATGAGTGGTGGAGAGAGGACATGGGGAAAAAATAATAGTAGAATTGAGAAAATTAGTAAAAAGGGTTTTTATTTATTTTGTGTGCTTGGTCTAGGAGGAAAAAGGACACAAAGGGGTTTTTGTTTGGTATGGGGAATGGTATTTGGAGCTACGCATAAGAGTATACAAAGGTTTCTGGTGGTGTATACTTCTTTTGATTGCGTAGACCTAGGTAAAGGGATTGGCTTGCATTCATTTTTGGACTTACTCTACACCTATGATTATTTGGGTAAGTTATTCTTTTGAAATTTTTGGATGTTGATTATATTTTTTCAAAATAATACATACATACATATATACATACGTATAAGAATTTTGGGGGATGCTACATACTCAGCCAGAAGTCATGAGACTTTAGGCCGAGTATCTAACACCTGGGGGTTGAAGCTATATCATTATTTTGCATATAATTTGTAAGTTTTACCCTATCATTTTTGTTTATTAAATAAAATTTGATGTGAAATAATTTGGGCAATTTTTATTTGGTTTGTGAGGGTTTTTTGCAATGTTTTGGGTCTCTATATTTCCCTTTCTTTACTTGAACTACATATATATATATATATATATATATATATATATATATATATATATATATAATTTTGATTTAAACCCTTGTATGTATATGTATTTTTGGCCGCACCACCTTCTATGTGAAAAATAACAATCTCAGTTATGACTTTTTGTAGAATAATTTGACCTGAGGGTTTTTCTTCATCGATCTTGGCATTAAAACTTGACTATTATCATATTGCACCTATTTTTGGCTAATTTATTCTAATTTTTTTATTGACTTCATCAAACATGTGCATATAGATATGTTTTGGGTCATTGTACCCTACTATTCTTGCTTAAATGATATTGTTGACCAAATTTGACTTTTAGGTCAAATTGGGGCACCCTAGGTAAAAAACTAACTCTTTTGATGTTTTATGGGTATGATACATATTTAAGAAGGTGTTTTATAGGTTAATCAATGTCATTTATGTTGTACTAGCCTTGGTCATTAGTTATTTGAGTCCTTATATCATTTTTGGGTCATTTTGAGGTAAAAAAAGGGTGCATTTAATGAATTGTATAGATTTATTGGGAAGTGTGTAATATCCCCTTCAAATAGGGAATATATATAGACAAAAGCTCTGAATTGCTTTTCTGATTATTCTAAAATTTTGTATGAAATAAGAACAAATTGCAATTTTTGCAAAATATCTTCAAATAAATAAATCAACCACAATATAATCTCTCAATAGCAAATCAAAGATCTTATCACTTGTTCAGATGATTACAATTACAGTCCTCTCTTATGCATATAAAAGAATATGAAAATATAGTCTTGAAAACCTGGGCTCTTGCAAATCTGGGAATAAAATCTGATTCCTGTCCATCTCGGGTTGCTGTGTCGACACACAGTCACCGTCGTCAATTGATATACTGCCGACGTCGGTCACTGATGGTCGGCTTCTCTACCGACGTCAGTCCTCAGTCGGCCAATGTCGGTCACTAGGGTGCCGATGTCGGTTCTTGTATCCCCTACGGCTCTGTTTGGCTCGTGGCAGAATAGTACACAATTGTGCAAATTGGTACGGATTTCGTACAGAAGCCAAATACTTTGTTGTGACATGTATTCTGGATCCCTGATCTAGAAATCTCTATCTATATAAATTATTGAAGAAAAACATAAAGAAATAAATACCTAGAATATCTGTGATAACTTCTGTGTGAAGTTATCTCTCAACCCTGTAAATCTCTGTGATAACTTCTGAATGAAGCTATCTCTCAAATCAGCAATAGATCAGTTGATATTTCATAGCCTCTAAATCGCACACACTGAAGAGTGGACATTTTCCAATGCAAATGGAATCTTGGAACCCTTGGCTTAGTCTTCACAGAAGAATTCTTTAATATCAAAATCAATAATCAAATCATAATCAATAATGGCCTCCATGAGAAACCCTTATACCCTCAAAAATATGTGCTTGCCCTAATTAGGGTTTTCTTAAATTAGAATTAGGGTTTCTAATTAAAATTAGACCAAATAATTAATATTTGATTAAATCAATCAAATATTAATATCTCCCTCAATACATGTCCAATCGAGCCCAAACGAAAGCAAACTGGAAAAATTCTGCTAAACAAAGCCAAGCCAATCTCCATCAAGACCCTCTAACCATCTTATCAGGCTACGAGGGTCACATAATAGGCTAACCATCAACTCTGATCATGTCAACTAAAAAGGGGACATGACAATCTGCCCCTCCTGAAATTGCTTGCCCTCAAGCAATCGCTGAATGATACACCCATCAATCCCCCTGGATCCCAAATGTAGTCATGATCTACCCTATTATCAATCAATGCAAACTCCATGCCATGTCCATCCCAACTCTCATCTAATGGCATCACATCATCCCTAGTACTAAGATAAGCACCCCAACATCCAATCCATAAATGAAAATTAGCAGGCAACTCAAGCAAACTCCTTACCTGAATAATATCTAAATCTGGATTGTGAAGGCTAGAAATAATCATATCAACCTGTGACCCAACTGTAACAAAAAGCTGAGTCCCTATCACATGTGATAACTCCTAAACTAAACTCACCTCAAGACCAAGCTTGTCCTCATATCTCTCCTGTGTTGGTGCCAATGTGCACTCGTCATCGCACTCTATCATGTCATGTCATATGAGCATCTCCATCTGATGAAAAAACATATGTTTGAAGTTGCTGCCCCATATTGCCTTAAGAACATGTGTTTTCCCATCAACATCAAAATGAACCTCCATGTCCTTGAGATGAAGAGTAACTTCCTCAAATGAATGAAGCCACTTCATATGCAAGACTAAGTCTATATCCCCCATGTCTACCACATAATAATCAGCCTTGAACTCATAGTTGTTCAAGCGCAATGGGAGGTCTCTAATCATCCACTCACACCTAAGAGTGTGACCGTCAGCCACCTTAACTCTGATGCCCTCAAAATATTTGATAGTGAGTCCACGCTTCTCCACAAATCTAGCATCTATGAAATTATATGTGGCTCCTGTATCAAGAAGGGTGATGACCTTCTGCCTTGCCAAAACTCCATGGAGTCTGAATGACTCATCCGACTGAATGCTGGATAGGCGTGCCTCTTGTATGTGAAGCTCTAACTCTACCTCTGCCCCCTCAAAAATATTCTACTATTCCGAATCCTCTAAATCTAAATCCTCATAATAAGCCCACATCACACGATTGGCCTTGCCCTTAGGCCTCAAAGGACAATCGTGATTGGCATCATAGGGACCTTTGCAGTAAAAGCAAAGCTTCTTCCTACATAAATCATTAAGCACTTCACGATCCAAAGGTGGTGCTGCTGGATTGGGCTTTGAATCATTCTTTACACCTAATTTATCTATGTTAAAATCTGGTCTCTCTCTATCTCCGTTGGAGCACTTATGATCCCTGGATGAAGAAGTACCTCTGGAGTTATATTTACTAGATGGGGCTGCCATCTCCATACTTCGCGCCTTCTTCATAGCTTCTTGTAATGAAGGAGGATCAAAGGCTTTGATCCAACCTCTCAATGGCTCTGTCAATCCCTCCATGAAGAGAACTACCAATCTATGCTCTGAAATGTTTGGCACCATGACTGCCAATCACTGAAACTCACTAATGAAGGACTCCAAGTTGCTTGTTTGTTTCAACTGTGCCAGATCTCGAAAGTAAACTTCAAGATCTTTCCTGTCAAACCTCTCAATCAACCTATCCATGAAGTCCTGGTACTCGGTCACCTGGTTATGCTGAAGTGTTACCATACCATGGTACCACCAATCATGTGTTACTCCATCCAAGTGCAAAGTGGCGTATTTGATAGAATCTATCTCTGTCATTGGCCTCAATACCAAGAATGTGTCCAGCTTATGAACCCAAGCTTGCACTGTCATCTTGCCGCTACCATCAAAAGTAGTCAAAGAAAGCTTGCCAGTAGCCTTCTTTAGCTCATTGAGTTGACCTCTAGGCCTCTTGTCCTGTCTGACTGATCTGTAGTGCTCTCTCCTCAGATTAACAAAATGGTCAAAGGACATCATCTCCCTAACCTTAGGTGATAATAACTCCCACTCATCGTTCGCAGCCATGAGAGCATCTACAAATATGATATCTCCTGCTGCCTCCTCTGCTGGAACCTCTGGTTCCTCTTGAACAAACATAGGATGTGTAGGTCTATCAGCAGTTCTAGAATAGGTCTGTTGTGGTCTCTGATTAACAGTAGCACTTATGTTATTTGCTTGTTCCCCATTCTATCTAATAGGGGGGTTCATCCTCTCTACCATAGTAGTGAGTGCCTATATTGCCTGATTCATCTATTATTAGCCTGTAACCATAACACAAAAGAACACTCTAGTGTCATGATCATCATTATGCATGTGGCCCTAGGGTGGGCTACCCTCATGCCTATCACTCATGGTGATTTGTTGTTGTTATAACACTTGGGTACCTTCAAGCAAGGCTCTACTACGTGTGTTGTACCTATGTGGTCCTAACTCTTGTGGCTGCATAAGATTGTCCAACCCTCAGGATGGCAGGATTTACTTCTGATACCACTATAATATCCCCTTCAAATAGGGAATATATATAGACAAAAGCTCTGAATTGCTTTTCTGATTATTCTAAAATTTTGTATGAAATAAGAACAAATTGTAATTTTTGCAAAATATCTTCAAATAAATAAATCAACCACAATATAATCTCTCAATAGCAAATAAAAGATCTTATCACTTGTTCAGATGATTACAATTACAGTCCTCTCTTATGCATATAAAAGAATATGAAAATATAGTCTTGAAAACCTGGGCTCTTGCAAATCTAGGAATAAAATATGATTCTTGTCTGTCTCAAGTTGTTGTGTCGACACACAGTCGCCGTCATCGATCGATATATTGTTGACATCAATCACTGATGGTCAGATTCTCTACTGACATTAGTCCTTAGTCAGTCGATGTCGGTCACTGGGGTGCTGATGTTAGTTCTTGTATCCCCTATGGCTCTATCTAGCTCATGGCAGAATAGTACAAAATTATGCAGATTGGTATGGATTCCGTACAAAAGCCAAATACTATGCTGCGACCTGTATTCTGGATCCCTGATCTAGAAATCTCTATCTGTATAAATTATTGAAGCAAAACATAAAGAAATAAATACCTGGAATATCTGTGATAACTTTTGTGTGAAGTTATCTCTCAACCTTGTAAATCTCTGTGATAACTTCTGAATGAAGCTATCTCTCAAATCGGCAATAGATCAGCTGATATTTCACAGCCTCTAAATTACACACACTGAAGAGTGGATGTTCTCCAATGCAGATGGAATCCTAGAACCCTTGGCTCAGTCTTCACAGAAGAATTCTTCAATATCAAAATCAATAATCAAATCATAATCAATAATGGCCTCCATGAGAAACCCTTATACCCTCAAAAAGATGTGCTTGCCCTAATTAGGGTTTTCTTAAATTAGAATTAGGGTTTCTAATTAAAATTAGACCAAATAATTAATATTCAATTAAATCAATCAAATATTAATATCTCCCTCAATACATGTCCAATCGAGCCCAAACGAAAGCCAACTAGAAAATTTTTGCTAAACGAAGCCAAGCCAATCTCCATCAAGACCCTCTAACCATCCTATCAGCCTACGAGGGTCGCATAATAGGCTAACCATCAACTCTAATCATGTCAACTAAAAAGGGGACATGACAAAGTGTGAAGGTTTCAAAAGATGATGTAATGCCCAATGTGTCCAATTTAGTCTTAAACTACTGACATAACTAAAAATTGGTAGGTTGTTCAGAAGAAAAGGCAATTTTCTAGTGAAAGGAGAAGAAAATATCACTTATACAGACTTTTTGGGAAGTTTAAAACATGGGAAAGGATCATAAAATGACTCTTCAGATTCCCCATTCTTAGTTATATGTTTGAGATGATCTTAAATTTCCATTTTGTGCCCAAAATTTTTCTACTCCTTTTTCACCTTTCTTGGCAAGCAAAAAAAGTCATCAAGTTTTTGTTCAGTATGGATAGTTTATTAGGTTTCAACTCAAACTCCTTATGGAGGTTATAGTTAACTTAGAGGCATACATTTACATATAATAATTTTGAGGAATGGTAGTCTGTGCTTCATGACCCATTCTCATGAAGTTGATTGTATTTTTCTACCTAATTATTTGTGTACCCTATAGGTTTTGCCTTGGTTTGAGTAGGTCCGTATGAACCAGTTGTTGATGTTGATTCTAGATTATGTTGAATTAAAATATAATTATTTCCATTCTTAGTTTCATGTTTTGAAAAGGTCTCATGGGCTCTTTCAGTTTAGTTTGTAGGTTGATGTCCCAGGAGGAATTATAGTCATTTTCATTACTTTCTGAAGGTTGTATTATCTTAAATGAGTTTCATGTGAAGTAAATGTGATGTTTTTCATATTTCAATACCATTTAGACCACCTCCATTCCATTTTTGGTCCTATAACACCATACATTGAGTAAGCATCTAGTTTTAACATACACACAACCATCTTCATGTTTAGTCTGCCATTGGTATGTGCCTATAAGAGTTTTCAAACATTGAAACGTAGTATAAAGTCTCATCTCAAGCTTGTTAGATCATAATGTATTGTTTTATCTCTTTTAAATATCATAAATAAGGATATAGGGTCAAATTCATGACATCATTACCTATCACACCAATCTTGTTATTTTTCTACTTATAATCTTCACCTATAAAAGCTTGTTGATGTCATGCTGAGAGAAGGGAAGCTTGATATGGTTTTCAATCTTCTAATATTTCCAGGGGTGCATTAGGAATTTTTGTGGAAACATAGGAATTATCATAGCATATACATCCCTCATAATTCCTAAGATTTCATGCTATTGCATGTATATACTAGATAGTCACCTACATGTGACCCCAACAGAGATGTATGAGTCATTGTTTTATAGGTTAAAACATGGCAAAACCTCTCTTTGGCAATTTTAGAAAGATGAGGTAAAGAGTTGAGTAGAGCTTATAGGAATATGTGATAAGTTTAATTATACCTATTACCATAATTTAAACCATTTATAGGAGTATGAAACTAGAGAGGGTACCCAAAACCCCAAGGTTGTTGCAATCAAGCCTAGTGGACAAGGTTTAGGCCTAGAAACCAAATTTGGGGTCAACCTACTGTTCGGATTTGGAAAATTTCTTTAGCCTATTAAAAAATGTTTTATGGACCATAATAAATATTTTTAATCTATTTTAATGTAGGTAAGATAACAAAAAGTTCATTTTGGGCTTAAGCTTGCAGACATGCATACTATGCATGACTAAACCTAGTGTCCAAATGGGGGTATATCACACTTATAGCATGAGATAAGCATTTAAACCTATTATATAATGTTTTTGAGGTTAATATAGAGGTTACAAAGCTTTTATATGGTAGATAAAACTAGAGGAAGCCATTTTTGGAACCTAGGACAACTCAGACTTGCAAGAAATGGAGAAAGAAGCTCAATAGGTTAAGTTCAAGTGCTCACATCCTTTTAGAGGATTTTCATGGGAACTATAGGAGTTTATGGATGTTATATAATGTATTTAACTATGAATTTTTTAAATTTTTTGGAAACTTGGATGTCAGACCTTTATGAATGAACCTTTAGAGTGAAAACTACTTAGAAACCCTCCAAAACCTTGCAAGGACCAGTCTAGATAAATGAAGCTATAAATGAATTATAATGACATAATTTGAACATGAAACATATTTTAAATTATATATTACTTACTCATTCTCCCTCCCATACTTTTTGGTTGTATGGACCTGTACATCTAGGGTGAGAAATAGGGTATTTTTAAACATTTTTTGTGTTGTTCAGATTCTAGGAGGATTATGAAGATAAAAAAAACTTTGGTATAAATACTAAGAATTTTGATAAATCCCAATATTAATTTAATTCCTTATAAAAAATCTTAAGTGCCTCAATAAGAGCTCTCATCTTAGCCAGTCAAAACTAGCATATTGGGGAAGCTAGTGAGAAGGGTGGAAAACTTCAAGCAAGATAAATTTAAGAAGTCCTTGATGATTATTAGGAAATTTAAGGTTTTTATAGGTTTCATCCACTCCCTTACATGTATTTTAATGAGAAATTATGCCAATTTTGAGGAAAAGTGTGCAGGGTGCATGAAAGAAGAATTTTTTGGATTTTAGATAATGATAACTCCTTTCTAGGTGATTTTAGATGACCAATAATGAAACCAATGCATGGGGAGTCATGATTAGTACCCTTAAAATTATTTCCAAATATTATACCTGGTCCTAATCAGTTATGAGGCATTAAAATAGGGTCAATCATGAAGGTAGTTTTCTGAGCTAGTTAAGGAGTTTTCATACCACTTTTCATGATGCTTATGACTTGGATTGATATTTGTACTTCCTAAACTTGAATGGTTCATCCCATATCCTATAATAATTCAAAATTAACTCCATTTATCATCTTTAAAAGTTTCTTTATGACCCTTGGACTTTTCTTTTTCTTTTCTCTCTCTCAAGTTCTATAAGAACTAGCCATTTTGGCATTGTGATGGATGTTCCACCTGATTATGGAAAATCCCTACTCATTTTTATACCTTTTGAGCAATAATAATACTTATTTTTACCTATTACATGAATATTATATTTTTTTCATTTGGAATGTTTGATTTTGCATAAGTGATCATTCTTGTTTCCTTAACATGATTGTTTCATTTTATCATCTATGTGTAGTTGAAAAGCTTCTTCTTCAGGGAATGTGAAGTGTTCTAGGAAATGTCAAGGATTTATTAAGATATTATTCATTAGTTACCTAATATTCCTCTTTTCTAGTCCTCCTATATTTTCACATTCATCCATAACCTCATAATGTAACATTGATGTGAGAAGATGAAGATTAGAGAAGTGTATGTTCAATTTGTCCCTTGATTTCAAGTGTAACATGCATATGGTTGGGAGTCATAAATATATTTTTGTATCACCTCCATTAGGATAGTTTATTTTTATTTATCTCTTTCCATTTTCACCCCCCAAGTATAGTTGTTATTGTGATCCAAAGTGCTACATCAAGGGAGCTAGCCCTATCTAGAGATTTTCCTCATCCTTAAGCTACCTACAAGCCTAGAGGTGCTTCCATTATTCCACTTGGTTGAGGAGAGATTTACCGTCTCCTAAAATGGTGAAAATCTAAGTGATAATATTTTTTGGCATGCCCAGTGGGACTCTTGGTCTAAGGACTTGAGAGATTTTTGGTGTTGTTTCTTAACAACCAGCCTTTGGAGGCATCTATCAAAGCATCAATGGTGACTCTGAAGAAACATCAGTTGGTCAAGTAGCCCAGGTTTCCTTTTGAATATTTTTGGTAACATTTTATTTTGTGTTATTTATTTCATTGAATTTTCATGGCTAATTTTGATGTTGAGCACTATTCTTTGCGAGTTGATGAGACACTGCAAGCTTGTGTTATTCCCTATCAATAAGAACAAGTTATTAATCAACCCTTATATGAAGTATACCAACCCCAATATGGTTATTTTCATCCCAAATATGTTCATATTAAACCTTATCATGATTTTTATCATTCTTATAGCCATCCTCATCAAAATATTTATTTTCCTAATCAACCTAACCACTTACCAACTCCATCCATTTCCACCTTCAAGAAGACTCTTTTGGGCTATGACAGGTACATGTTTGAGATTGATACTCTAAGATGATTTAGTAAATAGGTTCTTATGAATATTATTCATAATTTTAGATATGTATTAGATTTTTTCAAAAGAGAGTGGGTACCTATTGAGAGAGCCAATTGGCAAAGGCTCACAAATGAGATGCTTGATGTGAGTGGCCTAGTTTAATCCTTAGAGGATAGACTAGGAGTTCATGAGAGGTATCCTTACCAAGTATATCAGCCTTAATATCCATGTTACACTTGAAATCCAAGTTTTTTTATCCCAAGGTCTGCCTCCCCTTCCTTAAAAGCTTCAAAAAGAATCCCTTACACTTCACTCTCAATCTAATTTTGAGTTTTATGGGACACCTCCACCAACTAGTTCATCTTGTCCTCACCCTATCACCCTTTGCCTTGATGTATCTATCATATGGGTAAAACTAAGATTATCTGGTTGACAAAAAATTAGAACTCTTACTTGAAGAAAGTCTAAATAATTGGCAACCTCATTGGACTAAGTCACATGACTTTAAAATGCCTAGTCTTAGAATCACAAAGAAAGAGAAATAAATGGAGAATCTTGCATCCATTTAGAATAAAATTCCTATTTTATAGGTTAAGATTAAATTTGATATCCCTCAATAGATCCTAATTGATGAGGAAGAGGTGATGTCTTGTGTGCAAATTTATGATTAGGTTGATGAAGAAGAATGTCTTCCTTTTGACAAAGAGGAAGAAATGGGCATTGATTCTCCCATCACTTTTCAAGATGTCATGGATGGGCAGGGACAAGTTTATAATCATCATTTTTATGACTTTTTTGAAATCATTAGATCAGAGGATACTCTTCTTCAAGGAGGTTATGATCTTGTTAAAAATGGAGAAGGCAGCTTTGGCACTCAAGTAAGTATGCAAAAGAAAATCAACAGTTAAAATTCATCCTTTTAAGAAACATATGAATTTTATGATGATATGTTTGAATTCATAAAAGTGTAATAATCATGGAATAAGCTCCTATTGGCCTCAATATTCTAATTAACATGAAACTAATCCTCTTAAAGCTATGCCTACTAAGGAGATACAAATGAACCATGAAATGAAGAGTGGGAAAGAGTATGAAGTATGTGAACATGTTCAAGGGGAATATATACATACTTCATACTCTTTCCCACTCTTCATTTCATGGTTCATTTGTATCTCCTTAGTAGGCATATCTTCAAGAGGATTAGTTTCATGTGTGTGTGTGTGTGTGTGTGTGCGTGTGTATATACATATACATATATATATACACACACACACACATATATATATGTATGTATATATATGTATATACATATATATGTATATATATACACACACATACACACACACACACACACACACACACACACACACACACACACACACACACACACACACACACACACACACACACACACACACACACACACACACACACACACACACACACATATATACATACATATATACATATATATACATACATACATATATATGTATATATGTGTGTGTGTGTGTGTGCGTATATATATATATATATATACACACACACACACACACACACACAAACATATATATATATATGAGCCCTATTTTAGGATGAAATACTTAAGAACAAGTAAATTGAAGTGCTAAGGAATAGGTCTGATCTAAAAAACACCCAATTCAAGGAGAAGCATGTTTGGCACTATGTTTCATCTCACCATGAAGATGATTCAAGAAGTTTTCCTTTTGATCCTAGAAAAGAGGTATGCTTAGTTGATAATTATACATAATATGATGTTTTCTTTTTCCCCTAAGTGCCTTGAGCACATGTGTGTGTGTGTCTGTCTTGTTAGTTTTGTTGCCTTATTTTGTGTGTGTCCTTTGCTTTGTAAGGTTGAGGTAATTAGTGGTCTTGTTTTAATAAAAATCAATGTTTAAATGTTTCCTTGTTGGTATCATACTTCAAATGACTCCCTAATCCCAATGGACTGATAAGGCTACTGGTCTAGTTAGTATAGCAGGCATAATACCCCTATGGGTCACCAATTTGTTAACCAAATTGGACTTTTAGGTTAAATTGGGGCACACTTAGGTAAAAACCAAAAAAATCTATGTTTTAGGGGTCTAATACATATTTCAAAAGGTGTTTTATATGTTAATAAATGTCATTTATGTTGTATTATCCTTGGTCATTAGTTATTTTACTCCTTATATCATTTTTGGGTCATTTTGAGGTCAAAAAGGGTGAATTTAATGATTTATATAGATTTATTGGGAAGTGTGGAGGGTAAAAAATATTATGTCATGCCATATGTATCCAATTTAATCTTAACCAATTGACATAACTAAAAAGTGGCAAGTTGTTCAAAAGAAAAGATAGTTTTCAAGTGAAAGGAGAAGAAAATGACCCTTATATGGATTTATTAGGAAGTGTGACACATGGGAAAGGATAATAAAATGACTCTTAAAATACCCCATGCTTATTTCCATGTTTTATATGATCTTAAAGTTCCATTTTTGGCCCAAAACTATTCTTCTCCTTTTTCACCTTTCTTGGAAAGCAAAAGTAGTCTTCAGGTTTTTCTCAGTATGGATAGCTCAGGAGGTTTTAGATCAAACTCCTTGGGGAGGTTTTAGTAAAATTAGATACCTTTATTTAAATATAATAATTTCAAATGATGGTGGTCTATGTTTCATGAACCATTCTCATGAAGCTGACTATATTTTTCTATCTGCTTATCTATGTACCCTATAGATTTTGCCTTGGTTTGAGTAGGTCCATATAAACCAATTATTTATGTTGGTTCTAGATGATTTTAACTTCATAATCTAATTATTTACATTCTTATTTTCATTTTTTTTAAAGTTCTCATGGGCTCTTTTAGTTTATTTTGTAGGTTGATGTCCCAGGAGGAATGATAGTCATTTTCATTACTTGTTGAAGGTTGTATTCTCTGAAAGGAGTTTCATGTGAAGGAAATGTGATTATTTTCATGTTTAAATACCATTGAGACCAACTCCATTCCATATTTTATCCTAAAACACCATACCTTGAATAAACATCTAGTTTTGACATACACACAACCATCTTAATTTTTAGTCTGCCATTGGTATGTGCTTACAAGATTTTTCAAACATGGAAACATAGTATAAATGATTATCTCAATATTTTTAGATAATAATATATTATTTTATATATTTTAAAGATCATGGATAATGATATAGGGTCAAATTCATGACATCATTGCCTATCACACCAATCTTGTTGTCTACCTGTTTACAATCTTCACCTACAGAAGCTTGTTGATGTCATGCTAAGAGAAGGGAAGCTTGGTATGGTTTTCAATATTCTAATATTTCTAGGGGTGCATTTGGAATTATGGTAGAAACATAGTAATTATCATAACCTATCCATCCCTCATAATGCCTAAGATTCCATGTTGCTTCCTGTATATAATGGATAATCACCTATAGGTGACCCTAACAGAGATGTATGAGTCCTTGTTAGGTAGGTTAAAACATGGAAAACCCTCCCCTTGGTATCTTGGTAGGTAAAATTAATCATGGAATACCTTATTGAAAAGGCTAGGTTGAAAAAATGAGGATGAAGTCTTGATCAAAGACAATGACTACAAATACAGGAACCTAGTCCCTAAAGAGTGAAAACATAACACTTGAACCTTTTTACTAAGGTCATATGATAAGGTTGAAAGAGTTTTTGAAGATTATAAAGGGTTATGTTATATGGTATTCATATAATAAAATAACCATGCAAAATATGAAAGGGAGGAAGTCAATGAAGGGTATAAGTTTGAGAGTCTAAACTTGACAACTTATGTACTAAACTCAGTCAGAGTCATCTACAAGATTCTGATCCAAAAGAGCACTCACACCTAATGTTACAAAGCCATATATTTATATCATATTAAAATGGGTATAAATGGTTCAAATGACATCTTGACCTAAATATCATCAAGAAGAGATGAAATCTAGTTTTTATCCCTCATTCTTATCTATAGTCTGTAAATAGGTCTAGAATATCCACCTACAACTAGCTTTAGGTGAATGTCTCAGTCAGGCAATAAACATGAATGAGTGATGATTGAACCCTGTCAAAAAATAAGGAGGATTTCAAGTGATTCAAAAAACATCAAATGACTCTAAAATACCTCTAGATTTTCTAAATCATATTTAGTATAGACTTTTAGAGTTAACAGTTACCTATAAGGTCTCCTATAGTCACTTGTAGGTGAATGTAGGTAGATAATCAACTAAGCTTGATGTTTAGGTGGTGATAGGGTAGATAAGGTAAATAAATCATGTGAAAAGAAACTAAATGAACCTAAGGTTGCTTGGAAGGTTTTTTAATATCATGAATAGCCTATATAATACCTTATGAACACCTATAACCATTATGGATGACTATGTAGCAGATAGTGAAAAAAGTTTTAATCATTTTGATGTTGGAACTACAAGTTGGGGTGAATGTATAAGACAAATATGAGGATGAGAAATAAAAAAAATGATGGTATTTTATAAGATATTTTCAATACTTAAACATGCATAGATACCTACAGGTAGGGTTTAGAAAGGGAGGAACACATTCAATTGATTGTTGTGGATTAAAGCAGGAAGATAGTAATAATGAGGTAGAATAACATGAATGTAAGGAACATTTAGTATTGAAAAATTCCAAGGAGGTTTTTAATCATAATTTTTATGGACCTACTAGGCAAGATCATTTACAATGGTAAATTTCAAGTGCAAAGGCAAAAAATAATAGAAAAGGACACTCAATCCTGATTAGACAGTTGATGGGAAAAGCATAAAATGAGAAGGTTAGAGGGATATAATATGACTAATGTGTTTTTAGGTACCATAATAATGGTTCAATCCATTTCAACAAGCTCTTACCATGTGGCACAAAGATGAGAGGGAACTCTAATCATGCAGTTCTCAGCCATAGTTTAGAACCCTGCACAATCAACCTCCATACAGTTTGCCTTAAGTTTTGGATGATTTGGAAGGTCAAATGACCAGACCAAGAGTTTAAAATTAGTATATAGTTCCATTAACACTTTCAAAAACCCATCCAAATTTTTGTATGGCTATAAAAATAGGGGAAGTGCCCTCTATTTTGTCTTAGATAGAGGGCACTTTCCCTTGGGCTTAAATTGGTAATTTTAGAAAGATGAGGTAAAGAGATAAGTAGAAATTCCAAGAATATGTGATAAGTTGAATTATACCTATTACCATAATTTAAACCATGTACAAGAGTATGAAACTAGAGAGGGTTCCCAAAACCCCAAGGTAGCAATCAGGTCTAGTGGACAAGGTTTAGGCCTAGAAGCCAGATTTGGGGTCAACCTACTCTCTAGATTTGGGAAATATTTTTAGATTATTAAAGCATGTTTTATGGACCATAACAAATATGTTCAAGCTATTTAAATTTATGGAATATAATAAAAAGGTCATTTTAGGCTTAAGCTTGTAGACAAGCATACTAGGCATGACTATATCTACTATCCAAATGGGGGTCTATCACACTTATAGAATGAGATAAGCATTGAAACCTATTGGAGAATGTTTTTGAATTCAATACAGAGGTTACCAAGCTTTTTAAGGGTAGATAAAACTAGATGAAGCCATTTTTGGACCCTAAGACATCTCAAACTTGTAAGAAATGGAGAAAGAAGCTTGATAGGTCAAGTTCAAGTGTTCACATATTTTTGGAGGATTTTCATGGGATATATAGGAGTTAAAGGATGTTAAAAATTTATTGAAATATGAATTTGTGTAATTGGTTGGCAACTTAGATGTCAGACCTTTATGAATGAACCTTAAGAGTGAAAACTACTCAGAAATCCTCAAAATCCCTTACAAGGATCAGTCTAGAGAAATGAATCCATACATACATTATAATGGAAAAATTTGACCATGAAACATAATTGAAATTTTATAGGACTCACTCAGGCTCCCTCCCATGATTTTTGGTTGTACAGACTTGTACGTATTGGGTGAGAAATAAGGCATTTTTTACCATCATTTGTGTTGTGTAGGTTATAGAAGGAGTCTAAAGATGAAACTAAATTTGGGAGAAATATTAAAACTTTTTATAACTCCCCATATTCATTTAATTCCTTATAAAAACTTTTAAGTGACTCAACAATAGCTCCCATCTTAGCCAATCAAAAGATGCATATTGGGCAAGCTAATGAGAAGGGTGGAAAACTTCAAGTGAGCTAATTTTTAATGTCCCTAATGATTATAAGTACATGTAGTGTATTCAATAGTGTAATCCACTCCATTACACATATTTTAATGAGAAAATGATGCCAATTTTGAAGACAAGTGTGTAGGGTGCATGAAAGAAGAGTTTTCTAGACTACAGATGATGATAGCTCTTTTTTAGGTGATTCTAGATTACCAATCCTAAAAAAATACATGGAAAGGAATTATTGACCTTATTTACAATCATTATACTTGGTCCTAATCAGTTATGAGGCATTTAAATAGGATCAATCATGAAGGAAATTTTTTTGAGCTAGTTAAGGAGTTTTCATGCCACTTTTCACGAGGTTTATGACTTTGATTGAAATTTGAACTTATTAACCTTATATTATTCATCCCATATCTTCTTTTAATTTAAAATTAACTCCTTATATCATCTTTACAAGTGTTCTTATGACCCTTGGAGTTATCTCTTCTTTTCTCTCTCTCAAGTTCTATAAGAACTAGCCATTTTGGCATTGTGATGGATGCTCCCCCTGAGTATGGTGAATCCCTAATCATTTGTATACCATTTTATCAATAATAATACTAATTTTTACCTATTACATGACTATTCTTAGTGTGTTAATTTGTAATGTTTTATTTTTAATAAGTGATAACTCTTGTTTTCTTCGCATGATTGTTTCATTCTATCATCTATTTACAGTTGGAAAGCTTCTTTGTGCAGGGTATGTGAAGTGTTATAGGAAATGTCAAGGATTTAGTGAGTTATTATATTCATTATAACCCTCATATGGCTCTTGTATATTCCTCCTATATTTTTTCATTCATCCATAACCTCACAATGTAACATTGATGTGAGAAGATGAAGATTGGAGAAGTGTATGTTCAGTTTGTCCCTTGATTTCAAGTGTAACATGCATATTGTTAGGAGTAATAAATATATTTAATGTATCACCTCCCTTAAGATAGTTTTTTTTTAGTTATCTCTCTCCCTTTTCACCCCCCAAGTTTAGTTGTAGTTGTGATCCAAAGTGGTACATCAAGGGAGCTAGCCCTATCTAGGGATTCACCTCATGATTAGGCTACCCACAAGCCTAGAGGTGTTTGCATTGTGCCACTTGGTTGAGGAGATATTTTTAATCTCATAAAAGGGTGAAATTCCAAGTGAAATATTTTTTATGGGTTTGAATTTCAATGGGGATTTGTAAAACATATTGGGTATTTTATTATTTGAAAGAAAAGAGTTTTCTACTTCATATAAGGATTCTATTGAATCAATTTAATGACTACATTTTTAATGATTGAAATTATTTTTTATATGATAAGTAGTGTGTGTGTGTGTGTGTGTGTGTGTGTGTGTGTGTGTGTGTGTGTGTGTGTGTGTGTGTGTGTGTGTGTGTGTGTGTGTGTGTGTGTGTGTGTGTGTGTGTGTGTGTGTGTATTCTCATTGGATGGTTTTCCTTGTGTTTTAAAAACTTCACTTAGTCTGCATGGGGTTATGGGGTGAAGCGCTAACAAAATTTTACCTAAAACCTATATCACTATGTCAACTACTACTTAAATCATTTATTATGGACTTTTTGTTTTGTTAAATCATTTACCTTCAATATTGGATTCAAGGATCATTATGATGTCGTGGGACCTCATGATGATCCCAAATAATTATCATATCAATTTTCCTTGATTTTTAATTTGATATAAAGACTTTGATTTATTACTTGAAATTTTTGTTTATTATTTTGAGAAATAATGGGATGGATGGAAGTCAAGGTTGATATGCATTGGCTTGATATGTGTTGACTGGTATGAATTGTTAGGTTTATTGTTGATTGTTTTATTATATGGGTTATTCTTTGCTTTGGGTTATGTCATTAGTTACTATCATACCAAATATTGTTGATCCCTATTGTTGTTGAAATGTAAATCCCTTGACTTAACTTAAATAGCTGAGTTATTGCTATGGATTTATCTACATGAAATGTGGATTGGTAGCTAATATTTTCAAAGTCTAATCATATGCTTGGAGGATTTCTAAGCATGATAATAGCGATCATTATGGATTTGGACTTAGTTCATAAATCCATTTCTATGACTTTCAAACCCACCTATAATGGATTATTTCCACTTCCAACTCATAATGATGTCATTTACTTGGTTGTTTCTATCTAATCATTAGATGATGTACTTGTTGGTCATCTCATATTTTATACTTATGATATTGTCTTGAATCATCTAATGGCTTGGGAACCCTGACTTGCTTTGAATCCCTTCCTAACCTTGGTTTCTAAATCCACCATCCAACTAATGGATTGGGTGGTAAGGGATACCAATGGTTGGGCTCATAGGGAACATTGGGAGGACTTGTTTGTGATGATTATATGATGCTCACACTCTTGGATGATCTTGTGGATAGGTATGGAAAATTTGGTAAAATTTTGGTATAAGTTATTCATATTTTTATTTAGCATTAATTATATTAATGTTTCCATGTTGTATGTATAGTGAGCATAAATGTAAATCAATTATGTTATTGATATTGATTCAATTTTACACTGTAGCCATTGTATACTAATAATTACCTACTTGATAATGGATTATGATGTAAGAGGAATAAAAGGTTATATAATGAATGTAATAGGGTATGAAGATAAAATCTCTTCTATACCTCCTGAATGAATCACTTGTTATGATCACTTGGTTTATACCTTTATTATTTGGATGGTAATTATTATGGTATTTACATCTAGTATATTACATTATTAACTTTATTGTGATAGTAATATGTAGTTGATCCTATTCATGATTAGAGTAATAATTAGTCTCTTTATATAGTTATATATATTATATTGATAGCATCTTGGCATGGGCATTATATTATTGGCAGAGTTAAGACTTACCTATGCATATATCTTACTTTTCATATGATGTTTTAACATGCATAAGTATGTTGGTCTAGACTCTTAAGGTGTAAGAAGTCTATCTTGGAAATGGTATTCAATGATGAATTTATATAACCTATTCCCTTTTGTCATACACTTATGTCTTTTTATTACATGTTGCTTAATTATTGGGGTAGCCTGAGTTTATATCGAAACCTTCCTTTCTAGTTTTGATTTCAGCATGTCTTTGAAATATTAGGAAATGATGTACATCTAAGGTCTTGTTGCTCTATTATGAGAGAAGCAATGTAAAAAATAATAATGAAAGGAACCTTCATTGCATTCCTTAGTTTTTCTTTGGCTGCTCACAACCTGAACAACTACGTATAAGGTATGTAACTTTATTAGTAAATAGTACTTGTTGGTAGATTACATTTTCTTAGTTTTCATTATTCATTACCTTGCTGGAAATACATAGAAATTTATATTTTATTCTAAACTATAGGCTGCCTAGTACTTGTCATAAGTTATGTTAACTTATTGAATGAGTTACCCAACCTGTAGATTGATGGGTAGATTCTTGGAAATATTATTATAATAAAAGATAATTATTCATGATTGTCTAAAGTTATTAAAAAAATTTAGTGCATTGGCTTTTTGTTGGTAATAGTTTATGAATAGGATAGAGTTGAATATGTGTATTGACTTCATTTATATTAGATGGAAATAATTATAAACTATTGTGTTACATTACCTGAAGGCATGCTTAACCATCTTATGTTGTTATAGATACTTGTAAGAATTGTATCAGATTTCACTTATTCAGTGAATGGCTGGAAATTCTTATTTGAGTGTGATACTTATCGATAACATGAATACTATGTACTCAGCTTATCTGAGAAATCTTATGATGGTTATGTTCTTTCCATACTTGCCTATGTTGTCATTCATATCACCCATATAAGAAATCTCATTCTTATGATATATGTTACCTTGAATTTGGTCTACCATTGGAATGGAATTCCTATTTTAGGAAATGACAAGAAACTAGTTTCATGTAGGTTCTTGTTAAATACAATGAATATGTGTGTTGTTGGAAATTATTTTAATGATATAATAATGGCTGCATTTATTGACCCATGGCTGGAAATTGCATGGGAATAAGTGAGTTAGTTTGGGTTGAATATTACTCTACCTTAGACACAATGGATTTTTTGAATAAATAATGATAGGAAAATATACGCTTGGATGAATTACACTTTTTGTTATACTAACTCATTCTTATTGTTAATTATATAAGCATTGACTATTTGTCAATATGATATCTTTTGCATAAATCCAACTACAGACTACCGACTATATCCTATCTAGTAAATATGGAGTTGATTATAAGTTGTATCATTACTCATTATTTAAATTGTGGCATTCATAATTAATGAATTAAACAATATGGAATTATATAGTTAGGGAACTATCACAGTCTCTATAGCCTTAAGGAGTAAGTCTAATTATTTCTATATCAATTAATAATCAGTGACAAGTGAAGTTTTAAATAAACTAGGCAATGGTGCAATGACCTTGAGCCAAGAGGAAGTTAATGACCTTGACTAGTAACACCAGATCAATTGCCTGTAATACTTCAATTTTCACTCTTTTCAATTATTTTCTCTCTTATAGACAGTAATAAATTATGTTTCATGCTTATGCAATCTTGTATAAATCTACATGGGTTTTAATCAACTTGTGGGTTGCTACTTCTATGATTAGCATCTTTTGTAAGTAATTACCCCTGACAAATTATCTTATATCTCCTCCTTTGGTTATGGTTATGTGTATATGAATACGTTGAAGGAACATTGGTTGCATCAACAAGTGAGGCTTTGGGCCATACACACAGTCCAAAATGTACTCTGATAATGCAATTCCATTTTTTTGGGTGGTTGTTTCAATCTCTTTTACAAAATTTTCCCATTATTTTACATGTGTGACTGTAAATGGGCTCTATGAGGAAACTAATGCAAGCATGTGTTGAAATTAAAGTATTTAATATTTATAGGGGTCCAAAACATTTTGAATAATGAATTAATAAATAAATAAATGTTTGAGGAGGTATATACTTATGTTAAATTGCAAGATCAAGAAGTCAACATTGTCATTTTAGCTAACGAAAGCAAGTGCCAAAATGTTATTTGTAAGGGTATCAATGAAATTCTAGCCTCCCCTAACTGGAAACATGTTCAAGAACGACTTGAAAGACTTGATTAGATGAATAAAATGATTGATCATCCTTTAGATTTTATAGGTAGTGGATTAAAATTCATCTCTTTGGTTGTAACATTACAATGTTAAATAGGGAACCTTAATAGACTATCATTTTATCGTATAACTTATGTGTGCTAATGATTAAATGAAATGGATCAAAAAATTTATTAGTACATTGTCAAGGGGAAAGTAAAACAAGAAAACAATATATACATTAAATTCAAAGTCAAGCATGCAACATCATGTTTACAATGTTCTACAATCTATAGAATGTGATCATGGGGCTAAGAAGGGAATGTCTTCATTGGACAACCCATTAGAATTTAAAAAAATTATAAACCTTCACATTGGCATCAAGCCATAGCATGATGTTACACACATGATTTATCATGTGGCTCAAATATAATCTATTGATACCACCCATTTCAATGTATATTTTGTATTAGTAGTTGTGATGAAAGGGAAAAAATAATTAGTTTTTTTTTTTCTATGGTTTTTTCATTTCATATTAGTGTATAAATTATGATAGTCAATGTTTTCAATTCTACTAGTCAAATACTTAGATAGTCAGTTATTTAGTTACTAATTTTACTAGTTAGTTACATATTTAGTTAGTTAGGTAGTTGTTAATTTATGAATAATATGTTTAATGGATCTCATATACAAATGGTTTGGAATAACCACAAGCATATGTGATAATGTTATAGTCTATAGTGGAGATTAAAACTTAGCAGTTTCATTTGTTTGTGGACTTGAAGTGGTCAACAATAGTTTTCCATCTACAATGGCAGTAGTACAATAAGTTCATCTTGGAAAAAATGAATTTTCCAACAATCATGGCATTTTTTATAAAGTTCAACAAGCTCATCTTGGACAAAATGAATTTTTGAACAATAGTGGCATGGTTTGAAATTGAATTTTAACTTTGTTATCATGATTAATAAAATGGTAAATCACAATGCTCAATGAGTTTGTAATATTATGTATTCCACTCTTTTTCCCTATGAAGAAGCACTTTCAAAACAATATGCAATCACTAGTATATTTTGATGAATTTGTGAAAAATTTTGTCTTTTTTTTAATTTTTACGCAATTTATGACATAATCTTGTTCAACAATTTCTTATGGTGTTAATTGCATCCAAAAATAACCACTAAAATTATGGAGAGAAAATTCTCCAAATTTTTTGGCTCTTCCTTCAGTGACACCATGTTGTGTCAATATTTATGTGAGGAACATGAATTTATACTTTCCATCCCATTTTATTTATTTTTGACCTCTCAAAAATAGATTTTTAATTATAATATTTTAGTTTATTGAATCAAATGTATTTTTATATTACAAACTTAATGACATTTCTAATTTTGTCATGGAATAAAGTTTAATAGATGAATATCTATTTAAAATACATACTTTAACTCAAAATTATTATTAAATAGTATCATTTAAAATTTTACAATTAATATAAAGTTTTATTGATCAATGTCTAATTAACAATTTAAAACATGGTCATCATATAAGTTAGATTTTAAGGAGAAAGAAAGAGATACTGAGACATTTATATTGATAGTAGCACATTCCCTTACCTCTTCTACTCTACCTTATGCAAAATTTGACTTTATTAGAATAAATAATCTCTTAGCATCAATACCTTGAAAAACCTTATTTTTCATTGCCTCATATACTTGCAAGAAAAAGGAGGAAGAAGATGCAAAAATATTCTTCAATTCTTCATACCAATGAAAGTGCAATGTGAAAATATTGATCACTTGCGTTTGAATCTACTCTCCAAGTGAGAAAAGGTGGATCAGGGAATACACAAATAATTGGTGTAGATAAATGGGAGTAAGGGAAAAAATGCAAGGAGAGTTGGAGTAGAAAATATTTGGGTGAAACAAAATGAAGATGGAAGTATTTAATAATCTTAGAGTAGATGAATAGGGTGGAAAAATCCATTAATGTAGGAAATTTTTATTTTTAGATTTATGAATGAGGATAATTGGTACTTTATTATGTTCAAGCCCTTAGCTATAATTTTATAAAAGCTCAATTCTTTCTTATTATTTTGGTGAATAGAGTAGTAAAATGAATATGGTGGGGTTTTTATAATTCATGCTGGATGGAAAGGGTGTAGCAAAAATCCTCCAATCCCATTATACAAAAGCATTTTTTAATTCATATGGAATGATAAATTAGGATAGTGGGTCTTTTTATGATTGCTCCTTTGGTTATGGGTGTAACAAAATTCCGCTAAACCCAATTTTATTTCAACTTATTTAATCCATTTCTAGGTTATGAAGAAAATGTAACAAAAGACTCGAAGAATATTCATTGATTTGAGAAGAATAATTTGGTTGAATGGATTAGCCAAGACCAATGGTTGCTTACTTCCACTATGAGGACCATGCTCATGATCAAATTTACAAGGTAGTTTGATCCAAGACCATCTTTGTATCTTCAAATTATTTTGCACTCAAAGGTTTAATTTAACATCATTTTGAAGGATTAAAAAGTATTGGGAAAGATTCAATCAACACAAGTAAGAATTAGATCTTAGTAAAGCTTAATTAGAGCTTCCTAAGCATTGTAATAATTTTATTTTACTCTTGACCTATATAAAACTAGAAGTGGTGTGCAAGCCAAAAGATACTTTGCATTCTTAGTTTTTCCTAGAGCTTCATAAGTAGTGAGGGAGATTCACAAGAATGTGAAAACCTCAAAAACTTCATGAGCTTCATAAGACTATGGAAGCTTCACAAACATAAACAATATTTACAAACTATTTCATAATCTTGTTTTATATTGAACTGAAACTTGCTTCATCTTGTAAATTTCAAACCGCCATCTATGCCATGTTGTTCCAATAATCAAAATTCTTCAAGATGTGTGTCTTTCACCTCCAAGGCATGGGTATTGCAAAGAACTATTATTCAACATCCTTATGAAATATACTTATCATTTAGAGGAAAACCCAACACCTTTGTCGACTATGACATATTTCACAGAAGTGTGTTTTAAAACTTGTTCCATTGTGCAAGTTGTGTCTAAAGAAAAATTTGTTTTGAAAACCGACAAGCTTCATTGTTGTCATGCACATAAATCAAATCTCAACAAAGAATGGTAAATGAATCAAGTAACACAATATTATTAGATGTATTTCTTTGGAAGAAGACTTGGATTGATTGCTTTCGAAAGACACATTGACCCTGTAATAGCATAGCATGTCTAGATCTTAGAAATGACATGAAAAAAGCATCATGCAACTAGATATGCAATAGTTGATCAATTTATTTTGAACTATCATGTAGCGTGTTAATTAGTGTTCGAGTGGAAATCTAAACTCATAACCACCAAAACATCTTGTAACACATTTTGGCATATGTATAAGTCATGTGTAAGAGAATGTGAAGGGTTTTTCACCACCAAGAAGAGAGGGGTTCCATGAGATATTTCTTGGAAGACTCTCCTAATGATGTTTTATGAGTTCTAATATAGTAAATTATATTTGGGTTCTAGAGTAAATGGATTAAGAGACTTATAGTAATGTTACGAGTTTTAATTTATGCCCCATGTTATATTTTGAATAATGAATGAATAAAAGTTTTTGTGTGCCACTCTTGTACCATCTTTATGAATTTTTTACTTTGGTTCAATTACGAGTTACCAGTTATTTGTTTGACCCACAACCCAACTTGTCGCCAATGTCAAACACAAACTTTCCTTAAAACCTAACATACGTTGCATAATAATTATATTAATTTTTTTAATTTTATTTGACAATGGTCAAGATCTAAAGAGTATGATTAGAAGAGAAAGTAGAATAATTTAAAACGTTCATTAACAATACTAATTGTCATTTGGGCCTTGACAAAGATGAAACTAGCTAGGATTTACTCATATCTAAAAGAAACGGGAAATCTCTTATGAGATCTCTTCTATTTGATTATGAAACATTTACCATCTCATTATGAATTTTTTTGCAATACGCAACTGCTTTCTTTGACATTTGAGTTCAACATATTAAAGAAGGATGTGCGTAGTTTTCTAACCAGAATTAGGTGAATGAAAGTTCGTTTTAACACAAAAATTAAGCCTATGAAAAATGAAAGCGTGCATAATATCTTTTGAATAATGTGATAATTTGATATGATCTTTATTTTTGCAAAAAAATCTTGAGCAAGTATGGACAAAGAAGAATAATTGGTTGGTGAGTTTTGAGTTTGGAATCTGAACTAGCATGTTTTTTTTTAATATATATAATGGGCTTCCAAAGAATTGGTTGATCACTACTCAATAGTGATAATACATTTGATTACGTTTAGGTCTGCTTGTTTTCTTGCGGTAGATATTTGATCATGGCTCAGGAGCAAATTACCAGCATTTCAATGCCCAATACCATCATTCGTCGAAATGGAAATCATCATCCTAACTTGTGGAGTGATGATTTCATACAATCTCTTAATTCGCCATATGGGGTATGAAAGATTAGTAGATTTAAAAGTATGAAAATATGTACAGCATTAAAATATAATAGTTTTATATTTATAGAGTTAATATATGAGTTTGTTATTGTTATTTGTAAACAGGCACCTTTATACTCTGAACGTAGGGAAACCATGATTAAAGAGGTTGGCAATATATTTATAACAATTGGAGATAAAGGCGAAAATTTTAGTCTATTTGAAAGGCTTTCGTTTGTTGATGTTGTACAACGCTTGGGAATAGATCGCTATTTCCATGAGAAAATCAAAGTAGCACTTGATTTTGCTTATAAGTATGTCTATTTCATCAAGCAACAGTCTCACAAATAAGTTTGGCCATATGCTTCAAATACTAAATCTCTCAGTGCATGTAATAGTAGTTTTTAACATGTTGTATGGTCAAATAATTTTGTCATTTTTAGGTGTTGGAATCAAAATGTTATTGGTGATCTCAACACAACAGCTTTGGGATTTTTGATACTACGGATGAATAGATACAATGTCTCAACAGGTTTTAATTTTAATTTTAATTATAATTATAATTTTCTTTTCTTTTAATAACCTTTTTAGCAATGATTTTAGTAAATTAATCGAATCTTCCATATGTGAACAGATGTATTTCAAAAATTCAAAAATAAAGATGGACATTTCTTTTGTTTTGGACTAAGTAAAAAACATGGAGAGCTATCAAGTATGTTGAATTTATATAGAGCTTCCCAAATTGATTTCCCTGGAGAAAAGATCTTGAAAGAGGCTAAAGTTTTTACATCTACATATCTACAATATGCTTTGGAAGAATATAAGAAGTTAAAAGGAGAGAAACCCCACCTCTTAATGGAGGAAAGTACTTTCGCATGCCCTAACCTCTTAATAGTTGAATATTATTAGGTATTATATAATTTTATAAATTTTATTAGGTATTATAAATTTATATATTCATGCATTGCTAATAATAAGAACATATCTTTTAATAGTTGAATATTATTAGGTATTATATAATTTTATATTCATGCATTGCTAATAATAAGAACATATCTTTTACAGGTTGAGTATGCTTTGAAATATCCTTGGAGATGCAATATTCCTAGATGGGAGGCTAGGAATTATATTGAAAGATTTAGACGACACAATCAAAATGGTTTCCTTATTAATGGCATTTTTAGGTATGCTCAAAGTTAATATCATTATTAGTATTTGAGATTTTATTCTAAGGAAATAGTTAATACAAATAAAGCCTTAAAATATACTATAATATATAAATTTATGATGATAATTAATGTCAAATTAAAATTTAACGTTGATAAATTCCAAGATATTTACATGACTATAATTTTTTTCAGGATGCCTAATGCTTATTGCCAAAGGTTGTTGGAACTAGCAATATTGGACTTCAATATTTTACAATCTGAACACCAAATGGAACTAAAACAAGTGTCCAAGTGAGTATTATTCATATCAAAAAAGTGTTTATTTTGAATTTAAATTTAGAGGAAAATTAAATGATATTTTGTTATTATAGATGGTGGAAACATTCGAGTGTGAATCAATTGGATTTCTTCCGTCATCGACATGTAGAATTTTATTTTTGGTGGGTTTCTTCATTGTTTGAGCCCGAGTTCGCAACAAGTAGAATTGGTTTTACTAAGTTGGTTACCTGTCTTTGTCTCCTTGATGATATTTATGATACTTATGGAACCCTTGATGAATTGACAGTCTTTACCACAGCATTGATAAGGTAAATTGCTCATATGGTAATCCTTGTTTATATTTATTTCTTCTTGATTGATTTTCTAATAAATTTAATTTATTTTGATTTCAGATGGGACATATCTGTCACACAAAACCTTCCTGACTATATGAAAACTAGTTTTCAATTTGCATATCAAATACACAAGGAAATTTCAAATGAAGCTGAGAAAAAACATGGTCCCTTTATTCATAAATACATTCAAGATTGTGTAATCACTCTTCCCTTTATTATGTATTATAATTTTATTAAAACCTACTCTTATATAATATTAAAATTGTGTATTTCTCATTCACTATTTATTAAATAAAATTCAAATATTTATTTTCATAAAATATAATTAAATTATTTTAATCTAACATGTATTATACCACATTAGTATGACATGATCCAAAAAAAAAAGTGTATATATACTTTTTATATGTATAAAAAGGTTTAAAATGATGAGTTGTTGCACGTAAGTATCATTTTTATCTTTATAAGTAAAGAGTTCATATTCTGTACATCTTATTTTATAAGAATTTTGTATTTATTATCAATTTAACTATATCTGAATATTTATACTTAATTTTTAATATTGTTATTGATTATAGTGTATAAACCTTTGAGACAAGTACAAATTATAGTTTTGCATAGATTATAATCTTATGTGGTACACGTGAGTTTATTATGTGAATTTTTAATATTTATATTAATTATAACCTATAAACATTATTGATATATTCTAATGTTTTTAACTTGTTTGGGTATGTTATTTTCAGTGGGAGAGTTACATTTTATCTTACTTGCAAGAAGCTAAATGGATAGCTTTTGATTGTATACCAACACTTGATCAATATTTAGAGAATGGAACGAAAAGTGCTGGGATGCGAGTGTTAATGCTCCATTCATTGCTTTTAATGGACACTCTTTTATCCGATAAGATTTTGGAGCAACTTGATTTTCCATCATCAAAATTTCAAACTCTTGTAGCATTGGTTACTAGATTAGTTGATGACATGGAAGATTTTGAGGTACTTAAGATTAAAATTATATTTCAGCTCCATTGAACATGATATTGATGTAATATATTATTATAATATTCAAAATTATGAGCTAATATCTTTTCATTAATTTTGAAGGATGAGAAAGCCCGCGGAGAGGTAGTTTCAACCATACAATGTTATATGAAAGACAAACCTGGTTCTACAGCAGAAGATGCTTTAAAGTATATCACATCTCATGTTGATAGTTGTCTACAAGAGTTGAATTGGGAGTATCTTAAAACCTCAGATATGCCAAATTGTTGCAAGAATTTATATTTCAATGCTGGCATGAGAGGTATATTTTTCTTTTTTAAGGACGCTAATGGTATAAGTTTTTCTCATCATGAAGGGATGAAGGGTGCCATAATGAAAGATCTCATTGAACCAGTGATACCATAGCTTTAAAATTTAGATCAGGGGATTAGTCTAGAAAGTGATATGTTGGATATTATACTTGAGTGATACAATAACTTCAAAATGCAAATTAGGAAATTGGTTTAGAAAGTAATAAGTTGGATATCATATTTGAGGTCCAATTGGTGATGCACTTTTTATTTTGTAATCAACTTATTTATTATTATGAACTACTCTTTGGTTTACAAAATATATTTTGATATAACATATAACTATAAATTATAATCTATATTTCATTCATCTCAAAATATATTTTATAATTATTAATTCTTCATGTATTAAATTCACAAGTTCTTTGTTATTGATATTTTTATTATATTAGTTTCCTAGTATAAAGTTGTGTAGCCATATGTTTTATATAAAAATTTAATAGTTTATTTTGTTTTAATATAACATTTATTTATTTTAAAATAGAACCATAATTAAATATAAAAAATTTATAGTTTATTTTAGTTTAGTATAGTATTTATTTATTTAAAATAGAGCTATATTTAAATAAGAGTTATGTAGTGGCATGTCCTTGCATAAATTAAACGTAAATTTGAATTATTGAAGGCCAATTAAAACATGTACAATGCATGTTGATTGTTTTGATAAAATGTCATGAGGAAATATAAGACATATTTAAACAATTGACATTTGCATGTCTAAATCCAAACTCCACAACCTTTTGTAGAATGTGAAAGCATAATTCAAATACATGAAGTATGTATGTGTATAATTCTCATGTTTTAGATTTTAAATAAATTATTATGATAGGATCATGAATATTTTAAGTTAAATTATTTTTTTATATTTATATTTAAGATAATGATAGTTTCCACACATGATTCACATGTTTATATAATAAGCTGATAAATTTTTCAAATTATTATTATTTTTTTATCTTTATATGACAATATCACACATGCCTCACATGATTATGTAATACTATGATAATCATTGTCATATAAACTTGCATGGCCAACATGGAAATGGGAAATCCCTTAATTATAAAAGATAATCATTGTCATATAAACATGCATAGCCAACATGGAAATGGGAAATCCCTTGATTATAAAAGATAATCATTGTCATATAAACATGCATAGCCAACATGGAAATGTGAAATAACTTAACTTAAAAAAGGGGAAATCCATTGTGAAATAACTACCATCTCTACTATTTGATTATGAAATAATTACCATCCTTTTTTTAATACATAGATTACTTAAATGTAAAGGAAGTGTAATTAGATAAATGAATGTTTGTTTTAACATAAATTAAGCTTAATATTTAGTTTTACTATTAGAATGCTTCAAGATAATCTTATTATTTAAAAATAATAAAGAATAAAAGGTTACATAGTAAAGTGAATGGTAGGTGTACATGGCTCCATCCCTCACAACACCCATCTCAGTCAGGGAAAGTTAGATATGAAAATATTAATAATGAGCCTTCATAACAACCATAATAGTCAGACAAAACTTGGTAGGTGAAACCAAAATAAACATAGGAAAAAACCCTATCAAACAAAAAAATGGTGCAAACCCTAGCATAGACCAGGGAAAAATACATCTGATATAAAGGTTATGGGACAAGAAAATCATCAGAACATAGATACTGCTAACACCAACACAATCATTGTATAGCCAACTGACACCATCATCACCACTACAGCATCAACCAAAATAAAATGCCATCACCATCAACGAATGTTGGATAAACAACCATGAGCAACCACCACCATCAGCCACAAACCACCATGAATTCCACACCATAATTAGTAAAACCTATAAATAGATAGTAGAATGCCCAAGTAATTATCCAAAGGATCCCTAGCTCCCTAACCCTTCCTCCCCAGCATGTGGCACCCTCATAATTGCATTCTTCAGATCTACACTGATATAGGGAAAATCCTAGGATTAGGATTTATATGGAGGGAGGGAAGGAGTGAGCCTCCTTTATCTCCATCTCCATCTTCACCTTTTTTTTCATTATGTAGATTTTGGTTGTAAAGCTAAGATTTGGTTTCAAAAATAAACATTATTTATGATCACTTCTCATTAATATAATATTGATAATACATTTGAATTCTTTTAAGTGTTTTTATTTTCATATGATTGATATTTATTATTGATTGAGAGTTCAAAAATGCTAAAATTTTGACATATTTTTATGGGTTTTAAATTAGACTTCCAAAGAAATGGTTGATCACTCTGATAATACATGAACTAGGAAATATCTATATTTTAATGCCATTGTCCACCACCATATCAATGCCATCAATATGGAAATCATGATTTTAACCTGTGGAGCAATGATTTCATACAATCTATTAATTTATCATACACAACATCAAAGATTAGTATATTTAATAATATAAAAATAAGTACAATATCAAAATATAATAATAATGTGTTTTATATTTTTAAATTTAATATAAAAGTTTTTTATTGTTATTTTTAATCATTTACCTTTATACTTTGAATGTATGGAAATTATAATCAAAGATATAGATGATATATTTCTAAGAGTTGAAGATAGTGGAAGAAAATTTAGCTACTTGAAAGGCTTTGGTTGGTTGACATTATACAACACTTGGGAATAAATCAATATGTCCATAATAAAACCAAATTAGCACTTGATTAAATTTATAAGTACATTTATCTCTTAAGAAAGAGTGTTAAAAATATTCTTTATCATGTGCTTCGAATACTAAATGTCTCAGTGTATATAGTAGAAGTTTTCAATATGTTCTATAGTCAAATAAATTTTCTATTAGTAGCTATTGGAATCAAAAAATTATTGATGATCACAATACAATAGAGTTAGTA
>JARHVA010001737.1:700000-1185000 GCA_037957365.1 Torreya grandis
CTTATAATGTATTGCTATTAATTTTGCTCTATTTCAGTATTTCTGTAGTAGTGCCATTTGCATATAGGCACACTGCATGGGGTGTTCAGTTGATGTGCTTAAAGTCAGAAAGATAAATGGGACCAGACCCTCCTCACGGCAAAAAGATGGAGCTAGTTAACTGTGTTTAGAGGTTTCAAAGGCCAAGAAAGGTGTTTGATTGGCTGAGTAGCCAGATTCAGGAAGAATAACGAAGTGATCCGCCCTAATGCAACTATGTATACCTAATTTTACCAAAACTAAATCAAAGAGGCCTTAATTTTCATTTGAATCCTTTGCTTCCACTTTGGATCACTATTTTTAATTAATCCATCCAAAAGGAGTTCTAAAGTGTTTATAGAGAAACTAGATTTATCAATAGAATATCTTTCAAATGAGCACTCGTGCACCTTGCAATCAGAGGTTTCCAGGTAGAGGAAACTCACTTGCGAAGATCAGCTAGCTTAGGCCAGAGCCCATTGAAATGGCCGATAATCCCATGCTCTCTGTAGAAAGCTGCTTCATCTACCGTTTCGGTACCCAGAATAGTAGTCTGGTCAGAAACATTCACAATGAAATGACCTGGCTGGAAAGATCGACGGGCAGCGAAAGGGTGCACCCTTGCAACGAATACTCACACTATCCGTCTCAACTTGCAACCGGTCTTGCTCACACATGGAAGACTGAGCAGTGACTCTAGAACTTGCTGCATGGGAGAAGTGATGGTATTAGTGACTAGTGTGGATAGCCCTGCATCTCAAGAATGTTCGTCTCCGGCCATCCTTTGCTGACAAATATTTTTGCAAACTCTTCTTGCATAAACTTCTGGATATGGGCTGCCTCATCATATCTCTATTTCCATAACAAACACTGGGAACAAAACTTATTTTATTCAAAAGGGTGGGTTTCAGTCAAGGTCTTATCAAAATCACCATTTCCATCAGCATATCTTCGTGTGTAGGTGAGGATTCTTTTTTCAACATTATGTGCAGGTGGAGATTCATTGCTCCTCAACATATGTGTGATGTAGTCATAACCCTGTGTATGCTGAAACACATTATCTGCCTCGATCTCTTCCTGAAAATATGATCAGAATATCTTCTTTTGTCATAACTCTTAAGATCTCCCTCTCCTTCTGCAGGGATTCTATTTTCAACTTTATGTGCAGGTAGAGATCCACTGCTCTTCAACATATGCGTGATGTAATCATAATATTGTGTATGCTAAAATACATTATCTTCCTGAAGAATATGATAAGATGGGTGTTCATTCCTCAACACATAAATGGTGTAATCATACCCATTTTCTTTCTGATATGTTCCTTTGGTCTCCTCCTTTTCTTTCTGATATGTTCCTTTGGTCTCCTCCTGCTGCTGGCATGCACTTTCTTCTTTAGTCTTCATCGACATGTTAAAACGAAGAGTTCGATCAATTTAGAAATGAAATCAAGCAAAATCAAAATAGACTAAAATAAATAATTATACCTTTGATCTTGCAACCCCATACTTATAATTGTTTTGAACTCTATTTTTTGTAAGTAGTTTGTTTGCTGTCATGTGTCCAAGCTTTTTCGCTTTTAATAAAAGCTTGACCAATTTTAGAATTTTATATATAAATTAATTGTTTATATTTTAAAATAGAAGTAAAGTATATCCGAACCCTAAAAAAATTATTTAATGAAAAGATATTTTATTTTCAAAACTAAAAAGCTTTGTCACGAGAAAGCTTTTCTTATTCTAATTAAAAAATCATCTCTCATCTTGTTTTATGTTGTATTTATTTATTTTTTCTTGCATGTTCACTATTTAAAATATACATTCTTTTAAATTTATTATGTTGTTGTAGTTATTATTGTAAATTATATATATATATTAAATTATAAAATATAATTAATTTTTTAAGACTGTATTAAATATAAGTTCTATTTTTTAAGATTAATATTTTTTAATTTATTTTTTCTTCTATAATAAATTATAAGAACATTTGAAGTATAATATTGAATAAATAATCATAATTTAAAAAATTCATGATAGATAAAGTCAACTATCAAATATAGACCTGAATTGTACTACCTTAACAAGTAATTTGAAGATTTATATTAATAAAAAAACAAAACAAAACAAAACAAACTTTCAATGTAACAATTGAAATGTTATCCATACCAAAACAATGATAAATAATAGTATAATAATTAAATATTCACCTCTACAACTTAATAACTATAATAATTAAGCCACATTATACTTCCACACACTAAATATTATGCATGTGGTCATAAGATCACCTAATCAAACCAAAATACCCTTAAGTGTATAAGAATCTTCATGAGGCTCATGTGACCCCCACTTAAATAAAATTTATCACCACCACCATGACTCAAATCATATTGTCATTCACCCATTTAACTTTATTTTATATAGTAATACATTAGCACACTATATGTAAGTGAAACTTGTTTTAAACCTTTGTGGGATGTGTCCAAGTGTGAGACACCAAGATGGTGACACAAATAATTGTGATAATACATGCAAAAGACTTTAGTTTAGATAAGTTCATATAGAAATAGAAAGATACGTGTTTCTCATCACGATAACACCACATCCAGATTACAGGGCATTTTAACATGCAACAGATTGCTTCTGTTTCATTTCTTGCAACAAAACATAGGACTGAATCATTTTTCATGAGAAACATGTTACTTCCTCTAAAACTCTACTTTGAATGAATTGGGTATCACTCTTGCACATTGCATAAGCTAGGGACTGCTAGTTGTAGATAGACAATGTAAATATAATACCCCTAAAAAATATGCATAATTTTTATTCATCTATTGCATAGACCATGTATTGTTAGGCGTAAAAATAATGTAAATATAGTACCTTGAAAACATATACATAATTTTAATTCATCTATTATGTAGACCATATATTATTAGGTGTATAAACAATGTAGATATAATACCTTGAAAACATATACATAGATTATATTCCTATATTATTTTTCAAGGAACTCCCTTTTAGTTGGGATAATGCTTGCAAAGCTACTCTCTTTTGAGACTACAGTGTTTTCCTCTACTAATATGTTTCTTGAATACCAAAAACATCAAGTATATAATTTTGACATGATTCTTTTGGGCCCTTCTTCACCTCAACCCATATGACCTTTCTTTATTATTTTTAACTTTTTTTTTTACCATTGGAGGTCAGTTCTACATGCCAATAGGGTCCCAATTAGTTTTTAAGTACTCTATAAATGCCCACAAAGTCTACTGCATTTAGGAATCATGAATCATCTAGAAAAGCATTTAACACTTGAAATGAACTCATAATTATTCACAATAATATATTGATCATTTGTAATTAGCATCTACATAAATCAAACAATCATTAGAACATTCATTGGAGCATTAATGTTTACATTAGCAACACATTACATAGTACCCACTTTCATGGGTGTTGAATTTCTATAGTAATTATAGTGTCATTTTCACTATTTTACATAATTAAGGGTCCTTACATATATCAAAGTAGCTAAGCTATTATCTAGTTTAAACCAAGCCCCAAAACATATGTGAGCCTATCGTTGTTGATTAAAAACATCTCAACTATTTTTGTCACTTATAAAATAGAAAAGAGGTGGGGAAAATGTGCACCATGTGGACCATGCATCCTGTCATCATCCTGATGGTGCCACAAGTATAGATCAAAAGGAAAAAGAAACAATAGTAAATCACATAAATCACATCATGCTTCCTCTCTATAAGATGTAGTAACAAGTAAAACCTATACATTCATGTGAACTAATCCTTTCCTTTCAATATATTTATCTATCCCAAAGTTCAAAGGATTTTATCTTAGTTTTTGGCATAGTTGGTCTTGATATATCATATAAGCTATGTATTTATTTATTTTCAAACTTTTTGAATGTATATTGGTTTGGGTATTCTACACATTCATCTAAATTGGACCCATTTTCTATGATAAGATTCTACTTATCTCTTCTAAAACTTTAATTTGAATGGATTGGGTACTACACTTGCACATTACATAAGATAAGGACTTCTAATTATATAGATAATGTAAATATAATACCGCCAAAACATATACATATTTTTTATTTGTCTATTGTACATGATTTCAAAAAAATACTTGATTTATTTTCATTCATTTTTTTGCAAGGAGCTCCCTTTTATCTAGGGATAAGACTTTCAAAGCGACAATTGTTTGAGACAGTAATTTTTTCCTCCGTCTTACAGTGCCATTAAAACTAATTTTGAGTAGGTTATTGGTTTACTTAATATTTTCAAACACATATCAAATTTATCATCTCTTCATGTAATTTTTGAGCTAAAAATTTAAATGTTAATTTATAATGCAAGAACATATAGGTTCATAATAAATCCTACATAAAATTTAAAAATAGATAGTATATAAAATAAGAAATTATTTTTTGTGTGCAAGTTTTTTTTTCTTTGAAATTTATTTTGTGTTGTTTGTGCAAGCCCTTGTGTGCATATGTTATTTATTTTACACAAAATTGTTTAAAAACATAACTTATCATCACGTACAAATCTTTGCCCAAGTTTATTTTAAGGTCTTTATTTTGTCTTTGCAAAGAAGGGAAATGAAGTCCTATGACACCAAAGTACTAATGTGTAACTTAACCATGAGAAACTTGATATATATTATTTTATATCATTTGTGCATGCCATATGACAAATAGGATCTTGTGTAGAATGCACATAGGATTCATTTGTACAAAGTTTGTATGTGAAGTGTTCTAATTTGACTTGCAAGTTACAAACTTCACATAACTTATTAAATGCACTATATTAGCATAAAATTGATATCTTTGAACTTTAAATGTTTGTTTTACCATGAATGTAATCATGTACCTCATATTTGACTTGGTAGATAAAGGATCAAATTTTGTGATGATTTTGTATTCAAGCTTTAAGGGCAAAATTGAAAGTTACTAATTTTAAGCTTTTGTATCTAAGGACCATGTACATGTTTATCAAAAATGTTCTGTCATTCACTTATATATCTATCTCCATTAAAATTAAACCATCTTTATAAGAATTCTCACTAATTTTGGCAGTTTTCATTACCATTCCAATAACATTAATCTTTGTGGAATCTCTTAAATAAATGCAAAACTAAAGATTATTTTATGGACTTTTAAAAATATTAATATTCCAAATCATAACGATATCTTTTAGCTCTTTTATTAATACATAAAATTAATGTTTCCTCTAGCACCTCAACAAATAATAAAATATCACATAGAGTATCCAAAATATTATATGATATCCAAACAATTCAAGTAGATACATCAGCTCCACTTATGATATTAGCAAAAAACCAAAGCCCAACTTTACTTGTAATCAAATTTATCTTGTTATGAATCCACAACCACGATTTAAGTCTACTACAAGCCTTCCTTATATTCACAATATGTAGTTCCTAATCTAAAGAAATCCGTTTTCTAAGTGAGTGTGAACACAATCACTCCCACACCTTCTCTTAAACATAGAATAGGGAGTGATAAAAGAGGAAGCAAAGAGACTGATGGATCATGGAAACTAGGCCTAATAAGGTACCCATGTACAAATGCATAGTGAAATACTAAGTGTCCCTATGATAACTAATCCATTTTATTGGAATACATGGATTTTGATTCGTTGTAACCACCAAATAAAATAGAAACTAGTACTTTTTTTACAAGGCTCACTCAGTAAAAAACATTGATCACAAAACTGGGGAAAATGAGTCACCATTAATGAAATGTGTCACTGTAAGGTACCTAAAATCTAGTCAAAACATAATGAAATTAGAGAAGATAACATATGTTTCAAGGCATCCCAAGAAGAATGATTCAAAATATCAGCTTAATGTTGTATTAGGTACACTTGATGGAGTGAATCCCATCCAACAAAAGTGCACTTAAACAACTACCTCCAATAAAAATGTGATGTGCCAAGGACTAGCAAGGAGTACAACAGTTGAAGCAATATGTGTGCACACACCCCCATAATGCTTAAATGGGAGGATTCACTCAAAAAATATGTATGAGTGGGTTAATCTCACTGCTCAAACACTAAAATCCTAACACTAGGCTTCACCAAACTAGCTACTCTTCAAAAAAACAAGCTCCACCATAAATCTAAAGGAGGTTATCAACATCAAAGATACAAATACAAAATATCTCAAGAAGATGTATTTGGGGATTATGAGATAGTCATGTAATTGAAGAAGAAAGTTATCATCATGGAGCATACAACAAATAATTCCATGATTCTCAACATGACTAAAAAATGGTCCTATCCAACAAATAATATCACCAAGTGACATAAAAAACTACATAATGATGTCAATCTTTCGAAGACGCCATCTTATAAATGAGATATGTATGCTCCAAAAAAACCAATCTACCTAAAATAGCTCATAAAATGAAAAACATCAAAAGGTAAGAGGAGCAATATGTAGTCAAAGAAGCCGAGTGGTGAAGGATTCATACCTACACAGTCCTCTCAAATAATGTTTTTGACACTGCCACGAATGATAAAAAAATCCACCTCAAATTAATATGAATGGTGGATGAATATGCATGCATATGAGTGGGTGTAGAGCCCATAATAGAATAATGTAAGTTAACATCCAAAAAAGTGTAAGGATGATCAGGGCTGATAATTTTAGTCTAAGGTTTCTCTGCTATGAGTGAATCCATAGTAGAGCTTATATGTATATCAATATCCTCAATAAGATAAGATTAAACAAAGTATGGATCTCTATCAAATGATCCTAATGAAAAATTTTCATAATAACCAATGTCATGCCGATCAAGCCACTTAATAGGCTTGATAATTACCATAGTAATACCTTGTAGATGCTTACCTATTCCCACAAATCTAGTAATGTCACCCATTTAATGAATCATGTGAGAGCCAAAGGTAGTGGTATGCTTCTCAAAAGAGGTAAACATATATGTAGGTGAAACTGTAGTGGCATATGTAGAGTGTGCAACAATAATGGGCACATAATAATTAGTTGAAATAATAGGATAAATAAGAACAAGGGTTTTCTAAAGATTTTGTAGATCACAATGTAAAAGTGCATGGTGTGATGCGTGTTATATTCTAGATTACATGATAGACTAGAAACATGGGCATGAATGTCCAACATATAAGTATGGTGTTGTTTGATATCAATCTTATTTCATAGGGATTGAATGAGGGAACCCTTTATATGAATGTGGTGTGTGTGTGTGTGTGTGTGTGTGTGTGTGTGTGTGTGTGTGTGTGTGTGTGTGTGGACGCGCATATGTATATGTATGTATGTATTTATTTATGTATATGTATATGTATGTATCTATGTATATATTTATATGTATATGTATATGTATATGTATATGTATATGTATATGTATATATGTGTGGGTGTGTGCATGCACATGTGTGTCATGATAGCTTTCTATTTGTATATGATTATCACTATTTAAGGGTTCAATATAAGGGCTATAATAATTCTTGGATTCTACTTCCCATCCCATACTTTCATAAAGTTATATGCAATCATGCATGCTTCACCTTTGAAGTTGAATAATCTAAGAAGTGAGGCCATGGGATTTATTTTTGTGTGCATTCCTTATATATAATTTGGTCTATTTATCCCCCCTAGTCACAAGTTAATTCCTTACTAATGGCCTCATCTTATTTGTATTCATATGGCATTAAGGGGAAATTTTGTCTACCCACATAAATGTGCAACATGCATCTATATGGTAAGTGCATGGAGATTGGGGGCCAAGAAATAGACAAAAAAATTAGTTTTGAGTGTTGGAAATGGTTCCATGTATGATGTTTTTAAAATTTCATATGCAGTTTTAGGACATATGCTTGATGGTTACCAATCCTAAATTGCATATGTGGTTTAATATGTTAAAACTATATATACGATTTTAACACATTAAAATAATGTACATATTATAAATCAACAAAACTACATATGCAATAATGTTACTTTATAACCAAAAAAAGGTCGATGCCATTCATTTAACATTAATGAAAGTGGTGAGTAGGAGACAATAAGAGGAAATACATGATTGATAGTGAGACCATGATAAGTAAAAAAAACTCTACAACAACTCAAATTTGATGGTGGCATGTTGAAAGAGAGGTATGAAAACATGTTTTAATGCATTTAGAAACAAAATTAGTTAATTTTGTTACATTTTTATTGAAATTGTTTGTTTTTTTTTGTTTTTTAGCACATGAAAAAGCTAATGTGCCAAGTGTAAATGAACAACACCCTGACCCTCTTATCCCTCCTAACCCATAAAACCCTCCTATCCCTCCTAAACCACAAAACCCTTCTATCCTTCCTCAACTATAAAACCCTCCTAGCTCCCCAAGGTAGTCAAGAGGATTTAAAAACCTATATCATTAAAATAATATCAAACTTGATAATTTGATTAGGACATTAAGGGATCCCCATGTAAACAAACCCCACTAAATTTCTATGGAAAACACATTACAAATATTATTAGGTTACAATATGTAATTCTCTATAGAGTCAACTATTGAAACAATAGTACCAAGAAGGAATGTGTCCTTACTTAACTTTAATTGTTCATCTAGCCATCAAGCTCTATGTGTGTGTCTTGCATACTCATATACAATTTTCTCCCTAGAATTTCTCCATAAATTTGGAAATAGGTATTTATTTTGAAGCAAGATTGCACCTTTTAGATTCTTTTCCATCTTTTAATTAACATATCACATATTTATATTTTCTAAAACCAACCAATTATTGTTCTATTTTGTGTGAACTCTCCTCATGGGTATAATGTTTCAATTTTGGCAATCCACCACAAATTTTGTAAGTTCCATCCAAACATGCCCTGTTATAAAAAAATGTCTATCTGGTCTTTCACAATAAATGGTTGAAATAAATTATTTTGCTGATTTTGGTGGGGCTTCCACTCCACACTCATACAAAATGTTTTCATTATGCAAAGTGTAATGAACATGACAAAAAATATCATAATATATCAAAAATTCAACATGTTGCCTACAACAAGAAGTAGTGTCTGTGTAATTAATTCTCACATAGAAGGATTTATCCATTTCAAAATATCTTTGACTAGTAGAAATTTGTGGACATTTTTTAACAAATTTAGAGTACATTTGTGTTTGAGTCATATCCAAAAACTGTTTAAGATGTGGTTTATGATTATGAGAACCAACTCTTCTTCTCACTACATCTCTAATATTAGGTGATACATGTTGACTAATTTTGACTTCGAAGGTCAAAAGTTCAACCCCTATAGGTAAAAACTTGCTTGTCATGTCTTGTTAACCTTGTCCCTAGATTTTTCAATCCTTATGTGGTCTTCAAAAGGTCTTTCTAAAACCTTATTATCAAAGAATAATGTTAATTTGACAAAATTAAGGTAGTGGTTGTTTTGGTCTTGTACTAGCCTAAACATGTCATGGTGAGAAAAAGGGTTGGTCAAATGTTGTCATAGTTTATTAGGGGACCCTCAAAGTCATATTCTTGTTTTAATTACTTTGTATAAACATGTCAAACTTGTTTGGAGATATTAAGGTTGATTTACAAACTTTGAGGTAAATGAAATTAAAGAAAAGGTGATTTCTAACTAACTTTTATGTATGCTAAAGCTGACTAAAGTGAATAATCCATACAAATATCTTTGTACAATATTGTGGAGGAGTTTTATAACTTCCATGTATGTCATAGATGTCATAAACATTTAGTTTTACATAAAATCACTCCATAGAGGTAATTTAAGGTACTTGTACAAACTTCAAGAGCCCACCTTCAAGAGAAAATGCCTTAATAATTTTTTTTCACATTATCCAAGTTAGAATCATGATTGGAATGAAATTTCAAGTCTCAAATTTTTAGAAAAGCAATCAAGAACTCCATCGCTCCCTTCATAAGATAGTAAAGGTCAATTTCATGTGGATGGTATGACCAAAGGAGATATAATTGGGTCTTAATATTTTTTTTAGAGGAGAGGGTCCTAGTGAGATTCAAATTTATCACATTGGTTAACATATCCATCCCCCCTCCTTTATGAACAATCACTGAGAAGGCAGGGAAGTCTAAAAAACCTAATCAAACCCATAAGTTGAATTTATCTCCTTGAAATGATAGTTTCAATAAATTTGAATGTATGTAAACATTTGAGAAAGATATAAGAGGTCTATTTAGACATTTCACATGTTTATGCAAGCCACACTTGACATGTGTGGAGTTAGAAGACAAGAGATCTCCACTTTTGCATAATTTATAGGTTTGGCACTTATGGTTGAAGGTTTTTGAAGGGCTCTAGTGCATAAAAGGTATGTTTAAATGTTTCATAATATTTCCAATTCATTCAAGTCTCTTCAAACATCTAATTACTTTTTGTACCTTTTATCCAAGTGGAATTCACAACTCACCTTGGAGACTGTGTGTAAACTATCTATACAATAATAGTTTTAAAGGTCTAACCCTATATTTTCATAGGTATATGAAAGTTTGATAGTGTATTTTATATTCTCAAATGCCTCACATCATCTTTAATTTAATTCAAGAACCTATAACATGATTGAGTTCCTTCACACTAGCTCTAAGAAACGAACAATGGTTTATGCCAAGGACTGTGTCCTAACTCTACTTGAACTGAGGTGAAAATAACGTTACAAATGTTGATTTGAAAATTTTTTTTGAAATAAATAAACTTATGAAATAGGATATGGTAATTATATGTTTGTTCTAAATGTTAGCATAGCCTTAGAATGCATGACAAAGGAGCCTAAAAATGACAAAAGCATACCTATAGGTCTCTTTTTCACTTTAAAAACAATGAACTCTTATTTGAAATGATGTTAAAAGGATTGAGAGATTCATAATACACTTCATTAGTTTTTATTAATGTTTAAAATTGTCAATAAACCTTTTATGAGTGATCTTATACCCCAAGATGAAGTCAAGGCACTCAATGATCACCTATAGGCCTCAAGTTAGTTTTCAAACTTAAAAGAGGATATGAAACACATGATATTTGAGAATGATTTTGTGTTAATTAATGTGAATGAATGTAAAAATTTAATACTATTAATATCTTAAAGAAATCATGGAATCCAACAATAAAAAAATAATGCATCTCAAGCTTGCAATCACAATTCATTGTAACCTACAGGTTTGCTTGAGTAATGAGTTGGTCTCAAACTTGAAAAGAACATAAATGAATAATAGTGGATTTGGATTTTGGAAATTAGATAGATGTATAGAGTGATAACAATCATTTTAGATCAAAAGAGATCCTAAAACTCTAAAATATAGTCTTGATACCTAATGAATACCTATAGTCACATAGTTAGTTTGACACCTATAGGCCTAATTTGTAAATTAAAGATGCATACTTTAATTGAGCATATAAAAGGTCTAAATAAAGATAAAAATAACTTATTAATGATTATATGATGTTATCATAACCTTATATTATCCTCTCAATCAATGAAAAAGATGGCAAGGTTAATAGGCTTATTTAGTCTAGGATCACACATACAGACTTGTATGTATAGTTTGGTGATGAAAGTTTGTTTGGTGGAGGGTTGTATGAGAACATGGAGCCCTAATAAAGTGATATATTCTTCAAGGAAACATTTCATGATGAATTTAGACCCTTTGATAACAAATAAAAATGCCAACATAGTCAACTAAGGTATTTGCATTGTTTGGTTTATAAACCTTGCCTTTGGATAACCTAGTCTATATGAAGAAGGAAGGTGGATTGAAACCAAAAAATAACTTGAAGAAGTTGTAATGTGAGAGAAATATGTGATTGGAATTTTTAACCACCTAAAAGTGGTATTTGGATGCTAAGAGTGTTACTTAAGTCAACCTATCCCTAAGTTAGTTATAGACCCATTTTAGAGCATTAGACTTACATTTATAGTCATCTAGCAGACCACAGTCACCTACAACTAGTCAAAACATAGTACCAAAATTGTCATCATAGATCCCAATCCAAATTGCTTAGTAGTATGCCAAAAGGACATTAGTACCACATTTGAGACACTACAGCCACATGACATTAGTGTCCCCAATAGGGTGCTATTGTCCTTAGCCCCAACTCTTCCCAATGGATAGTTTTTAAAATGTGTGCCCCTCATAAGTTCAGCCTTAGCTTATTTTATTATTTGCACAAGAAACATATTTCTATAAATATAAGTTTAATCCACCTCTATTCAATATATGGAAAATAGATGCAAAATCTATTCAAACTAAAGATAAAGTTGTGCAAAATAAAGGTAATTTATCCCTATTCTACCCTTATTTCTTCATACTACCAACTACAACAACCCTAAGTCCCATTTTCAAGCATTTAAAATCTCAAGCACATTCAAGGAATCTAAGGCCACTCTCATTATAGCATTCACTTACACATACATCAAGCACTAGGTGGGAGAATTACATCAGACTTGATCCCTTTTCAAAGTATAGGTATGTAGCCAAATCTATACACAATAATTTATTGAGGATGTCCATTCCATCCTGCTAACACACACTCAATTCTTGTTCATATCATACTTGCAAATATAACTAGGGTTTGCACATCAAATCAAGTTTTCCAGGTATAATACATAGCTCAATGATGCAAGAATAGAACATATAAACACAAGCATAAGTGCTCCTTGAAAATAGGAATAGTCTTGTAAAGAGGGAATTAGCACCATATTTAGGACACTATGCACATATGTAACTATTATCCAAACTAGGTGTTACTGTCTAGTGAACAGATGAATATCAGAGTCATGTTGATGACATAGACTACTACTTATATCTCAAAATTTAGAACCCAAATCATCTACGATAGTCAATTTTCATCTAAGTCTCTATTTATCCCTATTTTTTGTTATTTATAAAAGGTCAAATAAGTTCAAATTCATAACATATCAATAGTTTAGTTATTGCAATTTATTTAACTAATTTATACATCTCAGGCCTTTAACTAAACATAGTTAATTACATGTTTAAAACCCTAAAAGGTTAAATATTTTTTTGAACTCATCTTACTTCGAGCATTGTATAAAACCCTATATTGCATTAATTCTTATTTTTGTGCAATAAATTCAAGGATACATACTTTTTATTTTCTAATTTTATTGAAACAACCTAGCTATTACATCTAATTTAAATTATTGTAAAGAACCCCTAACTTCTAAAACCCTAACCCTATATGCTCTTAGGCTCTATATCCTTTTTTCTTCTATTTTCATCATCTATTATTCAAAATTCACATATTCTATTTTAATGTCTCTCTTTTAATTTATTTGTCATACACCATCTTAAAAAGTTCTCTCTCTTCCATTAAGAATAAGTGTTAGACTAGGTGGTAATCCTATAGATCATATTCAAATTCCAGCTATCCAAACCTATAACAAGAACAAGGACCCTATTATAACTCCATATATGAATCCTTCACACCCTGATTATGTGGAATTCAATGACAATGCATCTGAAGATGAAAAATATAACCAAAATAGATATTAGGTCCATATTGAGGATCAAGATATACTACCTCCACTTAATAATAATGACATAATTATGAATAAGGATGAGGTATTGCAGGGATTCATAGATAGAATTTGAGAATAGCCCCATGATCATGTACAAATTTCATAGGCCATATTAGAAATCAAGAATAAGACAAATAATGGTCAATCTTCAACCCCTCTAATTAATGATGTTGTTACACCTTCAATGGGGCCAACTCAGATAACATAGCCCAAGATTATTTTTTGACCATAAATAATAGTTACACCACTTATGGCTAGTTTTTCTACCCCAAATGTACAATCCCTTATGTAGGATAATTTTACCCTAAAATCTAAAATGTTACATCTTAATTAAGGTGTAGCTAATCCATCACATGCCTTGGATTCCAACATTCTCTTGCATATACCTTTGGCACATCACATAGAGATAACTCCTTTTCCATTCAATTTCATGGCACCCAAGCTCACATTATATGATGTCAAGGGTGACCTAGAGCATCACCTCAAAGCTTTTCATGTAGCATGATTGCACTATGTTTCCAATGATTAGATTCTTATGAATTTATTTCCATGTAGTCTCAAGGATTATGCCCTACAATGGTTTTATGATTTTACAAATAAATCTATCACAACATTCAATCCTTTAGCTAGCATGTTCCTAACACACTTATCAATCCACATCAATGATAAGATATCATATGCACAAGTGGCACAGTTAAAGAAAAAGTCTAATGAGCCCATCATTGATTATTTTTTATTATACAAGACAATATTATCAAAATTAACTAGCACCATGGTAGACAGAGAGCTTCAGGATATATTTAAATAGAATCTATTGCTATCACTAAACAAAATTATATTATTAAATAAGGTTATCGCATTTATAAATTTATGCCACATAGTCAAGGAAAGAGAATTTAAGCTCTTAGTAATGGACAAACTCAAGTACACAAATGGATCAAATTCAACTATTAAGAGTACAAATAAACCTCTATATAAGGTTAGGGCCACAAAAACCAAAAGTGATCAAAAGGCCATAGTCAATGTAGCTTTAGAGCCTTCTCCTATATTGGTTTTATCCACTTAGAGTCTTCACTAATATTCTAGAATCACCAGCATGAATTATACAACAACTATTAGAATGCAATGTCATATCTCTCCCTCCCATTAAAGAGGTTGTTACAACATAGCCTCTTCTAAAGAGTTGTGATTCAAATTCATTGTACAAGTATCACAAGGCACCAGGTCACACAACAAATAGATGCATTAACATAAAGCTTAATATACAAGATCTCATTGAGGATAACATTATTGATGTGGGCACACCCACAGAGGCACCAAAATAGAAAACAAAGGCAAAGGCACTAAATATATTTTAATATCCTTTCCCAAAGCATACAACTAATGAGTGAGGGGGCACATTAGGTGTTCACTATACATACTAGGCTCATCCACCACCATATTCTTATCACATACTTACAAATAAGACACATCCATTATATAAAATCATTGGCATGTATCAGACTATAGTTCCACCTAAACCACTTATCACATTTTTAGAGCAAGAGATTATGTATGATGACATAGATTTACAAGTGCTCTTCATATGAGCATACATAGACCACCATCCTAATCATAGTGTAATGGTTGATAATGGGTCAAGCATAATTATGTGCACCACGACACTCTTATAGCAGGTAGGATACATAGATCAAGATATATGCATCATAGATATATTCATTAGTGGTTTTTTTGGCTATGTTCAGAGTTTCATCAGGGAGGTTGTGCTTTAATTATAGATTGGACTAGCACACATAACCACTTGGTTCCTAGTATTACCTAGTGTGGGTGTATTTGATATATTATTGGGTAGGCCATAGTTATATCATCTCTATGTCATCCAATATATAGTACACTAATCCCTGAAGTGTATATATGATAACTAGGTGGTTAAGATTGAGGGTGTCCCATATGAGTATCATTTTCCCATCCCATATGCAGTTCCAACATATATTCTAGCTACATTTCCATCACTATCACTAATTACAATTCTATAATTGATAGATATTACAAGGTTATTGGTTACAATAGAGAGTGAAAATCTTATGCATACATCACAATGTTCAATACAGTCCTCAGAGCAGGTCAGGTCTACTTCTTTGGTATCTATGCATACGCATACTCTCCCACAAAGACCATTACTAGAAAGACCATTGCATTAGAGATACATCATAGATTCTAGAGGACCTTCCACTACTCATTTTATTCTAAGATGAATTATATTAGGGTCTAGGGGTTCTTAGCATAGGACACTTACATCACTTATGGCTTCTACTTCTATTAGATGGGTCCCTAAAACCCCTATAGTTCATAGAGCATCATAGTTAATGCCAAAACATGATAGCATCACTTCATAGGTAGATTTAGACTTAGATTATAAAACACAATAGATCATGGGCTCATATTTTCCCTTTCACATTGCATGTATGATCGTTGTTCCCCTCTTCAACACATGGCACTATGATGGTGAGTCTCCCATGAGACTCATTGGTTAGTATGGTTCTTACCTTTGTACATACTTTAATCTCTCTCACTCCTTGTACATAGTTTATTTTAATTTACTTGTACATAGCTTATACTTAGAAAACACACAAAAAATATAACATGCCAAAATACAAAACATTCAAACATTTCAAAAACATAAAAAAATTATAGATTGTATGTGCATTGTTATTTTTACATTTCTATTACTTGCCAGATATTGCATATTGATATCTATCTTAGTATAGTTAGTTTTATCATACACGTATGCTTCACTTTTTCTTATCGAGTTCTTATAGATTATAGATATGAATCTGTTCCACTACATTGATCCAGACCAGCCATCACCTACCCATTGGGGGATTTTACACCAATCTAGGTTATACATTGATACATCCACCCACTTGGGGGCATCTCATACACAATTGATATAACCATGTTTTATCTTTACATATTATACATTCTAGTTACACATTGATTTATCTTGATGTTTATCATTAATCCTCATTATTTTTATTTTTTTCCAATTATCACTAGTTAGAATCAATATATATGCATCCTAGCATCCACATAGATTTGTATTACAAAGTTATACAAACTTTCATTTCTAGTTACTAGATTAGACATGATGTGTTTCCTATGATTCTTCCATCTTTGAGGGCATTTGAGTATGCCATTTTTCTTTGGATTATACACCACTTCTATGTTTGTATGCCTTGGACATGTGCCTATATCCTTTGTATGTGTTTTCCTAATTCTATATCTGCACATTTAAACATGTCCTTCTATGTGGATTTACACCCCAAATTGCTTGTTTTTTATGTATGTGGACATTTTAACATGTACTTATATATCTTCATTCTCATATTTAGTGACATGTGCCCATGTCCCTTGTTTGTGGCCCCTTGGCCTATCTTTTGTGTGCCTCATGTGCTTGTATGTTTGCTTCATTATATGCTTCTACACGATGACACTTGCATTTTATGGTTACACACACACACTAGTTTTTTATGCCCTGAGAGACCTCATACATCTACCCTTCCTACTTGGGTGTTGTGATGGAGATCATGCCACATCCCCCTAGGTAGTTACTCAGAATTTATTTTTATACATTTATTACATCTCTCTTGACACCCTTATGCAATGATAGATTAAAAAATACATTGTACATTTCCTACTTAAGCTTGGATACATTTACATTCTAATGTTATGTTTATAAATTATATTGGGATATCATGCACATGCTCTTGCTAACACATTTTATAGATCTACTTATTTAGAAGTTATTTCTTACATAAGGTCCACAAGTTCCCTTAAAATATGGAGCATTTACATGGGTTTTTCATAGAGATCAATCTCTTACTTTTCTATTCATAGATATATTTAGTACACATGCTCAATTTTAGACATTAAATTCAAGGCAGACACATAACATGATAGAGATTCAAAATTCAATCAAGATCACTTAAAAATTAAACCAAGCAGTCATTAGTGCCTAGATTAGGACAATAGTGCCACATGGCACTACTGTCCACTATAGGGAATTACTATCTAGTAGCCCTAGCTTCAAGATAGTCAAGATCAATCAAACTAGTACACTGGGTATAGTATAGATTTGCATAGATATAGTCACAGGTTTGACAATCATGTTCAAATTTAGCTCAGATTCAGTCATTTCAGCTCATATTCAACTAGTTACTCAGATTTAGGAGGATTATGCATAATATGATCACTCATACATTCAGATCAAGTACACAAATTTAGCTATTACATAATTGATTTAGATTTAGTATGCTCATATACCAAATTGGGGGCATGTGCATGGCACATTAATTTCCATACACTCAGCTACAAATAGGTTAATCAGGTGGAATGGAAAACTTCACATGATTCTCTATGTTGTATACACTTGCTATCACATTCTAGTTGTCACCAGATTCATTCCTTACTCCATCTATAGTGGTTGTTATTCTTGAGTTTAACAGAGCCACCAAATATACCTGAGTGGTTGTGGAGTTGAATACATAGTTAGATTTTCTTAGTTAGATACTTTCAACACTTTATGCAATATAGTTATAGATGCATCTAATTCACATAGATGGGCAATTATGTATTCATTTCCTACTTGAGTTATTAAACCACCTACATGAGAGGGTTAGACACACTTACACTCTTATCCAAACTATTCATAGAGATCAAGATCCACTGAGCAGAGATGGGCAATGATGGAGTCAAAACTAGATTGTGTTCTTGAGCCACCCATATGAGAATTGACAAAGCCATCAACTTAGTTCAAGTTATTCAATGATATGATCACAATGCATATTCACACACATGGTTTGTCACTAGGTTCATGTCCCCAACAAGGTGTACTCATTCTTTTCCTCTCTCTTTACTCAACTTTACTTAGTTATATTTATTTAGCATGGTATTTTACTTTTGATTATATCTTAAGTAAGCCCTTTTTTATTTCATATTTCATAATATGACATTGCTTTGGATCATGCTCCACATATGTGAATATAGATTATCATACTCAAACTTAGCTACAAAGGCTTCACTTCCAAAATAAGCATAGGTATGCTTCATTTTCCTTTATACTAGCCATTTCACTTTGCTACATTATTGGTATAAAGAGCAGGGGGTGAGAGTGGAGGGGGTAAAAATGTAATCACTTAATAGTGGTAATTAGATTTTAAGAGTACATCTTGAGTTAACCTATTCCCAGGCTAGACATAAACCTATCCTTGAGCATTAGGCTTACTTTTCCATTCATTCAACAGATCAAAATCGCCTAAAGATAGTTAAAACATAGTATCATAATTGTCATCTTAGATCCCAATCCAAATTTATTAGAATTATATAAATACGACATTAGTACCACATTTGGGACACTACAACCACATGGTTCTAGTGTCTCTAACTGGGTGCTACTATCATTAGCCCTAGCTCTTCCCAACAAATATTTTTTCAAATGTGTACCCCTATTAAGTTTAACCTAATCTTGTTTTCTTATATTCATAAGCTACATAACTCTATAAATACAAGCTTAATTTACCTCTATTCACTAAATGTAAAATAGATTAAAAATCTATTCAAGCTAATGACAAAGTTGAGAAAAATCAAGGTATTCGATCCCTATTCCACCATACTTTTGCATATTAAAATCTACAGCATCCCTAAGCCTAGTTTTCAAACATTTCAAATCTCAATCACATTCAATGCATCCAAGGCCACTCTCATTATAACATTCACTTGTACTTGCATCAAACACTAGGTGGGAGAACCACATCAAACTTGATCCAGAGTATTAGTATGTAGGCAACTCTGTACATAGTGGGGTGTTGAGGATGTCCAGTCCATCAAAATAACATACACAAAATTATTTATTGTGCCATATTTTTAAGGAGGATTAGGGTTTGCACATTAAATCAAGTTTCCAAGCACAACATAGAGCTCTAAGTTTCATGCACGTAGGAACAAGTCATATAGACACAAGTGTAGGTGATCCCAAAAAATATGAATAGCCTTGTAAAGGGGACATTAGTGCCACATTTAGGACACTACACAAAGATGATGTTATTATCCATACTAGGTGCTATGGTCCAGTGAGTGGATGAACACTAGGATCCTATTAATGACATAGATAACTACCCATGCCTCAAATTTTAGAACTGAGATCATTCATGATAGTTAGTTTTAAGATAAGTATCTATTTATTCCTATTTATTTATATTATTATAATGTGAAACAAGGTTAAAGGCCATAAAAAATTAGTACTTAATTATTGCATATTTATTTAATTGATTTAGGCATCTCAACCCTTTAATCTAAACATAGGATTTTCATTATAAAACCCTAAAAGGTTCAATCACATATTCATATGAAGACATCAAGTCTTTTCTATGAACAAGTAATTCATTTTAGTTAAGAAAATCAAATAAAATTAAACAACTAAACACTAACACCTCTTGCCTAAAAACTAGGGAGAGCATAACTAACAAGCACACAATGAAAACACAACTAGAAAAAAATCTTTCTTACCTTCCTTGTGGCTCCAAAATAACTTGTTGAGTTGGATTGTTAGACTATGTGCTCAATAAATCTTTGTCAATGAAGCTCTATTGTTTCACCTCTCATTTGTACTTTGGTAATGTTGGTTGGCTTCGCTTATGAAATTGGCATGGTAACACTATAATGAAGCTTTTTGGAGGTATTTTGGCATAATAACATTATACTATAAAATATTTTGCACCCATTTAATCATAATAACTTTACATCACAATAGCTTAAATATTAATAGGTGAGGCCTTCTATTTATAGCCTCCAAAGTTAACTCTCACCCAAGATGAGTTAGGTTAGGATTAAGAATGGTTGAGTTAAAACTAACCCTAGGTGAGTTAAGGATAACCCTATTTAAGATAAGAGGGTATATGTAATTATGATTTTCAATTAATAGGCATGGCTCATAAATTCATATATTTTTTAGATATTTTGTCATAGCTTGACAAATCATAAAATCAATGATGAAGAAACTTGATATTTTAAATTTTTGAATTTCAATTTTTAGATATTCATTAATTCCAAATGGATTATTTAGTTAAGCATTTATTTTGGTTTAATTAATTGATTCATTTTTCTTAGCATGTTAGCTCTTTTAGTAATTGTTCAAGTGCCCTAGTTAATGTGTCCAAAGGCCAAACTACTAGTTATTAGGTCACAAGGTGATTAGGGATGAATCCATGAGGGTTACTATTGTATAGAGGATAATACCCCAAATAGGTATGCCTCAAAATGATTCTGAGTACTAATGTCTAATGTATGGATGAAATTGGGACATTTAATGATTTTTAGGCTTAATTTACAATGTGTGGTAGAAATCAATCTGAAGCCTGGTTGGAAGCCATTTATGGCTAGAATGGGGTGTCTATAGTTTTCCTTTATTTTGGAAGGTGTTGCATTTATAGGCATAGTAAAATCTTCTCAAATAATTAAAAGGTGTTTAATGTCTAATGCCCTAGATGACAATGAATGAGCCCTAGATGCCCCCTCAAAGGAGCAGTTAGAAAATAAGATCAATGATGGGTCCCTCAAAGAAGTAAAATTATGGGATCTAAAGATAAAAGGGGTGAAAAATATTGATTTGCCTAAAGGTATTTATAATTAGTGGCACCATGAGATGCTCCAATTGTGCAGATAAAAAGGATGATTTTACCAAAGGCAATTTTAATCATCGACATAGTGAGGTAAAAAAATAGTGATTTACCCAAAGATGGTTATAATCATTATCAAAATGAAAACTTACCCCAGTTAGGTGGATAAAAAGGATGATTTTTACAAAGGTGGTTATAATCATCAACATAATGGAAACATACCCCTGTAGATTAGGAAAATGATAATGATTTACCTAAAATTGGTTATAATCATTAAATCTAGATAGATTAAAAATCAATGATTTTCCAAAAGGTGGTTATAATCATTGGCACTATGGTTTAGCATAATATAAAAAATAAGAAAAGGGGGCTTACATACTGAATCTACATTCATAGATTAAGAGTAAGCTAGTACATAGGATAAACATGAATTTAGGAAACTTTCTAGTATGGAGATGCACGTCCTAACTAGCAAGGATTAAAATTCATTCATGATTTAATTACTCTATATTTTGGAGATATGAAGGTAGATCAAGAATTTTTCAGGTGATCAAGGATAAGTACCTTACCTCATTGCTTGTAAGATTCGTCAAGCTAAATTTTGTTGTAGCATATGATGTTATGTACCATGATATAAAACATGATGAGAACTTGGCTGAAATATGCATAAAGACTAACACTCGATCCAATAAATAATAAAAAACAATGCACCAATTATTAAAACCATGATGGTGATGTTGACATATGAATATGGATGGACTAAGTATAATGTGCAAGGAATCACCTAATGAATGCAAACATACTAAGTCAAGGCACAACAATGAAATGAAATAAATAGGTAAATAAACAAAAAAACAAAATAAAACACCAATAAATAAAAATTCAATAAAATACCAAAAAATAAAGAGAAAAAAACATTGAATAAATAATCAAAATAAAAGCAAATAAACACAAACAATGGTTAATCACATTGTTAGTACAAATAGAAAATAAATTGTTTGTGCATGTGTAATAGAGGTGTTACACTTGGAGATAGGGTGATGCCTAAGCTAGGTAACAATGACATAGGTATCACAACACAAAAACAATGGCACAAGGTTGCCTCTAGGCTATAGGGAAGCAACGACACAAACAAGATTATAGACATTGCCCCTAGGCTCTAAGAGACAATAAAATAAATAGATAAAATGGGGTAATAAATAAAAAGGAAGGGGTAGTCAATCTACCTCCATATTCACTAGGCAAGTGGACATTGCCTACTTAGTTCCATGGACACAAAATCTAATGTAAAATTTAGGCCAAATGTATTTCTCCTAGGATATGGGATAGAATAAAATGGATGATAAAAAAACATGATAAACATGTAGAGGAAAATAAGAAGGGTCTCAAAAAATGGTGAGTGCATGAGAAAAGAAGAGATGACATTCCATAAGCATGAAAATGTCAACATAAACAAATCCCATTAGTGTGAGAGTATGGTTTAGATTAAAACCACACTAAAAGTTAAGAAACAAGTATCCACAAATGAATTGAAATGGTAATTTAGAGTGTCTACTACATCTATGGTTGGGAAGGATAATGAGCTCAAAAAATGGTGAGAGCATAAGATTAGAATACTTGAAAAATAGTGATAGCATAATAATCAATTGGTCATTAGTGTATCAAATTTAAATACATAATGGGCACACCATGAACTCATAAAATGGTGAGAGCATATGGCTAAGGCCTATAAATATGGGGAAATGAGATGACAAGTGGTTACTCATGAAATATTTAGGGGTCCCAAGATACTTAAGGTAAATAAATGGCCAAAAAAGAAAGGAATGTCTAGCTGAGGTAACTCAAGATACCCCATGTATCCAAGTGTTGTCTACATAGTTTGTGAAAACCTTAGGCTGATGTAGTTCTCCCAAAAATAGGAAGACAAAGACCAAGCTGGTCTATAAAAATTAAACAAATAAGATGGCCCAACCCAAAAATTGTGATGGCTTTATATCTCCCGTGAATATTCTAAGCCAATTTTTCATGATATTTGTGATGTTTAAGATTTTTTAGATATTTTACCAATGTTTGGGTAATTTTTTATGCATCTCAACTTAATTTAGAATTATGAGATACCAAATGATTCAACTCACAAAATTTCAAGAGCGTGGCTTAGGTTTCTCATAAAATAGTGAGAGCATCTAACTTAAAAATGCTCACAAAACATCAAGAACATGGAAAAAGGGTGACTGAGGTGATGTCAACATGACTTGATCACTACCTATCTAGTCCCATACTAAAACCTCAAGTCACTGTAGTTCTACCTTATAATGGGGACTCTAACTAGGTAGCTGCAAGTTCATGAATTTGGCAAATATCATAGTATTGAAATAGGAATGGCAAGGTGATGTGATAATGCATGGGAAAGGTGTTACTCCTAATTTTCCCATAGGTATTTATAATTAGGAAATAATGACATGGGTCAATGATACTAATTTTACCAAAGGTGATTATAATTAGGAGCAGTGAAAATGAAATAAAATGTGATAATAATGAAGAATTTAATTACCAAACCACTATCATACAAGTCCAAGATACTACATTTATCTAGACTACTGAATCAACTATTGAAAATTTATCTAAATCTTCTCATTGAAGGTGCCTGAAGAACTAATGGAATGAAACCAATGTTAAAAGGGTTAGAAGGGAGGGTAAACACAACTTTGGTCAATAGTGAAAGCATGGTATAATAGTATATGACATGGCATGGTACAAGGATGATGGTGTTATGATAATTACATATAATGGTAATAGGGTTTCTCGTAAGTGTCAAGTTAAGGTAAATGGCATGGTATGGAATAATGAAAAGATAAGGAAAATGGAAAAGGCATGAAAGAATGGCAAGGCAAATGGCAAATGGAAAAGGCAAAGTAAAATGGTGTTGATGTTCTTATTGATGTGGAGATTCATGTCTTGATCATCATATGATACAACTAAAATAGTCAATCATTTAAGTTTCTAGCCCACACCCCTTATGAATAGTTTCTTTGTCAATAACCTATTTTTGGTTTGGACTTTAATAATGTTGTTGTGATCTTCATTGGTCATTGATTCTATTTCCTCTAAACCTTGAGATAAGATGTCATTGTAGCCTCTATAAAAGAAAGCGTAGCCAAGGATGATAAATATTGGCTCAAAGGTCTAATTTGGAAATCAAGATATGGATCATAATGGAACGTATAATAATTGGACAATAAATTAAGATCAATATTTTTAGGCACACACAATGTTGTTAATTCTAAATTTGACATAATTTTGGTTATGATGAGGTTGAAGACTTTTGAATATTCTCTCGATAAGGCCATTAGGTTTTTCTATTATTTGGGCCTAAGAGATGTTACCATATGATTATGTTATATAATGGAAGTTATATTGATTTTATCTTTGATAAGGTTTTCATCAAGTAGTGAAGAACTATTAAGCTTATCTATTGGCACCTCGATGAGGTTTTCACCAATTAAGTTGTCTTGATTATCCCATAGCACCTCCAAGAAGGTTTCACTAAGGAATGTTAACTTTTGAATTTGATTGTCTTCTAGCACCTCAAACAAGGTTTCACTAGAAGATGTTGAGTTTAGACTTTGCTTTCCCCTAGCACCTATGAAAAGGTTTCGCTATGAAATTGTTCTTCTTCTATATGAATGTGGTCTTAGTCCCCCTGATATTCTACAAATGATATGTCACCATGGATGTAGTTCAAAAAGGTGTGATTGTGTTGGTCCCAATTCACACTTATGGGAGGTAGAATGTCAATATAATGGTTATGTTGGTTGGTAGTAATGGATAATGGAATGGGAAGAGACAGCACAATCCTTGTAGAAGATACTAGGAAAACTTGTATCGATGTTGAATTAATCATCCTTAAAAACTATGGAAGGATCACAAATGTATTCAAATTTATCTACAAGGCATGTGTAACCAAAATTGTAAAAATCACTAATGTATTATGATTTTGAAGCTAAGTCTGACTTAAAGGAATCTGAATCTAATGTTGAGACTGATGTTGATTTTATGTTTGATGCTAAATCTAATGTTGGTTTAAGAATAAAACCTGACTCTAGTTATGATTTTTCTTCTATTGTGGATGTTTCTACAATGATGTCTTGTTGAATGTTTGGTAGTGGAAAAGTAACAACCTATGAGGGCATAATGGGCTCTTTAAAAATAGATTCATCTAAGAAGGGTTCAACATAGACTTGCTCATCTAGGTAAATCCCCTTAAAGAGAGGGACCAACTCAAGGGGTGACTCCATAGAGACTTGATTGTCAAGGTGAGACTCCATAATGAGGTATAAAAGGTCAAGAGACAACTCTACAGAGACTGGATTTTCAAAGGGGGCTCTTTAAAAATAGGATAATGGTCAAGATAGTTATTTTCCCAAAGGCAGTTATAATCATTAAGATGTGAATTAACAAAGACTGGATTGTCATAGTTAGACTCCTCAAGCAAAGGGAAAGGATCAAAAGGTTATTCATCATAGGTTGACACATCATAAATAGGTGTTTCAACAAAAATATCATGGATTGGTTGGTTCTCTTGGCCTAAGTTCACACTGGATTGTAGAATATTAGTTTTGAGCACATCTTGGTCTTTGAATGATGGCTCTTGGAGATGTAATGATTGGATCTATTATGGATCAAATATTGGGATGGGTTTTTTAAATTTGGGGAAGGTTGTCACTAGATGAATAATTATTGATGGTTGGATAATGATCTCTTTATAAATAGGTTCATAAAAGATCAGGTCAACAAATTCATGTTATCAATCTAGGATGGTAACTATGACTTGTTGAGTCATGATTACATAACTTTATTGAGATAATGAGAAACCAAATTTTTAAGGGCCTAGAATGGTAATAAAAAGTCACTTTGAAGCTTGGTTGATAACATAGGCCAAAGGATGAGGGTTTATAATGGTAATCCTTGGGCACTACAAATCTTGGTTACTAATCCAAGCTAAAGAATGAGGGCTTAGAATGGTAATGGATGGACATTTTGAAGCTTGGTTGTTAGCACAAGACAAAGGATGAGGTCTTGGAATGGTAATAGAAGGGATCTATAGATCTTAGTTGCTAGTGTAGGCCAAAGGATGAGGTCTTGGTATGGTAATCTTTGGACATTATGGAGTTTGGTTACTCATGCAAACCAAATGATAATTAATGGTATATGTGGGGGATTAGGTCTCATTAACATTAAAAGGGTGAACATCCTACATTAATTATCCCAAATAAGGGTGATCATGACATATGATAATTGGCATGGATAGGTTTGGAAATTAACCCAAAGAAGGTGGTCTTAGTCTATGAAAATGGTTTTGGTCTAGGTTTAAGTTTTAAAGTTCCATTGGTTTAAGCATAGGTCTAGGAATGAAGACATTATCCAAAATGGTTAATGATAAACTTGGTCTAAAATGTCTCTAAAGTCTAACGTCAAATATTTCACACAAATGGTCAAGTGAAAATACAAATCTAAATTCTAATCTTTGTAACAAGTGCTTCAAATAACTCTAATCTATGTCTAAAAAAGGAAAAAGTTTCTAGGTCTTTGGGAATAAGGCACAAAGCTAGGCTCAAAACAACTAGGTCTTAAAACTAAAAAGGATAAAAGTGTTAGGTCTTTTGGAAACACAACACAAAAGCTAGGCTTTGAAACAATGCTAGGTCTAAAACAAAATTGAATTACTGGGTCTTTTGGAAACACAACATAAAAGCTATACTTTAAATAATACTAGGTCTAAGAAACAAAAAGGTAAAATTTTAGGTCTTTTGGAAACTTGACACAAAAGCTAAACTTTAAACAATACTAGGTCTAAACACTTGGAATCAAACTAGGCATTTGGCTTCAAACACACACTTTGTCATAGGTAAAAGACATTGGAATTTAGGCATATTCATAAAACTAATTGGGAAAATAAATTCCAAGTAGGTAAAAATAAGGACAAGGAATAAAACATTCAATCCCAAGTGATAGACAAGGCTCAAATGTAAACTAGCCATGCTTAAGGTTGTACTTGAGGAGAGCATTTCAACCTTAATTCTAAACAACAAAAGAGACATGAGGCATACAAAAATAGACCACTTCCTAAATCAAGGCACAAATATTGTTAAATCAAGCAAGGAATTAGTCCAAGTTGCAAAACCCAAAAGTGAGATATAAATGTCTAAGCTAAAATTAGGTGAGGCATAGGCATAAACCAATCAACATTTGAATATGAAATTAACAAGACCAACTTTGAACTTGTTTTAAAAGACTTGGTTCTTAAATGGACAGCAAGTTAAACTAAGATATATGACATAACAATACTAGACATAGACCCAAAAAGGCACACATGGTTTTGAAATTGATTGGGCACAAGGCAAATGTTTTTAAAACAATGTGGGAAGTGTAACAATGCTATCTTATTCAAAAGATATGACAAAAAAAATTGTTTCAAAAAATCTAAGGCAAAGACTTGGAATGAAATGGGTAACATAATGATGCCACTTTCAAATAAGTGACACACACACACATGAAAGTTTTGCAAAAATGACTAAAGCAAAGTGTGGTTTGAAACAAATGACATAACACCTCTTTAGGCAAAAAGTGGGTGTAGGTACATGACTTATTTTGAACTTGGCATGACAAATAGTTTTGATGCAAAATAAACCAAATAAAAAGGAAAAATAATAAAAATGGCTATGTGTATCATCTTAATCCTATAAACTAACATGGTGGTTTTGTAATATTAAATTTCATCTATATACTTGCTTTTGAGAGGAAATAATGTTTGTTAATCCAAAAATTTAGATGTGTATGAAAAGTAGGTTTTTGGATAACCAAGAACCAAGGTTAAAAAGAGGTAATTAGATAACCAAAGTTTAACAATACGATTTGGAAATAAATCCCAAAAAATTGGTTCAAGGAAAACATTTGTGTCAACTCATAGTAGAATGTGCATATGTTTAGTGACATTTTCTAACAAATTCTGATGATCAAAATAAGAAAGATCTTCCTTTTGTTATTTTCATGGATTCTACTAATGAATGGTTTGCAGATATTAGCTTATTTATGAGTTATGTAGAAGTTTCCATCTTATCTAGATACCAAACAACGCAAAACACTCAGATTACATATCATAAAATATGTCATCTAGGATGGAACATTATTCAAAAATAATATTGATTGCTTTTTCCTGAGATGTGTTGATGCTAAACAACAAAATAAGATTTTACAAGATTTTTATGATCAAGTTTGTGGTGGACACTTTTATGCTACTGTAATAGCTTATAATATTATAAGGGCTCATTATTATTGGCCTACATGCTTTTAAAGACTCATATGATTAGGTAAAGAAATGTGAAGTGTGTTAATAGTTCATCAGAAGATCAAAACTTGTAGCACTCCCTCTCAAACCAGTGGTGATTAAATAACCCTTTCAATAATGGGGTTTGGATTTTTTAGGAGCTTTAAATCCTCAATCATGTGTAGGACATACTCATGTTATTACCACCATATATTATTTTACCAAATAAGTAGAGGCCATTCCTATTAAATAGACAACTTCAGAAGTAATGTATAATTTTATTAAATAAAATATCTTAGTAAGATACAATGCCCCACAAAAGATAGTAAAAATTAATGCTTCAAATTTTTATTCTTTAGAAATGATTGAGTTATGTTATGGTTATGTAATTTCATTATCTCATTCTTCAAATTATCATCCACAAATATGGCCAAGCTGATTCCAGCAGTAAGAATCTGGTTATTATCATTCGTAAGTTGGTAAATGAGAATCAGATGAATTGGCATAAAAAACTGTATGATGCATTGTGGGTAGATCGTATAACAACTAATAAAGTGATAGGCATGTCCACATTCCATTTTATTTATGGAATAGATGCAAAAATTCTAATAATACTTGAATTGTCTACACTTCAATTATCTAAAGTAGTCAAAAATTAAAATTTTGAAAGTTCTTTAGACAAAAGGATTCTTTATTTGAACAAAATTGAAGAAGATGGGTCTCGATCAGTTGATAGGATTACCAATCATCAAGCCCAATTAAAATTACTTTTTGATATAAGAGCTAGAAAGAGAGATTTTCAAGTTGGAGATCTTGTTATTTTATGGGATAAACATAGAAATCTGAAAGGAAGTCATGGTAAGTTTGACTCATTATGGATGGGTCCCTTCAAGATCAGGCACTTCTGTGGAGATAATAATTTCTACTTGTATTATCATGATGGTACACATATTTTATTTCCCTAAAGTATGAAATATCTCAAACATTACTTCAAATGAGAATAGGTGATCCCATTCATGTAAATATATACATATGTTTTTATCTTGTCTCCTTTTCCCTATCCTATTTTTGTTGTATGTGTGTTATTTTTCAATAAAACACAATAGCTTGTCTATTATTCCTTCCCTACCTATGTATTAGTCTTCTATTCTACTAGGTCTTTTCTAACTACTTCTCCAAGCCCAAATGAGATTCATGTTTTTAGTTTTATCAAGTTTCAAGATCAAGAGCTTCTTCAGTTTTTAGAGTTAACAGAATTTCATTAAACTCTTTCAATAAAATAGGCAATGAAATCATAATCTTCTTTGATAAAATTTGGCCTAATATCACATGTTCATTACTCATATTATTGAGATTGGAAAACTAGTTATCATTTGGTCAAATCATGATCTTCAAAATCTATAGCAGAGGAGTTATCCTAGCAGTGCATGTTCATTTCTCATATGATTGAGATTGGTGAATTGGCTATCAATTGGTCAGATCAAGATAAGTAAATATATCACAACTCTCAAGAATTCATAATAATAAGATTCAAATATCTTTGTAACCTAATATAAGTATATTAGTCTATGAAACTAGAGTCTTGAATTCTTCTATCATTCCATATAGGTTAAGGTCCCCAATCAAAGCCAGTTGTTGTCTTGATTTTTGGATGATGGTCAAAAAGTCAAAAATAATGAAAATCAAAGTTGGTCAATAGTGTGATTTCCATTTTTCAATAAAATTGATCATCATAATTCAAGTTGTGCAAAATACCTAAAATAAATTTAAGTATGCTTCTTTAAGTTTAAATTTGGAAAAAATGATAATGTAACCCCCAAAATCTGATAGGCATGTTAACACATCCTACGAATCTCAGGCACCCTACTAATACCTCTAACTAAACTCATCAAACATGTAGACACCTCTGACAGAGTCTAATATACTTGTAGACACTAGTGTTAGGAGCTGATTACCCTATAAGCACCACTAAAAGATCCTAATGCATATGTGTGCACACTTTAAAACCCCACATTTCTTGTAGATAACCCCCCTCATTTCGACCATTAATAGAGTCTCTCCCTCTACACATGTCAACCCATTTATATTCTTGACCCCAATCATTCTCTATCACATCTTTGTTATAGATTTTTGACTTTTCCTCATGGATCCTACTTGTTTCCATTACTTCTTCTACTCTTTTGTTTGTTTCCATCCATCATTCACCAAGATTTTGTAGTCAGTTGATAGGATTTTGTAACTCACCAAAGGTAATTCATTTGACTTATCATATTTCATCTATTGATAAAATTCATAGTTTTTCAAAGACTCTTCTTGTTTATAATTATCTACAAGTTATACTATTTGTATTTTTATAGTAATTTTGTAAAATTTGAATTATTTCCTTAAAAACCTCAAAACCCTAGATTTTTTCATTTTTATCTCCTTCCTCAGACTCCATTTTTATCTCCTAATTCTCCTACCTTGTTCTCATCTTCATCAAGTTCCCACCTCCTTGCCTATAAACTCATTAGAACCTAGGGTGGTTTTTGACCTACCCATCAGAACCCAATGGTATTACAAACACACACATTAAAACTTGACAGTGTTGCTAACACCACCTTTGAAACTTGATGGTATTATTTGCACTACCCCCATAACCCAACCCTATTTTAATCAGCTCCATCAGACTCCCCTACCTTTGTGAGCATTTTTTATGAAAAGTAGGGTTTTTGTTAATTTCTCAATAGATCTTATTCATCAACTATAATACAATGTGGGGTTTCATCTACTAGGAGGTGTGATTCTCCTAGATGTCAACATCTAAGATTCCTACCAATGGTACTCTGAAGAAAACTCCTCCAAATAAGATTCTACTAAGAGAAGAGGAATTAGAGATGAAGTACTTATTTCAAGGTGTCATTCTTCCATCAATCTTAGATTTAAATGTTGAGAACATAATTGACACTAATATATGACATATCAACATGTTGTTGGGGAATCCAAGAACAACACACATGTTTTGATCCCACTTGTTAGGATCTTGCTCCTTAGAAAGAGCACAATATGATTACCAAATACAACCAATTAAACATGCGGAATTATCCAAAAGTAACAAGTAACTAGAATTCACAAATAGCACAGAATATGAGAGACAATACACAATCTTGTATTAATACTCATTCAAATAGAAAATACAATAAAGAAGATGCCACTTCTTCTCCACACCTCTCAGAAGCTTCCCACACCTCAAGTGTTTAGTAATTTTCTTCAAGAGTTCACTCTCCTACCAAAAATGGTCCCAACACACAACTCACACACAGAATTGGTGTTCACCTCCAATTAGTTAGTAATAACTATGCTAGTACACAAGTACTCAAAGTACTTCAAGTAGATCTCCCATAAGCTTGCAATAACCTGCAACTCAACAGACCTTACTTACACATGTAGATCTTCAAATGTGGCCTTGCACACCTGCTGACCAAGATCCTACAACTGGAAGAAATCCTTTTCTTGCCTTAATCACAATACATGCCAATGGGTCTATAAATAGATCCCATACTTAACCAATAATTTAGACTTCTAATTTAGACACGCAACTCAAGACTCAAAAATAGCCTTTACATGCAAACACTCAGTTCAACGAACTAACTGTCTGTGCAACAAATAGTTTTAGAACCACCACAGGTGATCGACATCGGTCCCTGTCTGCCTGGAGGTGACCGATGTCGGTCGACCTCCTGTCGATGCTAGTTGTCTTCAGTTCACATCTACCAATGTTGATTGCCTTCTGCACTATACTCTGCCAACATTGGTCTCCTTGGAACTTAGAAACCTCCTCCATGTCTGCAATAGTTGAAGCTTTTAGCTCCACAATCTAATAATCTCCCACTTGGAGATAAATAGCTACAACTGTACCTATACCTGTACACTATCTAGTTTGTTCCCTTGGCTTTGTATCCCTCTTCAAAATCACTCTTGAAGACCAACCACCACAAATCCTATGGTGCACCTCCTATCATCCAAATCACCTACCACATCCGCATCTACAAACCATGTAGAAAATAACTTGACCCTGCATAGCATGTCGACTTGTTGCTAGTCCCTCTAAGAATCCACTGAACTGCCCTCCAGTGCTTCTTTCCCAGATTGGCTCCAAACTTGTGACAACTCCCACTGCTTGGGAAAACTCAGGTCTAGTACATACCATGCACTTAACCTCATTATGTGAATCAAGACCCTATTCTGTGAATTGTCCAACCATCGGTGTGCTAACTGGTCTCACACAATCATCCTGAAACAAAGTCAACATGTGACCTTCCATGTCCCTAAAACACACTCATACCAAAGAATCTTGTTGCTCCCAGATTCCTCATGACACACCTCTGAACTAGCTTTACCTTTAGTTTAGCAACTCCCTGTATATGTAACCCTGCAATAAGCACATCATACAGTAACAGGATAATGTATCTAATATTATCCAACCTGGTAAAGAGAAACACAATGATCAAACCTCCATTGTCTTGTAGCTTACTCAAGACCATATACCCTACCCTTCTGTCTCACGTGTCCATTCCCACTCTTCTTTATCTTGAACATCCATTCGTCTCTCAATGCTTTCTTCCAGCTGGCAAATCCACCCAAAATCTCTTGTTTGGTTCTCCTCCAAGGAATCACATCCTTCATCCATGCCAAGTTCCCACTATTTCCTGGATCTACCTACTCTGCTTCTTTAATAACTTCCTAGTTCTTTACCATCAGTGAGCAACAAGTAGTGTAAAAAAGGGAAATGATGAATTTGAGGCTTACATACCCTTTAAGTCCTCCATATGGGTGCTTGAGACTCTTTGACAGCTTGCTGTCCACCCAAAATCCATCTCAGTGATTGATGCTAGTCACATCTCAGTCTGCACCTGACTGACTTCAGTTCTATGTAACTACCTCATCACTGATGTCAGTTCCCCCTGACTGATGCCGGTGTTTATCTATCCCTGAGTCACCAACATTGAGCTACACATAGCCAAAATTGGTCCCTATCTAGACATTGACACTGGTTTTCTAATCGACGTCGGTCTTTATGTTTTTCTTGTGAGTGATGACTTCTACCTGCTAGCTCCTTTTGGATCAAAACCCTATCCAAATCACCCTTGCTTTGCTCAGAATTCTTCAGCACCTTCTGCTAATCTCTATCCATCACCTTCTCCTTGAAAACCAAGGCTTTCTTGTTCTTGTCACAAACATCAGATTCCTCAAGAAATGCTACCTTCTTCTTCTGCATATAGAAATCTCGATTCATGCTTTTCAAATCTGAAAGCATACCCTTTGACTCAAGAACATGCATCTCCTTCTTATTCATGTGACCAAGCCTATTAAGCCACATCTTTGAATCTACAGCTGAAGTAGATAACCCAGAAAGAGAATCAGTAATATAAGTAGATAGATAAAGCGTACCTACTTTCTTACCTCTTGCTACAACAAGTGCACCCTTGGTAACCTTCCAAGAGTCTGCCGTGAGAGTTACTGTGTAACCCTCATCACCCAAACTTCTTACAGAAATCAAATTCCACTCCAGAATTGGGATATGCATGACCTCCTTCAAAACCCATGTGTTACATGTCTGCAATTTCAGCTTCACTTTCCCTTTGCCAACCATCTAACAAGGCTTACCATCCCCTAAATAAATTTCTCCAAAGTCTCTCTGGACATACTCATGAAAAAATTCCCTGTTTGGGGATGCATGAAAAGAGGCACCAAAATCTAAAACCCAAGATTCTACTTTATCTAAGGAACATACCAGAGCATCATGTGCAACAATACCTACATCACCTACTTCTTCATGTCCTTCATGCTAATCTTCACCCAACCAACAATCTCTCTTTAAGTGCCCTTGCTTTCCACATTTCCAATAGGTTATTCTACCATACCTGGACTTGGATCTCTTACGTATCTTTGACCTTGATCTCCCACGCTTGATCTTCTCTCTTTGCCTTCCCCTACTTTCCACACTCAAAGCATTTCCTAATGATTCACCTGTGCTTTTCTTGCAAATCTCTTCATTCAAGATTACACTCACAACATCATCCACTTTTAAGATTTTTGAAGCAGATGCAGTATTGCTAATTGCCATTACCAAATTCTCTCAACTTTTAGGTAATGAGCATAAGATTAAGAGAGCCTTAATTTCATCATCAAAAACAATATTGACTGTTACCAAACCATGGAAATCACTAAGATGACTATGTACAGATCCACCTTCTAACATTTGCAAATTAAATAATTGCTTCATAAGAAATACCTTATTCAAAGCTGAGGGTTTTTCATATAAATTTGACAAATATTACATCAACTCTACCGTTGTCTTAGCATGTGATAAGTTGGAAATCATAGACGATGCAAGACTCAACCTTACAGATCCCAGAGCCTTCCGATCAAGAACCTCCCATTCTTCATCCTTCATATCCTGGGGCTTGCAATCAACCCCACCCAACGGTAAGTATAAATCTTTTTGATACAGATAATCTTCAATCTGCATCCTCCATAATTGATAGTTCTTGCCATTAAACTTATCCATTCATAGCTTACTTTCTTTTGCCATTTCTCTACTCCCACTCAAACAAAAACCCATGTGAGTAACCTGTAATCAACACACACTAACCAGATCTAATACAACCTGTTAGTATCCCAACCAAAAGCTCTAATACCAGTTGTTGGGGAATCCAAGAATAAAACACCTATTCTGATCCCACTTGTTAGGATCTTGCTCCTTAGAAAGAGCACAATATGATTACCAAATACAAGCAATTAAACATGCGAAATTATCCAGAAGTAACAAGTAACTAGAATTCACAAATAGCACAAAATATGAGAGACAATACACAATCTTGTATTAACACTCATTCAGATAGAAAATACAATAAAGAAGATGCCACTTCTTCTCCACACCTCTCGGAAGCTTCCCACACCTCAAGTGTTTAGTAATTTTCTTCAAGAGTTCACTCTCCTACCAAAAATGGTCCCAACACACAACTCACACACAGAATTGGTGTTCACCTCCAACTAGTTAGTAATAACCCTGCCAGTACACAAGTACTCAAAGTACTTCAATTAGATCTCCCATAAGCTTGCAACAACCTGTAACTCAACAGACCTTACTTACACATGTAGATCTTCAAATGTGGCCTTGTCACCTGCTGACCAAGATCCTACAACTGGAAGAAATCCTTTTCTTGCCTTAATTACAATACATGCCAATGGGTCTATAAATAGATCCCACCCTTAACCAATAACTTAGACTTCTAATTTAGACACGCAACTCAAGACTCAAAAATAGCCTTTACATTCAAACACTCAGTTCAACGAACTAACTATCCGTGCAACGAACAGTTCTAGAACTACCATAGGCAACCGACGTCGATCCCTGTCTGCCTGGAGGTGATCGACGTCAACCGACCTCTTGCCAATGCTGGTTGTCTTTAGTTCACATCTGTCGATGTCGGTTGCCTTTTGCACTATACTCTACCGACGCTGGTCTCCCTAGAACTCAGCAACCTCCTCCATGTCTACAACAGTTGAAGCTTTTAGCTCCACAACCTAACACATAGAAGACTTATCGAATAGAATCAATGCATTGTATAAGACAGGTTATGGCCAAAGTATACATGATAGTGGATTAGCACATGCATTTGCTTTTCTAACTTTAGTACAGAGCCCAGAATTGGTCTTGACCATAGTTGAACACTATGACCTTGATAATTGACAAGTGTTAAATCCAAAATAATAATATGTCATTATTTAGTTCCATAACATATTGAAAAGTTATTATAATTTCCATAATTAGAATCATATGTTAACTTGTCTCTTGCTTCAGCCTAGTAGTTCTTGGATGATAATGTCAATTCTTATGCAAAATGATTAAATAAACAATGGCTCACAAAACCTAAACATTCAGCAACAAGGCTTCCAAAGAGTCTTTCCTTAGGAATGAAGTGAATGACATTATCACACTCTTACACAGGGTAGTTAGAATCTTAGAGGTAAGGAACTTCCAAGCTTTGATACACAAATATATATGGATCATTCATCAAAATAATCAATACATCAATTTGGAGAAGTTGATCAATGACTCAATCCATAAGTAGTTAATTACAGTCAAAATGACTTCCAAATTCTACATGACTTCATATCTAGTTTATGCAATTACTATGAGGACATTCTATGATGGATTGAATTAGGTGGGGAACATCAAAACTACAAAGATATTGAATTCTACCATTAACTTACCCTAAAGAAAAGTGTTCATCATTTCTAAAGGGTAAATGATGCATGCATTCAGTATGCCATTCATATGTTTGAAAATGAACCCTATAAGATGAAAATATCTATGGAAGAAACAATAGAGATTGCAAGGTGGGGACCTTGGTTCATTCTTCCAACTTTTTCTTATCTAAGGGTTTGTGGATGTGAATTGTCACCATACATGCTCCCTAGGTATGTTGATGATAAATGGGCCCTAATAGAATTAGCAATACAATTTGCTAAAACTCATAAGTTCCTATCAAGTGAACATAAATCTAAATTAAAATTTACTATCTTCATAGGCAAGTACACATGCTCATCATTAGCTAAAGCAAAGTCTATTGAAGAATAAAATACATGTGTCACTATAATTCTATTTGAAATTAGGGCTTCATATGATATAAGAGGCTTAGTGACACAGATCTATGGGGATTCATATCAGCATGTACCTTATTTTGAAGACTATTGGTCAGATTTTAATGATGATAAAGATGAGAGGATTAGAGATTTCTCATGATTCACAATAAAATAGGTTAATGAATTTGGGATTACAAAAGTCCCTAAGAAAATATTAATGATGAGGATACATTGGATTCCAATTTTGGAAAATAGAAACTTGAATCTAAACCATTACCTAAAATTAGTTGGAGTAAGACAGAATCAACATATCATATAAGTAGAACTCAAGGTTTACTTTAGAGAACATTACGATGATAGAAAGCTAAAGGAGTCAATGTTGACCAAGCAAGTTTCCCACTGCCACCAATAATGGAAGTTGAACTAGGGATCTTTCACAATAAATAGAAAGCAAAAGCTGGGACATCTCAAGCAACTAATGAAAGTGAAGACATTCCTAAGATAGAAGGAGAGGCTAAAAAATAGGTTATCTCAACAACTATTTCAAGTTATAGGCCTCTTAAGCTAAAAATTAAAAGGTTTGGAAAATAGAATTCATGTTCCCCAATTGTATCTATTTCTAAATATGTTCATCTTGACTTTTTTGTTCAATCTCAAATGTTGGTAACAAACACTACTCATTAATTTCTCACATTCAATTATTCAATGTTACCAATGTCCTCAATTTAACCTGATAATTCTTTGTCTTTACATCCTCAGCTAAATACTGGATTGATTCATGAAACTTCACCCAAGACCCTAAGTCCTTTGGTTGAATAATAAAAAGATGTGATAATATCAAAATAAGTCCAACCTTTAAATAATATTATTAATTGGATTGATGAAGTGGTGAAGAAAAGGAAGAATATTATAGAACCACAAGAGATTGATTTCAATTCAATATCTTTTCTCCCTCTACGGATAATGAAAATCCAAAAACTATGAAAATAATGATCAAATAAAAAGGAGGAAAATATTCAAAAGTAGTTGGTCCCCTACTAAAAAGGATAAGGATGGTGTTGCTAGTTCAGATTATCAAATAAAAAAATACATTTGGGAAAAGATAAAAGGAAAAGAATGAAATAATATGTTCAAACTACTATTGGCACTCTATTTGAAAATATGGATCATGATAAAGTGACTAAATATTAGATCAAAGATAATGTTGAACAACTAAAAACAGTGGTCTAGAAATTGATGAAACCAATTCAGTCTTCTTCAATTGTTTGCCAAATTTTAGATATTGAAACATTGAATGTTGTAGAGGAATTTAGAACTATGGGTAAAGAAAAAAAGGATTGCTCAGAAGAAATTTTGAAAATTGGAATCAATCAATCAATCTGTAATGGATCTATGTTTTACAATCCAATCACAATATGATGATGTAACAAAAGTAGAAGACAAATTTAATAAATAAGTACAAAAATAGGAAGAATTACTTCATGAGTTAAAAGAATTTTATAATGCTAATTCAGATGATCTTATGCAAGTAAATTCATTGAAAAAGATGAATTCATATATATCTTACTAAATTTCTTGGGATTTTAGGGTTCAATATTTGTATCATCAGAGAAGGTATCAAGAACTTCTAAAATTCTAAATCCATGGGAGGAGACACTATTATCGAAATAGTAGGAAGTCTCAAGAAGTTTAATTATACAATTACTAATGATGATAGTAAATTTATCTCTCCATATATTATCATAAACCATTTTAATAAAAACATTGAAGAGATTCTAACTTCTAAGTCTTGATGTAGAGGTTAGCTCACTTTTCTCACACTTTGTCCTTGATCAATGAATCACTTTTTTAGGCATGGGATTATAGAACCATTCATCATGAAAAGGTCTAATGTTCACTTAACAATTTTTTGGATAATAATTATTTATCATGCCTATAAGAGTCTCATAATAACTCTTTACCCATTGGTGACTGTATCCATCACTTCTCTTTCCCCCTACATAACTCTGCCAACATAATATTTAGTACTTGTAGCCCTATTTTTGGGCTTATTTTCTTTGTACAACTCTATTTGGAGTCCAATTTGGAAACCATCAACTATTTCATATGCCCTCTATTTATATTTAACTCTTAGTGAAATTTTAAGGTGAAAATTTCTTTGGAAAACCTCTTTCCAATCCCTTTTTATTAGGCCTATTCTGCATTAACACACCTATAGTCCTCTATAAATGTATGAACAAGTATAAAATACTTATAAAAACTTATAAATATATGAAATCATATGTATACCTTGAAACTACACATTTTTATGAATTTCCAATGGTTCAAATGCCTTAAAATTGAAGTTGAATTTCAAACCCTAGATTAGGGCTTGCAAACCCTGTAAGGACTTGAGAGCCTTCAAATTGGGCATGCATATGTTGTATAGGGTTTAAAAAGGTCTAATAATTTTCTATATATATTTATAATCCTCTCACACATTTTCAAATCCTTATATCTTCACACTTTTACCTATGTCTCTCTTTTATACCTCAATCTTGCATTCACAGTATGTTCACATATAGTCTATAAGTTCTGTTAAGGTACTATATTGAAAGTTTGGACTTAAAATATGGGTTTATCCTCATATAAAATAAGGTTAATATTTATAAAACCTCCTCATGTCTATCTTAGTAATAAAATAAAAACTCTACATCCTCTCATTTCTCCCAAGTTCTTGTTATTTATAGTCAAACAGTTTCCTCTCCCACAGTCTGCCAATGATTTCTTATGGGTTTTTGGCTCTAAAGAGAGATTACAACCTATAACTAAATAATTTAGGTTCCAAACACATTATGACACTATAATAACATTTCTTAGGTTATTTCTTGTTTGATTTATTCTTTTCCAATATTCTTCATATACACATTGCCCGTGTACATACTACCTTACAAGTCTACATAATGCTTCAAGAAAAGTTTCCATAAAAAAATGTTAAAAAATAATGCATAATAATTTAATAAGTACATAATAAACTTACCAATTCATTATATTCATTGTAAAAAACACATTTATAATCTCCTTTCTCAAACATCTTGATCACAGTTAATTTTTCCTATACACAGATCACAAACCTTTAATAGGGGTTTTAAACATTAATTTCATTCCTTCAAAAACTGATCACACATAAATTTAACTTTCTACCTTAATGGAATACAAGGTTAAAAACTACAAAAATAACTCATATATCTCCTAGAAATATTCATAACTAATTATTGGTTCCTTTCCTTCGTAGAGGTCTTTTGGTTACATTGCATTATTCTTGATTTTACACAATATGAACTATATAGAACCATGACCTTAAAATCATGAACATTTTATGAACCTTATATAGTGTCAAAACCCCTTAGACATATGTTTTAACATCTTTACACCTTCACAATTAGATAAAATTCCTCAAAAAGGCTTAACAAGATTCAAAACTCTTCAAAAGGTGTTTTTGGCTAGAAAAGCCAAAATTCAAACTTTATGCATCTTGGGACTATATAGACTCCACATTAGGACTAATTAGGGCCTCTAGTATCTATTAGACACTTACTAAACTACTTTAAGATAAAAATGATTCAAATTTAGGGTCCTTATAGGATGCCCATGGATCAATTCTCCTTTCAATTCTAGGTCAATTCAACAATTGGTTATATATCAGTTTAGCTTGGATAATCTCAATGTAGTAGTGAAGAAACATCATGTAATAACTAATAAAATGGTGGAACTACATTACAATGAATAGGTGGATTTCATGTATTCAAATGGCCCAGATGAAGAAAAGATACTTGAAATCTTTTAGAAATTTGATAAGTATTAGGGTGAGAAAAAGAAGCTACAATAATAGAAAGAAAAAATTCATATTGTTCTCAGTGAAATAGAAACAAATTGATTTATCAAAGATCTTTAGCTAAAGTATACAATTTAATATTTTCAAGTTGTATAATCTATTATTGATTTGTACATTATATTTCATGCAATTGTATTAATATCTTTTTACAAATTTTGAGTTGTGCAAATTTGCTATTACACTTTTTCAAGTCATGTAAATTTGTCAACATATATATGCAAGTTCTAAAAACCCCAAAGCAATTTCACAAGTTGTAAAAATTTCTCAACGCATTTTTACAATTTTTCAAGTGTGTAAATTCACTAATGTATTTTTAAAATCCCTCAAAAATATAAAAATGATGGTTACACATTGTAACCACCCAATTTAACCTATAAATATGAGTTAAGGGCTCATTTATAATGGCTTGATAGTTAGAAATTTTGGGATAAATTTTAAAAGTTTAAATTATCTTTGTAATCCATCGAAGATCTATACAAAGGATATTTTTGAAAACTTTGCATTCAAATATTTCTATGCAGATAACGTATCTATCTACTATATTCATGTATTCAAATTTTTGTTTTCAAAATGTTTTCATAGTTGTTATGAACTAATCAAAACCATAAAAAATTCATTATAGTATTTATTAAGGACCTATATTCATTATTTTCATTTTGGAGAAATCTCAATGGAGTTAGAGAGTAATTATGTATTTGTTATTATCAATTATATGGTTGTTTTAGTGTATGTTGTGTATTTTCACAAACACATTTATGTCTTTACTATCCATTGAATGAAAGAGGTTTCCCATTAGATATTATATCAAATTCATTAACATTTTATATATGTTTCTAATTTTGGCCATTTCATTATGTTAACTTTTTCATCTTTCAAAAACATATTGCTCCTTTAAATCTATCTATCACTTTTTCCTTTCTCCATCCTTTTCATACTTTTAGGTTAAAATTAATACCCTAATGAAACTCATTTTGTTTTAAATATTTTACTTTACTCCACCATTTTGGATTTTAATAAAGGTATTTCTACCTGTTAATAGTAGAGGGACTTTATCCCTTGAATGTTGACAAGAAATGTCTATTTGTCCCTTGATAAATTTTCACATTGACAGCTATGAAACTCCAAATAATAGTATAAGTAGATTTTTGAGCTATAATGATATTCCATTAAATGATCCTTTGTTTAGAAATGAAATTAAGGGGGTATTTATAGCTAAGGATTGACCCTAGACCCTCCTAGGAATTTATCTAACAAGATTGGTTGGGTCAATTTTGTTTGACATGAAATAGAGCCATTATGACTCAAATTAAGTCAGCTTGGACTGATGGAGTTTCATAACATGTGCTAGATTCCCAACAAGGTTGACCAGGTCCACATAATAGGAAAAATGAGTAAAAGACATGTTTTATTAGGTAGGGACTATTTTGGATGGTGAATTACTTAGGAGAGTTTATAAGAGGTTTTTATTAATTAGAGAATTGGATAAACATAGCTTATAGTATTTTTAGTTGATTATCTAGGGGCCAACAATCTTGTGAAGCACAAAAAGTTCGTTAACCCCTTTTTTAGTGCACCCTTTAAGATATGCACTCAAAGAGATTGAGACTTGATATGTTTATATAAGAGAAAAAGTGTCAATAAATGATAAAGTTAAATATATTATGTGTATAAAGGAGAGTCCTAGGAAACTCCTCAGTGAATACACACCAACCATTAAAAACTCTCGAATTGAAAATAAAAAATTATATTATTTATCATCAAAAATTATTTTAATAGACAAGAGAGGTGGTAAATATATAATAAAAATAAAATTTCGGTTCCAAATTTTATTTTAACTAAGTAAAAATAAGAATTTTGAACCAACTATACTTTTTACCAACTTATATGTTTGAATTTATGAAAATGTATGGGATGTTACTAATTTTGATTAGCATATCACTTATACTATTATAAACCTATGATATGTACACAAATAAAACTTAGTATAATTAAACTAACTTATATCAACTTAATATTGATACAAGTAAAATATTATACCAAAAATCATCTACCACTATTTCACTTAATTTGGATTGAAAAAGTAAAATATAAATAAATTTAAAATTATTGATCATTAATGTATAACAAAACAAAAGATGAAAATAAGGATACTATCCAGAAAAAACACAGTTGAGCATGAGTGGGAGATCATATCATGCCTACACTATTTATAGTTTATGTAAGTGTTTAATATTGATATGGTTGGTTGAATGGATATTGATAGGCAATAGCCTTAGAATACAAAGTACCTGGGTGAAGAAAAAATATAAAAAATATATTAAATCTATAAACATGATATAAGATAATGGCTTACTTGCTATGGAATAAATGAAGTCTAACTTTATTCTATGAAATCCTCATTGAGAAGAAAAAAATAGCATTTGATGTAATTATTAGACATTATAATCAAGAAAATATTATTCTTCCATTTCATATGATAATCTAAGGAATTATAGGAACAAGAAAATATTATCTTATTGGAAGGATTAAGCTAGCCCTTCTAGATTTATCACAACCATAATGTTACTCCCTTCTATTACTTATTTGAACAAGAGTTGTAACATTTAACATTGACATACATCAAAAATGCATAAAATTTTAAGAATATTTATTTCATATTTTGATAAATTAATAAGAAAAAGTTTAACAAGATTTTAAGAATAATTTCATCATTTTAGTTTTAATATGATTGATGAAATGAGATTTATAGGTCAAAATATGCTTCAAAATAAAGATTCTCAACCATGCCAAACATTTTTGGAAAATTTTGATATGTAATTTGGTGGAAGGTCTATTATTTTCATTAGTAATTTGAGACAATGCTCCCCAATAATGGATAAACCTCCATATACAATCACAACGTAATAAAAATTATTATGGAAAAACTTCAGAATTATTGTTACACTAGATAAGGTTATCAGATAACAAGGTCTAAGTGAAGAACAACAATGCTTTTAGAAACTCATAAGATATATAAGATATGTGAATACAATAATTAAAGATTGGCAAATTTTTATGACTATAATTAATGCTTCACTTAAAATAATTGAAAATGAGGAGTTTAATAAACATATACATTTGTTTGTAATAAATTACAATGTGCATATAAAAGATAAGAGAAAATTATATGCATTGAATCAACATGTTGCATGAATAATTGTAAATAGATAAAAAACAAAAATGTTGTGGGATTGGATGATAAATAATTGGAATTTGAAGTATTAATTGTTAATTCTGAAAGGGTGATGCTCACTTCAAACTTAAGGATAAAATCAAGACTTGTCAATGGTACACTCAGATTTGTTCAAAGTATTACATCTATAAACTAATAGTGGCACTAAATGGACAACCTACATATTTTAAACACTAAATATAAATTATATAACATCCCAGTATTTTACACTTAGTAAATACCTATCATGGTTTTACCCCTTAGTCTAATACCTTACTCTTGTTGAAAGGCTCGTGTTCACTATCTCTTATTCCAAATTGCTTATCTATTAGTCTAAATACTATTATTATGGTTAATATGCCTTTTATACTATGTAAAAATATATAAACCTGATTATTATCACTCTATGTAAGTTTTGGACTTGTACCTACTTTCCATCTTCCCAAACACTTGCATCCTAGCTAGATATTAGTGTCCATGTTCAAATTAAGTGTCCAATGCCCAAAATTCATCCAATTTGAAAATGAAATATATTATAAATTTCAACCTAAGTGATTTAGTGTGAGATATTCTCAAAAGGGATTGGCATATATATGATATCAAACCTCATTCATTCTTCACCTAATAGTTTTCATGGAAACTTAGCAAAAGAACTCAATCAGACATTCAAGTGGTCAAATATGCCCTATTCATCCTTATTTCCATATTAGTCATAGGATCAATATCCTTGTAGGTTTGAATTACTGAAGGAGTATCCCATGAGCCACATTTTTCATGTCACAAGCTAGGTCACTTTATATACTTGTTTATCACATATTGCATCCTTATGTGCACAAAAACCAATATATAGGGGGGAACTACATAATTTTGAGGCCCTCTTCAGAGTATTGGCTATGTAACTAGCACCCATTGATAGAGGAGTCCTTCGGGAATTTTGACATCATTTTCCCACTAACCCATTTTCCCAAAATCACTCTAAAGGTGAGGAAGCTAGGGTTTGATCATTTGAAAAATAGAAATGGCCTATGCACACAATCTAAACACACCAAAAGAAAGGTGATATAAAACCTCGATGGATATAGGTGGTCACATCTATATCCATTCACTATTCCATACTAAACACCTACATCCAACTCAGACACCAGTGTTAATGTAACTATCAATCCAAATTTGACGTAAGCATCTAAGGCCACATAATATAAAATTATATAATCCCATGATTGTTCCATAATCTTGATCTAGTACACTTCTATCTTGTTCCATCTCAGATATACATGTGTACCATAAACCATCTAATTATTGTTTTTTTTAATTTATTACAATATCAATCAATAATTTTACTTTCTATTTTTGGCATATCTCAATATTATAAATTCTAAATATTGTTCATCTAAGTTTACAAATTAATTGGCCTACTATAGCTTTGTTTATCATCCTTATTCTCATTCATTTATATATTCTTAAACCTATTCACCCTTGTACCAATCCAAATTTAGGGTTAAACATTTTATAAACCTAACCTCCATGTATTTATATGTAAACCCTAATTTAGCTTAGGGTTTCTAGTATTTTTTATTACTATAATTTGTCTCAATTTCTAAATATTTCATTTATAAGTAATGGAAAATGTTGATCACAAAGATCATTTTCAAATGGAAGATAAAGAAGTATTAGTTACTCATCCTAATAACAACAAGGGCTTAATCTATGCTTTTTTTATGTTAGGGTAAGTGCACAAAGTTGGGGACAAAAAGGAGCTATCTGTTGGTTGATTATTTTGTCGATCAGCGTACTGATAAACAAAGTAGGTCTGATCAACCAAAGTAGGAAGATTGGTCATCCAAATGTGTAGGTTTACCACATCAAAAGGGGGCTAATCTCTCCTCTCATCAAGGGGAGGTTCCCTATAAATATGCTATATATATATATATATATATAAACTAGAAAATAATACTCAAGGGTAGGATAAACCATCCATCTCTCTTTCTTCAGAGATGATGCATGCAAATCAAAGGAAAAAACTCAAGGGAAATGACAGAAAGCACTCCTCTTCTTTCAGAAGTACTATTCAACAAACCACAAGAATACTCCTAGTAGTAATTACAAAATGTAAACAAGGACGTAGTAACCAACAAATTGAGATGTAGCACAAAGTCTCCACCTGAATCGCCCAAGACTGATATACAAAGGACAATGAGGACACAAAGTTGTCCTAAGGTCTTTTACACATAAACAAAAAGAAAACACACTAAAGGCAATTATGGGGGCACAAAGTCTCTCCACAGTTGACTTCAGGACACCTTCCTGACTACTTTCACTAATTCTACTTATTTAATTAAAGGAAAAAATATATATTAAGGAAAAAGACATAAGAACAATTTCCCCAACAACAAAGATATCACAGCACAAAGTCTAAAAAACACTTGCTTTCTTATTCCAATAACAAAATATGATCAACAATCTGAGCTCAAAGTCTCAGTAATGCCTTTCAATTTGGGTAGAGTTTTGTTTCTAATTTTTAGAAAGAGATCCTTTTTAGACTAACAAGAGAGTCCCTTATATAGCCTGTTTAAGACAGACTTGGGAATAGTAACACATCATGTTTCATTAAACTTTGTTAAGAAGACAGGCTGGAATTTAGGGGCATCTACCCATTTACTTTTCTCAATGTAGAGAAACAAGTCATGCTATTGAAAGTTTGCATCTTTCAATATCCACCTGGCGGTCTACTTCTAGAAACATATTTGATGCACAAATGTTTTTGATCCTTCCTCATCGTTCCTCCTTTTTTGGTTAATTGAATCGGGTCCTTGATTCAATTTGATGCTCTATTCCTTAGTTGCTTCCTATTGATCTTGGCCTTAAAGCCTTTGAATGCATTTGGGTCCATAGATTTAAACCTACAAGGATCAATGGCTATTTCATCATCATGACTTTGATATCTGTGGGCACGTCACTTTCCTCAGCAATTCCTTGAGAAATGATCTACTTTGGGTCGAGAAGAGCCCCCTCGCAAGGGTATCTTCCCTTCGGGTGGTCTTCGGATGGCCTTCAGGCTTCTTCCTTCTGGCAAGTTGCTAAGTTCTTTGGCTCTTCTTTAAGGCTTTTCAAAATCAATAGCTATTTTATGAACCATGAAATTGACATTTGCACACCTGTCACTACGTTTGAATTTCCAATGGCTACTTCATCATTCTTGACTTTGATGTCTTCGAGCACGTCACCCCTTGGGCTTTCTTTATCTTTCTCTTGATTCGACCTTTTCTGCTACTTGCTTCCTCCCAAAGGGAAGGTGACCCTTTGGCTTTGGGGAAGTGTCCTTTAATTTGGCAGCCGAGAGTCCCTTGCAAGGGCACCTACCCTTCAGGGTTCTTCGATGGCCTTTTGTCTTCAGAGTTCTTCAGAGCTTTCCCATGGACATTTTCCTACAGACATTTTCCCAAATTTCTTTGGAATTTTTTTTGAAGGAATTCCTTTAGACAAAAGTCTGAAGGAATTCATTTCTTGCCTTGGTCTTTACAAGAGTTTTGTTTGTAGCCTTTCTGAATTCCTTCAGACAAAAAGTCTGAAGGAATTATGCCTTTGTCTTTTGACTACCTTAAAAAAAAATTTGAAAGAATGTACCTTTCCAGCTTCCTTGAAAATGACCCTTCTGAAAGGTGCTTTTGTCAACCAAGTGCCCTCCGTAAGGGCACTTGTCCTTTGGGAGGCTCTCTTGAACTTTTGCATTGAACCGCTCCTTTGAACCAACCATTGAATCAATCTTTGAACCAAGCTTTGAACTAACCATTGAACCAACCATTCAACCAAGCTTTAAACCAAGCTGATGAACTATTTGATGAACTGACTGAGTGAACTGAAGCATTAAACCAATTGAATTGAACCAACTTTGGTTCAATAGTTCAATGGTTCATTCCCTTTGATTTGGCTATGTCTTTTTTATCCTCATTGAACCAAATGCATTGAACCTATTGAACCTTGAACCCATTGAAACTTTTGAACCAAAGTGGTTCAATGGTTCAACGGTTCAATAGTTCAAGCCTCAAAAACTTGTTGAACCTTGATTGAACTTGCTTGTAGAAGCCTTTGAACCTGTTGAACCATTAGTCCATTGAACTTGTTGAACTCTTGCTACTGATGTTGAACCTTGACATTGAACTCTTTTAGTTGAACCTGGTCGTTGAACCAACTTTGAAATTGCCTGTGTTGAGAGCTTGCTCCTTTCCTACAGAGTCTATATAAATCAACCTATGAATCCCATTGAACTTGGCCTACAGAGTCCATAGATTTTATTTTCCTACAGAGTTCATAGATTTCTCTTCCTACATAGTCTGTAGATTCAAGCCTGCAGAGTCCTTAGATTCAAGCCTATAGAGTCCATAGATTCAAGTCTACAGAGTCTGTAGATTCAAGGCTACAGAGTTTGTAGATTTATAAGAAGCCATAAAAATGAGGAATTTGAATGCCCGGGACAAATTTCAAAAAGGGAAGAGAAATTTTGGTCTGTAGGACCAAAATAGTCAAATGTTGTCCCAAAAATGAGTGATATTTTTGGGGGACAACAACTAGCTTTAGTTGGGGAACTTCTATCAATTGTAAAAAGAATTGAAGGGAGTAGAATCTAGAATCTCCAGTGTCTTCATGTGTACCATTGGGCTATAGAGTCATGTTATCTAGAAATGAAAGGCATCAAAAATGGAAACAAACAAAATAAAATAGAATTAAAAACTATACAAATATATATATATATATATATATATATATATATATATATATATATATATATATATATATATATATATATATATATACAGATGCAATGATATGATACTTCAAGAGTTGAAGTGTTTCAGATGTTGCTTCCTGAGAGATAGTAAAAATAGTGCTCTATCTTGGTAAACTAGCAGGAAACCATTTTGCCCCCAGAAATGGTGATGAGTGAATGGAGCTCTCCACCAAGAAACCAATTTTATACGTCTTCCTCTTGGTTTTTTCTTCTTCTTGCCCCATGGCGGGATGTGGTCTTCAAATTGAAAACCATAACTCCTTGCTCTCTCTTTGAAGAGTTCCTTTTGCTGACTTCAAAATATAGCAGTATGGTCCACCATCATAACTTGTTGTTCTATTGGTTCAATGCAGCACATGCTTTGATTGTTAGCATCAAACTCTTGACAAACCATCAGCTCAACATCTCCTTTGGTGTGAAGGAGTTTGACCTTTTCACCCTGAGCAATTTTCAATCTGAGCAACAGAGATCTGCATCTAGCTATGGAATAATTACTGCCATCAAATTTCAGGATCCAAGCATCATCAAAAGTTGATCTTCTATCAGATTTATCTTCATGGGAGATGAAAGATCCTTCTTGATTTGTACTGCACCCTACCAATTTTTTTGATGCCTTATTTGGATGAAATCTTGGATTGCTAACTATGAGACTTTCATCAGCTGAGACATGAGCATCCTTTGTGGTCAAGAAGCAATTACCCCTACCTAAAGGCTCAAATAGAATTTGAGCTACAGGGGCTGATGTTTGGGTGACCACAATTTTTGCCTCAAATAGGTCCATACTTAGTTCTCCACCAATGTTTAATTGCTCAGGATTGGCTTGTAGGGATTCAAACTCAATCATCTAAATTTTGGATTTCTTGACATGATCAATCATGGCAAATGACTAAGATGGACTTGGAAGAGAGGATGGGAGTTCATCCTTTTGGTTTTTGGGAAGGGGAGGACTGATCTATGAATTTAAAGTAGAAGGTGTAGAGATGTTCAATGTACTTCTTTGGCAATCACCGGGTCCTTTGACTGAAAAGGAAGAGGGGTTCTTTGCTCAAAAATTGAAATTTTTGGTTGAGGTCGCTCCTCTATCTTCTCTTTATCAGCCTACTAGGCTGACTAATTCTCGAACTTGGTGTATACTATGTATGATCCTTTGACTACTTCACCTTCACTTCTGGGTTCATCTTGGAAATTCAAGAAACTAATGTGGGAGTCACCAAATAATTCTTCTAGATCCTCCCTAAAGAGATCAGCACCATTTTCTTGCTCAAACTCAGGTTGGAAATAGGAAATATGTTTTGTTTCTAGATATCCAACTATTGAGTTGGTTGGAGGTGCTTCAAGGGCAAGGTTCCTCTGTGGGAGAGGAAGATGATTTTTTTGCCCTTGACTTCTGGTAGCATTGCCTTGATATGGCTGATTAGAGAATGTCCTCCTTGGTATGTCTTTATATAGAGGAGTAGAAGACATACCTTATGCCATTTGCCTTTTCAAGGCTAGAAATTCATTTGCCAGCTTTTGTACTATTGGGTCAGTGGTGACTGTGGGTGAGTATTCAAAAGATGAAGAGGGTTTGTCTCTATTTGGGTCTCTCCTTATCTTTCCTACCAAGATAAGGTCATCTTCTACCTCAATATCCAAGTTTTGAGTAGCAGCAAGGTCTATGTGGCTAGCTCGTCTCAACAAAAAACTCACTTCAAGCAGTTGTGAATTGATGAAGAAGCATTTGAGGTTCTAAGGTGTCAGTTGGGCGACCATGGGAATCCTGTGCCTCAGCTTGTCAAACCTAGAAATAAAATCCCTCATAGGCTCATGAGGTTCTTTCTTCATCTGAGTGAGTTGGGCTAGTAAGGCATGTGCATCTTCTATGGGCTTGAACCTTGCTTCAAACTTGGCTTTGAGTATATCCCATTCAGTCACTGATCTAGCTTGTAGATGGTAGAACTAGTCTACATCAGCACCTTGTAGTGTCTCCACAAAAATCTTGACTACCATGTCTCCAAATTCCACCCCTATAACACCACGGGCTATGCTAAAGGCTACAATGTGTTCATCAGGGTGAACTATCCCATCACCAAATAATTTGGGAAAATTCTTTCTTAAACTATGTGGGAGTTCATGCAGAGGTGGAGTCAAGTTGAGTGGGCCAAAAGAGTTACCCCAGGGGCCTCGAACTGCCATGATTTAATTAATAAAAATAGAGATAAAAAATCTGGATGGAGTGGCCAAATTATAGAACAAAAATGGAAAAGGACTAGCTCAGTTTCAGCCTAAGGCTTGAGGCTTCAAACTGCGCACTCTTTCCCAGCAGCTCTGGTTTTATAGACTAGATAAAATAATGGAGGTGGAGGAAAATGGTAAGGCTATAATGAATAATGGGTAAGACATGAAATAGAGTCACCAGAGTTTGTAATGGATAAGGGTTATAATGATAATGGGTAAGACATAGGTGATGTTTCAATCTAAAACTTGAGGTTCCAAACTGCACAAAATTATGTATAGCCCCAACAGAGTCACCAAAAAATTTTGGTTGATTATTTTGTCAATTAACATACTGATAAACAAAGTAGGTCTGATCAACCAAAGTAGGAAGATTGGTCATCCAAATGTGTAAATTTACCACATCAAAAGGGGGCTAATCTCTCCTCTCATTAAGGGGAGGTTCCCTATATATATATATATATATATATATATATATATATATATATATATATATATATATATATATAGAAAATAATACTCAAGGGTAGGATAAACCATCCATCTCTCTTTCTTTAGAGATGATGCATGCAAATCAAAGGAAAAAACTCAAGGGAAATGAAAGAAATCACTCCTCTTCTTTCAGAAGTACTATTCAACAAACCACAAGAATACTCTTGGTACTAATTGTAAAATGTAGCAAGGACATAGTAACCAGCAAATTGAGATGTAGCACAAAGTCTCCACTTGAATTGCCTGAGAGTGAGATATGAAGGACAATGAGGGAAAAAATTCATACCAAAGTCCTTTACATAGAAACAAAAAGAAAACACACTCAAGGCAATTATGGGGGCACAAAGTCTCTCCATAGTTGACTTCAGGACACCGTCCTGACTACTTTCACTAATTTTGCTTGTTGAATTAAAGGAACAGAAAATATATTAAGGAAAAAGACATAAGAACAGTTTCCCCAATAACAAAGATATCACAGCACAAAGTCTAAAAAATCACTTACTTTCTTATTCCAATAACAAAATATGATCAACAATCTGAGCTCAAAGTCTCAGTACTGCCTTTCAATTTGGGCAGAGTTTTGTATTTGATTGTCAGAGAGAGATCCTTTTTACACTAACAAGAGAGTCCCTTATATAGCCTCTTCAAGACGGACTTGGGAATAGTAACACATCATGTTGCATTGAACTTTGTTAAGAAGATAGGCTAGAATTTAGGGGCATCTACCCATTTGCTTTTCTAAATGCAGAGAAACAAGTCACACTATTGAAATTTTACATCTTTCAATATCCACTTGGCGATCTACTTCTAGAAACATATTTGATGCGTAAATGTTTCTGATCCTTCCTCATCATTCCTCCTTTTCTAGTTAATTGAATCGGGTCCTTGATTCAATTTGATGCTCTATTCCTTAGTCGCTTCCTGTTGATCTTGGCCTTAAAGCCTTTGAATGCATTCGGGTCCATAGATTTAAACCTACAAGGATCAATAACTATTTCATCATCATGACTTTGACGTCTATGGGCATGTCACTTTCCTCAGCAATTCCTTTAGCTTTGTCATTTGAGATTTCTTGGAGGGGACCTACCCTTTGAGCCTTGAGAAATGATCTGCTTTGGGTCAAGAAGAGCCCCCCTGCAAGGGTATCTGGCCTTCAAGCAGTCTTCAGATGGCCTTCGAGCTTCTTCCTTTTGATGGGTCACTAAGTTCTTTAGCTCTTCTTTAAGGCTTTTCAAAATCAATGACTATTTTATGAACCTTGAAATTGACGTTCATACACTCATCACTACATTTTAATTTCCAACTGTTAGTTCACCGTTCTTGACATTGACGTCTTCGGGTGCATCACCCCTTGGGCTTTCTTCAGCTTTCTCTTGATTTAGCATTTTTTGCTACTTTCTTCCTCCCAAATGGAAGGTGACCCTTCAGCTTTGGGGAAGTGTCCTTTAATTTGGTAGCTAAGAGTCCCCCGTAAGGGCACCTGCCCTTCAGGGTTCTTCGACGGCCTTTTGTCTTCGGAGTTCTTTGGAGCTTTCTCACAGACATTTTCCCGTGGACATTTTCTTGAATTTCTTTGGACTTATTGTCTAAAGGAATTCCTTTAAACAAAATTCCAAAGGAATTCATTTCTTGCCTTGGTCTTTGCGAGAGTTTCATTTGCAGCCTTTCCGAATTCCTTCAGACTTTTTGTCTGAAGGAATTCCTTTGAACAAAAAGTCTGAAGGAATTATGCCTTTGTCTTTCAACTGCCTTAAACAAAATTCTAAAAAAACTTACCTTTGCAACTTCCTTGAAAATGACCCTTCTAAAGGGTGATTTTGTCAACCAAGTGCCCTCTACAAGGGCACTTATCCTTCAGGAGGCTCTCTTGAACTTTTGCATTGAACTGCTCCTTTGAACCAACTGTTAAACCAAGCTGATGAACCATTTGATGAACCGACTGAGTGAACCGAAGCATTGAACCAATTCAATTGAACCAACTTTGGTTCAATGATTCAATGGTTCATTCCCTTTGATTTGGTTAAGTTCTTTTGATCCTTGTTGAACCAAATGCATTGAACCTATTAAACCTTGAACTCGTTGAAACTTTTGAACCAAAGTGGTTTAATGGTTCAACGATTCAATGGTTCAAGCCTCAGACACTTGTTGAACCTTGATTGAACCTACTTGTAGAAGCCTTTGAACCTATTGAACCATTAGTCCATTGAACCTGTTGAACTCTTGTTGTTGATGTTGAACCTTGACGTTGAACTCTTTTAGTTGAACCTGGTCGTTGAACCAACTTTGAAATCACCTAAGTGTTGAGAGCTTGCCCCTTTCTTGCAGAGTCTGTAGAAATAAACCTATGAAGCCCATTGAACTTGGCCTGTAGAGTTCGTAGATTTTATTTTCCTATAGAGTCTATAGATTTCTCTTCCTACAGAATCTATAGATTCAAGCCTGCAGAGTCCGTAGATTCAAGCCTGTAGAGTCTGTAGATTCAAGCCTATAGAGTCCGTAGATTTTTTAGAAGCTTTAAAAATGAGGAATTTGAATGCCCAAGACAAATTTCAAAAAGAGAAGAGACAATTTTGGTCTGTAGGACCAAAATTGTTCAAATGTTGTTCCAAAAATGAGTGATATTTTTGGGGGACAACACTATCCATGGACATGATTTTCCTAAGATTTCAAAAAATTGAACTTGTGTAGTTAATTTGAAATAGCTACACTCAAAATTTTAAGATGCTATAAGAACATTAATTTTATAACTTCAAGTATAGTTTTTAAAACACTATTTTTTTCCAAAAATAGTATAACTAGGTCAAGCATCTAAAATTTAAATAGAAACTCTTATTTTTCCAAGAACATAGAGTGGATAGACAACCGTGTCGCCCACCATTTTTTTAGCATAATTTAATGTTGTTGAAACCCTTTGGTGAATATTTATATAATATATTCTAGTTTGTGACCTATATTTTTTTATATTTTATTAATTAATAGTTTATTATTATTAATTTTTTAAGTAAATAGATCCCAAATATTGATTTAAAAAATGGATAGCCAGCTGTGTGGCCCCCTAACTATCTCAAAAAAAATGGGAATGGATTTTTTTGAACGTGTGTATTAGGCCTATTTTGTGACCATATATATTTCTTACACTTGGGTGAATGAAAAACAAATTATATTAACATGTATAGGCATGTATATTTATGACATGTGGTGGCCTAAAAAACTATAGTTAGAAATCAACATAGTTTATAACCTTAAAATAGTATAAAAATTATTTTAAAAGAGGAGAGTGTTTTCATCATCATGTTAATAATTTTTTAATTTGGTTGATGAAATTCCTAGTATAGTTGGTAATGGAAGTTGAAATTTTTTATTTTCAATTTAACCTCTTAGACTCAGCTATATAATGATAGGTCCAAGACTTTGGCTCAGGAATCCCAACGATTTCCCATCCAAAAAGATTGATTTTTTTAATTCAAATTTGCATAACATGTACATGCTATGAGGAACATATACACATTATGAGGAACACATATGCATTCCTATTTTTTTGCATGGAAAAGCACCAAAATATGTACATGAAGCCAATCTTTAGTTAAAGCTGATATTTACTAATCTAAATGTTAAGTATAAGGAAATAAATTTTATTTCCTTATACTTTAAATTTATTTTAGTAAATATAAGTAATTAGGGTCACTCTACATCTGATAGAGTTGGTCTCATATCTGCATGCCTTATGGTGTGGACATAGTTTTTTTAAATCCAATATGATCAGTACTTAGGCATTTTTAGGGTCTATGTATTAAACCTAGGGATTTTAGTCTATAACTTTTGCAATTGATGTCCATTTTTAGTAAATATATAGTCAATTTTTAGGTTTTTGTGCCTTCTAGATTACTTCTTAAAATTTATAAGAGTCTTAGGTTTGTCATAATTGAAGTTTTCAAACCACTCACTTTGAAATTGATCCAAATTGGTGTGTTTGGGGTAACATAGGTCACATTGATGACTTTCACACATCAAATGACCACTTTGTATTACTCATCCCTGATCACTTCCTACTCATCCCTCGTCACCCTTAATCACTCTTTCATCATTCCTCATTGTCCCTAATCACTCCCTCATTTACCCTCATTATCCTTAATAATCTCTAATCACTCTCTTATCATCCATAATCACTCCTTTATTGACCCTCACTATCCCTAATCACTCCCTCCTTATCCCTCATCATCCCTAATCAATATTTCCTAATCCCTAATATCTTCATCATAGTATATCATCATCTCTAATCACTCCTTCCTCATCCCTCCTTGTCCTTTATCACTCGCTCATTGACCTTCATTATCCCTAATCATCTCTAAGCACTCCCTTATCATCCCTAATCACTCCTTAATTGACTATCACCATCCCTCATCATCCCTAATCACTCCCTCATCATCCCTCATAATCCCTAATCACTCTTTATTCATCCCTCATCATCCCTAACCACTTCCTTATTAACCCTCACCATCCCTCATTACTCCATCATTGACCCTCACCATCCATAATCACTCCCTCATCATCTGATGTGAGTATATACTCTATAGGTATCTTTGATTCCAATAATATGATTTTTAATCCATTATAATATAAATTAACTCTTTTTTAAGACTTGTTGTGTTGTCAATACCCATTTTTGATAGTCAATTTTATTATTGAATGAATTGGATGATCTTCCAAATTTATATTCAAGTAACACAAGCACTATCACAAAATAGAGTCTGAATTTTCATTCATCAAATTATATTTGTTGTGCATCTGATTAGATGAAAATTTATTCAGTTCCACCTTTGGGATCTTGGCTCAAAGGATAAAAATTAAATACAAATATCTTGTATAATTTTATAATTATAAGAAGATTTGAATATATGCAAAGCTATTTGGTGTTTCTCATTCCTATATGACTTGAATATTGGTCAAGTTCACACATGATCTCCTTGTGTGTTTAATGTATCCCAAATATTTTATCTCTTGTAAGGAAAATGAACATTTATTCATGTTATCATAAAAATGTGTTTTTTTAAAATGTGAAACACTAGTTCAACATGGTTTATATGCTCATCCTATGTTTTCTAAAGATTAGGTTGTCATCAAGGTAGATTTAAAAAATGACATAGATAAATGGCTTGAGGATGTCGTTCAACATCTCAATGAATGAATTCACTACATGAGTTAACCTAAAAGACATAACCAACTACTGAAGTACTCATTCCTTTGTTTTTAAGACTATATTCCAAATGTCTAGAGGTTCAACATGAATATGATGATACCCAAACTTAAGATCAATTTTGAAAAAGACTTCTACACCATGGATATGGCATAAAAATTCATTAATATTTATATGAGGATAATAGTTCTTCACTTTAATCTTTCTAATATTTCTTTAATCGATTCACAACCTCATGTCCCATCTTTATTTGGTGCAAGCATAATTGGTATTTTGTAAGGCAATGATTTGGACATGATGTGTCCACTATCCATGATTTCATGAATCTACCACTTGATATATTCATTCTCTAGAAATTATATGTTGTATAAAGAATTTTGAGGTAGAGTTAGTTAATGGATCAAATCGATAATATTGTTTAGTATATAGTATGTAGGAACTTATTTAGGTGATTAAAAGATATCCTTGTATTCATCTAGTTTATTATGGTTTAATTATTTTATCTTTAGCTTTTATAGTGTGCCTAAATAACCTTGCATAAATGTTTTGATAGGTGTTGGACTAATTGCTATGATCATTTGATAGACATCATTAAAGGAGTTAAATATGATCAGTTGACAGACATCATTAAAGGAGTTAAATAGTGTGATTTGAACAACAACAAAGATAACATAATTGAACCATGCCCAAATCATTGCTTTCCTTTCTTATTTCATGCCACATATTTAACTATATATACTAACACAAGGTTCTTGTACTCTAAATTTTACTCCTCACTCATTAAACATGGTTTCTTCTTTTGAGGGGCATAGGTCCATTTTATATATATATTTCACAACCTTTGCAACTTCACTTCATTCCATTACAATTTTTTCATCATGTAAGGTAAAAAAAATAGTGTTTAAGTCTTGAAAACCATGACACTAACAATCCAAGCAATTTGCACCCAAAAATATCATAAATATTTCCATATATATGGATGATAATAATTTATTATGCATGAAATCCTATTATAATAAGCTTTTCCTCTTTAAACTTGTGTATCCTATCTTCCAACATCTTTCAAGGTCTCATTGACTTAAAAACCCTCTTAACACCTTGCACATCCTAGTAATTAAACCATTTTTAGAAGTGGTCCCTAGAAATCCTCATCAGGATATGCTATTATTTTAGTCTACAAGTTACTATGAGACTCGTAAGATATGGAATGATGCATACATGATAATTTGATAGTTAAAATTATTATATCTTGTATTTATTATAATTATCTACCTAAATAGAGTGTTTAAAATTTAGAATTCCTAAAGAGAAGAATAATTTGAAAGAGAACCATGTATAACTTAGAAAAAAAATCTTATTCATACAATTAGGTATAGAAAAGTGCTAAGGCTAAGGATAATTATTTTTGTAAGAGACATTTATTCTTGAAATTTGGTACATCAAATTAACCAAAACAATAACTTATCTTCCTACATGTTATAGATGCTTATACATTTAACATGAAGATTTGTCTTCTCATATCTTCATTTCTCTTCTTAATTCATCATAGGAAACTATTCAACCTTCTATTTTTATTTTATACTTACATGAACATTTACAAAACACAAAATATATATGTCTCGCATATATAACATCTAAAAAACTTGTGAAATATAATTTGTAATCCCTTACTAACACTAAGTATTTATATTAGGAAGAGTAATACCTTTAACAATACCTTACTCAATTTTTTCAAATAACATATACCCAAAGGCCTCAGCAACAAGAACATATTGAGAATAATCTATTATACCCACCATCAAGGTATTGGATGAAATGATCAAAGATGAGGAAGGATTGAGTAGAGATGATTAGGGAGTCATTAGGGATGATGAGGGATAGTGAGATTAAATGAGGGATTTGTTAGAGGTATAATCACTAAGGGGGCACTAAATTAGTGATCATAGATATTACAATTTTAAACTTTTCAAACTATCAGCATATATCAACTTAATTAATCAACATTAACAAGAGAATTTATTCATTCAATACATACACAAGATCAAACACACGACAGATAGTTCCTATGGGAAACCCTCATGGGGAATAAAACCTACTCTTAAGCTTGAAACACATGGACTAATTATCTTATAATATATTATAAACAAGAGACCAATCAAGTCTTTCTAACCACCAACCTTGGTCAATTCCTTCTGACTTAAGGCCTTTAGTGAAACACCTATTTTACAAGGAATAACTTCCCCTAAGGAAGATAAAGTGATTTAGACCCTCTTATGAAATGAACACCTCCACCTTAGAACTAATGTCTTCAACACATGATTATGGGTATCTTATTTTCTAACCCCTACACAAACTTCTTCTCTATCTCATATAGGCCTCTCACATAGGCATGCCACAATCTCTCTCCTTCTTCACTCAAACTGTCTTCATATACACACACAAACCTCTTCACATATCCTAAATATACAAGAGAACTATTATTATAATATAATTATGACCTAAATTTCATAAAATTATTACTCAATCTACTCTGAATATCAACCCATCCATAGGGCACACTTACTCTCCTTCCTTTGCACAGTCTTCTTACACAAGCCTTTTCTCAAGTCTCAATTATAGAAATAATCATCTTTAATTTCACTATTTATATATAATTCATGATTATCACCATATTTTTTGGCCATTAGGAATTCATTATCCCTTAAGGCTTCTAACATGGGTCACACTTAAGCACAACTCTCTTTCAAATAAGCCTAAGTCACCATTTAGGTCCTATGATGACTCATTCACCTTTTTGACACTTCTTAGAGAAAAATATGAACACAATAACACTTTAAAACTCATGTACCCATGATACATGATATATATGTCCCCTTTAAGTTCCAACATCCATCAAATTACTCTTTTTCTAACCCTGAATTACCTTAAACACTTCTCCGTACACACAATCATTATGAATAAAAACACAGTTGACTTCTAACCCTTTATTCATACTTCATATGATTTTTCAAACCTTAATAATGCATAAATATGGTATTAATGGAGTCTAAAATTATCTAAAATATATAAGTCATCATGAGACATCTAAAAACATCAACAGAAGCTCAAACACCCTTCTCAAGTTCTTAACAAATGAATGTTGAACACATAGTCAACTTTAAACCTTCATATATCTGATTATACAAACTTTAAAATATTAAAATATATATTTACATATGCACCTTTGATTAATATATAAATTCACTTTTTACACCATGAGAAAATTCTACCTAGATCAAAATATATGGTTCAAAAATTAGACACTGGTCTTTCCTTTGTTGAATTCAAATGGTCACAATTAAACTTCAGTCACTGTGCTATCATCTTGTGTCCTTATTGCTTAGATAAAATACACACTATCTATATTTTTAAAAATTTAAATCATATTTCACCACTAACCAAATTTTAAACCTCAAAAAATTGACCTCATCTTGTGTAATCTGGTAATTTTAACCTCATACACTCTATCAATCTCTTCGAGATTATCCTCGCTTTAGCCATGATAGATAACTATCACTTTTACCTCTTGAATTTAATATGCACCATTAATATTGATTAGTATGAACACCCTATCACCATTAATATTTTGAATAATCTTTTTATTTACCTTAGTTCAATGTTAAACTTTGAATACTTGTCCTCATCTCGTTGCTTTTTGACACCTTGGAATAGACACACTCCATTGATCATTTTGTAAAGATATTGATCTTTAACTTTATTAAATAGAAAAAACTTTGACTCATTTTAATTGATATTGATTTTTATGAATTTACAAGATCTATATGACCTCCATTTGGTCCTATTCTTTATCTCTTGAAAAATTGACTAAGTATGGGAACCATTGCAATGTGCCTAGAAGGCCAACTTTGGACCTTAATAACTTGTATTTCACTTGGATGTATAATATGAAATTTATACCATATGATATCCTCACATAGGATAATCCAACCATATATAAATATTATCTTATAACCATTGAGTGTGCAAGATATAATTTCATTAATCTGCTCACTCAGATTGTTTTGCCACAAAGCCAACTATATCAAAAACTGCCTGAAAGGCCAACTTTGCACATGCATATCCTTTGACACAATTCATAGTATTACCTAAATATATTTAATATAAAATAATAATAAATTAAACAAACCCATATGATTAGAATTATCCTTACACCTTCATACGTGTGAAATATAACACCATCAGAATGCCTACTCAACTTTTCTTACCACAGTGCAAATTTGGCTATGGGAAAACATTGTCAAACTTCCTAGGAGCCTAACTTTACACTTGAATATATTATGTTACACTTAATATCATGAATTTAAATTTATATCATATCAAATAGGCACAAATTTTATCATATGACCAACTCCCCATGACTCATCCACACGTGGTCATGGTGACATCAGCAAACTACCTACTCAGACTTTCTACCACTAGACCCTAAATGTCTAGATGAAAACAATGATCAACAAGATTAAATCCACTCATGCACACAAACACTCAAATAATTATTTACTTTTGACAAGATCCATCACACATGCTGAAATCAACATATTTATCCCTAAACATTTTTAACCATGCTAAAACTGAAGATCAACCAAGCCTCCTTCAAGCAAACTAAACAAGCATATTTCACACTTTATCATTGTAACTTAGACTAATAATAAACTTAATACACTAACTTGGACACCTTAATTACATCACCATTACATAATTTATAACTCTCAAATAATATCCCCCTTTATCATTGATGTCAAAAACCATCATATAGCAATATACAGCTCATCTTCCTTCTCTCTTTTCAAGAACTCTCACAATAGGAACTTTATATCCCTTTGTCACAATGAAAAAATGGGAAAAATATGATATTTATGACCTAAAAATACCTCCAAAAAGATATTAGCATCTTAAAAATATGATACAGACTCCCCCTTACCTTGAGCCTGCCTCTTCTTTCCTTGACAACTTCCTCTTGCTACATGCCAACATTCTCTTCAACCAACCACTATAACCAATGAAGAAAGAACAAAAAAACACTAAAATATGATGGAAATCATAAATAAACATATTATAGTGACTCCCCCTAATATATATTATCCATTTCATCTCTTTATCATCATCATATCTTTACACACCATGAAGAACCACCATTCAAGATTACTAGCCTTCTCTCTCAAGCTACCATAAGGACCACCAATAGAAATTCATTCCACTCTAAAATAGGAAACATGATCTAAAAAAACCTAAGAAAACTCCTTGAAACACTCATGTCTTTATATTTTTTTATAAATTGAACAAGAAACACTCTTCTTCTTACAAGGCATGTCTAGTCTCCTCGTATCCCTACCTAAAACTTGCATATCCCACAACTTTTAGTCAACAAATGATAAAGACCTAAAACTTCATATCTAGATAACTCTCATATTCCACCTCAATAAAACCCATTACCATCACCTATATCATCCTTTATAACATAATAACTTCACAAACCTACTAGCCAATTAGGCATCCATCTTGAAAAAAACATGAATAATTTGAAAACCATAAACCTTCAGATCTCTATGATTATTGATTTTAAAACCCATTTGGCCTATTCAACCTATTAATAAGCCTCAAAATTAAAATCATAAGTCAAACCTCTTTTCTTTAATAGCTCAAAACCCTAGAATCTTAAAATAAATAGAGTCAAAAAACCTCCTTCTAGTCAATGGCCATCTCTAAAACTTCTTACACACCTGAAGACAACCATTACACATTTTTGGACCAATATTTGAGCTTTCACATCTTTGGGAACCCATACATCCTATAACCCTTTTGGCCTACTTGCCCTTAAGCCAAAACTGACAGTACTCAAAAATATCAAATTTGACTTCAATAAACCTTTAGACCAAAAAAACACTTGGATCACATCACAAAGAAGTGCACAGACTTTATAGGCACCAGAATCTTCTTGATATTACATCAATCTCATTAGGCCACCTAAAAACACCCATTCTGACCCTATACTATAGATCATTCACAAATCTTTGGAACAATCTCACGAACTTGTTGCTCTCCCTTAACGAATGACCTTCTATGATTGGCATTATGATCTTGAGATTAAAAATGTGATTTTCCATAATAAATATGTCTCTTAAGAAGCATAGGTAGAGACATCCTACTTCACAATGTTTTAGAATAATGTGAAACTAGGAGTTTCCCACAACTCCTCATACTCCTCCTGCTTGGTCATTTGATACTTGTAGTTCTTCTTCTTCTTAGGATTAGGAGAAGCAACATGCTTAACCACTAAAACATTCTCATTTTATTATAAGATTGGATTGATAATTCATGGAGATAACATGGATTCATGACATATCTTTTCATCTGTATAATCTTCTTTGTAACTTGAAACCTCATCAATAGGTAATGACAATTTATGTTTTTGAATCATACTTGCTTAACAACATCAAGATGTTCACTTGGATCCATACACACCTTAAAACTAGCCTCAACCATCACCTTGGTCTCTCCTTGAACTTGATCTCTTGATTCTCAACATGAGAAAATAATGAGACCCCTTAGCACTCTTCAACTGTTATAGCATTCTCCACCAAAGCAAACTGATTACTTGGCCCTATAGACTCATCATGACTTAAACTTATCACCTTTCGCTTCCATGAGTTAAGTTGCCTTCTACCTTGCACTCTTGGATCTGAATTGAACTTATTTTGACTTAATGGCCTTTACATGTAGAACTTAGTGATAGGACCAATCTTCTTAAAGTTGTATCAAACAATATTCCTTGATGGAAACATAGTTTATCTTACCTTGTTTGGATAATGCTAAGAAAAGTGTCCCTCAATAAGACAATTGAAGCACTTAACATTGTTCACAGCTTTTGACTAATGACCCTCATCATAATTCCATGCAAACTCATTTCTAATAAGTCTCTTGTATTCTCTAGCCTTATGACCAAATTGATTACATGTGTAATAGTAACCATTGAATATTTCATACATCATGGCATTAGGTTATCTGATCTGATTTGTCTTTAATCTATGTGAACCATAATTTTTTGACTAATTGGTGACCTTCAAGAGCTGAACCACCTTGCTCTTATTGATTTTCATGTTAACTTTAGAAGCAACTTTGGACTCTTTATTAAAACCCAATCCAGATATGTCACTAGCAAAATTTTGACTAATTATAAGATTATCTAGATCATTGAAACTCTTAACAAACTTGACAAATGATTTCACCTTGATTTTAGACATATCTAACTCATCTTTCAAAGACTTATTTTTAGAAACATATATTAAACATTCATCTTCTTTAGCTTTCAAAATTGTAGATAGGATTTCCAATTGACAACTGAGATGCTTGACTATATCATCATGCTCCTTGGTGTATTCATTCATTCTTACTTCATACACACTAAATTTCTCCTCATATTCCTTGATTTGTGACTTCATCTTCTTGTTAATATTATTTTGAATCTTTAGTTTTTCAAGAGAATTCATCAATTTAGTCTCATAGTCCACCTCATTTTCATCATCTGAATCACTCTAAGTAGACTCCTTTTGATGAGAATGACTTCTTTCCTCAACCTTGAAGAGGGATTCATCTTTAGTAGGACCATCATCTTCATGATCATACTTTAAGTCACTATCTTCACTCTCATCTAATGAGTTGTAGTCTTCTTTGGTGTAGAGACTCTTCTTGTCCTTGAAGTACTTATTATTTTCAAACCTTCTAAATCCTTTTTTTCTTTTGTTAGACTTAAATGATCTCTTGTCATCATCATGACCTTAATCATGATCTTCATCATCATTATTCTTATACTTATCAGGGAACTTATTAGCAAAATGGCTTACCTCTCCACAATTGAAGCATTTTAGTGGTAGTTTACCCTTATACTTGCCAAAACCTATTTTTAATTTCCTTAAAATCAAAACAATTAGAACCTCATATATATTATAAATTTCATCCTCCTTGGATTTCTTACCTTGGAACTTCTTCATTGTCTTTATTTTAGTCTTAAATTTTGTTTCCTTCTTTGGTGGTATATCATCATTTACTCTTATCTCATAGGTAGTAAGGGTGCCATGTAATTGATCCATCTTTAATTGAGTAAGATCATGACTTTCTTCTATAGAAGATACTTTTAGATCAAACTTGAGGGATAGGGACCTTAATACTTTTTGAACTATAGTAGCCTCTTCAAGGTTCTCTCGAAGACCTCTGATGATTTTCATAATCTCATCAACTCTCTAAAAAAAGGATGCCATAAAATATTTTTTCTTTATCTTGATACTTTAAAATTGCCTTTTATGAGTCCAAAACTTAGAAATCTTGAAATTTGAATCTCCTTCATAAATGATCTACATTTTATCTCATATATCTTTAGAATATTTTCAATAGATTACCTTGGTGAAATCAGTTTGTATAAGACCACAATTGATGGCATTCATTGCCTTATAATTATTCTCAAATAGATTCTCATATGTAGTACTAGATGGAGGAGTATTAGGAGTAACATAACCATCCACAATATATTTCCATACATCAAACCCTAAGTACATAATGTATGTCCTCATCCTTGTACTCTAAAAAGCATAATTGAATTTATTGAACATCAGTGATTGCTTAGTAGAGAAACCTCCTTGATGACCACCCATATTTTACCTTGGATCACCTTTAAGATATCAATCCTTTAATAAATGACTTGCTCTGATACCAATTGTTATAGGTATAATCATTAAGAGGGTGGGGCATCAGTGAGCCAAGATATTAAAATTTCAATCCTTTCAAACTATCATCATATATCCAATTGATTAAGCAACATTAATAAGATAACTCATCCATTCAATGCATACACAAGATCAAACACACAACACATAGTTCCTATGGGAAACCCTCATGGGGAATAAAAACCACTCTCGATCCTATAATACATGGACTACATATCCTATTAGATATTAGAAACAAAATATTGATCAAGTGCTTCTGACTAATAACCTTGGAAAATTCCTTCTTACCTAAGTCCTTTAGTGAAACACTAATAATTACCCCTAAAGAAGATCAAGTCCTTTATACCCTCCTATAAAATTAACACCTCCTTCTTATAACTAATGTCTTCAATACCTGATGATGGATCTCTAATTTTCTATCCCTTACATAAGCTTCCTCTCTATCTCATACAAGCCTCTCACAAAGGCATGTCATAATTTCTCTCCTTCTTAAATCAAACTATCCTCATATGCACATAAATATCTCTTTACATATCCTCAAAGGACAAGATTACTATTCTAACAATATAATTATGACCTACATGTCATACAGTGCACATCAACCCACCTATAAGGCACACTTAATCTCCTTCTTCCTTCACATAGTCTTCTTACACAAGCCTTTTCCTAGGTCTCAAGTATAGAAATCATCATATTTTATTTCACTATTTATAGATCATTCATGATTATCACCATCTTGGTTGGCCATTAGGCATGCCTTAGCCCTTAAGGCTTATAACATGGTTCACACTTAAGCAAAACTCTCTTTCAAATAAACCTAAGTCACATTTTAGGTCCTATGATGACCCATTCACCTCTTTGACACTTATTCAATAAAAATATGAATATAGGAATAATTATAACTCATATAAACATGCCACATGATCTATAGGTCCCCTTTAAGTTCCAACATCCATCATATCACTCTTTTGCTAACCCCTAATTAGCTCAAACACTTCTCTATACACACAATCATTATGAATGAAAACAATCAACTTCTAACCCTTTATTCATACTAAATATGATTGGTTAAAGATTTATAATGCACACAGATGGTCCTCATGAAATATAAAACACTCCCAAATATCTAAGTCATCATGAGACATCGAAACAACATCAACATAAGATCAAATACCCTTTTTGGGTTATTAACAAATGAATTTCAAACATAGTGAAATTTAAACCATCATAACCTTGATTATACACAATTTTAGATATTTAAATATATATTTATATATGGGCCTTGGAGTCCTCTATAAATTCACTTTTAACATAGTGAGAAAATTCTACCTATATCAAAAGACATGGCTCAAAAACTAGACACTAGTCTTTCCTTTTTTAAATACAAATATTTGAATTCAAATAGTCATAGTTAAAATTTAGTCACTATGATATCATCTTGTGTCCTCATTAATTAGATAAATACACATCATAAATATTATTTGAACTTTAACTCGTAGTGTACCACTACCCAAACATTAAACCTTGAATAGTTTACCTCATCTTGTGCAATCTAGAAACTTTGACCTCATATGCTCTATCAATCTCTTTGAGATTATCCTCACCTTTAGCCATGGTAGACAAATTTTACTTTGACCTCTTATCTTTAATATGCATTATTGATATTTATTATTATGAACACCCACTCACCATTTATCTTCTGAAAAATCTTTGTCTTTACCTCAGTTTAACATTAAACTTTGAACACTTGTCCTCATCTCATTGCTACCTGACACCTTATAACAAACAGACTCCATTGAACCTTTAATGAGGAGATTGATCTTTAAATTTGTTAACTAATGAATGCTTTAACTCATTAAACTCAATATTCTCCATTGATCTTGATATGTATCAACCTCCATGAGCTGTAAGATGTCTATTTGGTCTTGTTCTTTATCTCTTGCGAAATTGACTAAGCATGGGAACCATTACAATCTACTTGCAAGGCTAACTTTAGACCTTAATAACTTTTACTGCACTTGGTTGCATAATCTACCATATTATCTCCTCCCATAGTAGAATATAACCATATATCAATTTAATCCTATATCCCTTGTGTGTTTGAGATATAACACCATTAATTTTCTTTCTTATATTTTTTTCCACAAAGCTAACCATGTCAAGAACACCCTATAAGGCCAAATTTTCACATGCATATCTTTTGATGCACTTCATCGCATGATCTAAAGTTTATAACATATCAAATAGGCACAAAAATAAACAAATACATATGATCAAATTATCCTAACACCTTCATACATGTGAAACATAACACCATAACAATGCCTACTCAACTTTTCTTGCCACATTGAAAATTTGGCTAAGTATGGGAAAACACTGTCAAAATTGTTGGGAGACCAACTTTACGCTTGCATATATTATATTTTACTTTATGTCATGACCTAAAATTGAGCACATATAAACTAGGCATAAATTTTATCATAACCATATGACCAACTCCCCCTAACCCATCAACATGTGGCAATGGTGATGTCATCATTCTAATTACTCAGATTTTTTGCCACTAGAACCAAAATGTCTAGATGAAAACAATGATCAAATAGATGAAATCCACTGATGCACACAAGCACTCATATCATTATTGAATTATAATAGGACCCATTTCACATGCTAAAATCATTATAATCATCCCTAAACATTTCTAACCATGTTAAAACTGAAGGTCAACTAAGCCTCCTTCAATCAAACTAGACAAGCATACTACACACTTTGTCATTATCACTTAGACTAGTAAGACACTGCATCCACTCACTTGGACACCTCCATGACATAAGCATGAAATCATTAACAACTATCCAATATGAGTGATTAGGTATTAAGAGGGAGTGATTAGGGATGATTAGGGATGGTTAGGGTTAATTAGGGACTGATTAGGGGTGATGAGGGATGAAGAAGGAGTGATTAAAAATGATGATGAAGTAGTGATTAAGGATGATGATTCATGGTGAGGGTCAAAAAATAGTGATTAGGGATGATTAGGGAGATATTATAAATGATTAGGAATGGTGAGGGTCAATAAGGGAGTGATTAGGGATAAGGAGGGATGGGGAGGGAGTGAATAGGGATGATGATGGATGATGAAGTAGTCATTAAGTATGATGAGGGAGTGATTAGGGATGATGAGGGAGTGATAAAAGATTATGAAGAATGGTGAGGGTCAACAACGTAGTGATTAAGTATGATGAGTATGAGGAAGGAGTGATTAGGGATAGTGAGGGCCAATGAGTGAGTAATTAGGGATGATGAGGGAATGATTAGAGATGATGAGGGATAGTGAGGGTAAATCAAGGAGTGATTAGGGATAAATAGGAATGAGGAGAGATTAATTAGGGGTGATGAGGTATGAGTAAGAATTTATTATGGATGAGGGAGGGATGATGAGAAAGTTTAATTAACATAAAGTGGTCATTTGATGTGTGTAGGTCATCAATATGACATGTGCTTCCCCAATCACACAACTTTGGATCAAGTTAAAAGTGAGTGGTTTTAAAACTTAAATTATTACAATCATAGTACTCTTAAAAATGCTAGGAAGTAATCTAGAAGGCACAAAAACCTAAAAATGACTATATGTTTACCAAAAATGGACATCAATTTCAAAAGCTATGCCCTAAAATCCCTAGGTTCAATATTAAGACCCTAAAAATGCCTAAGTACTGACTAGATTGGATTTTGAAAAACTATTTCCACATTTTAAGGAGTGTAGTTATGAGACCAAGTCTATTATATGTAGAGTGACCCTAGTTTCTTATATTTACTAAAATAAATTTAAATTATAAGTTTACATTTATAGTTAGGAAGTTACATTTATATTCCTAACTATAAATGTAAACTTATACTTAACATTTAGAGTAGTAAATATCAAATTCAAGTAAATATTGGATTCATGTACATGTTATGACTATTTTCTATGAAAAATAATAGGAATGCATATGTTTTATTAGGAACATGTACGCATTCTTAGGTTTAGTGGTTTTGAGCCTGAATTCAAATAATGTGTACACGTTATGACCATAATGTGTACATGTTATGTCCATAATGTATACATTTTATGACCTTAACATGTACATATTATTATCATAACATGTACACGTTAACATAAATTTTGATGGAATTATCCCCAACTCCATGCACATACCCATTACAAGAGATGAAATCAATAAACATGTTAAGGATAAGGTTTCCTCACCTAGTGATGGTGAATCATTGTGATACTATAATTGATTATATACAAATAACCCTCCCCTTGAGCACATAGCCACTTCATACTTCTAATGGGGGCATGGGATATGTTTTTACACTATTGTTCCTCAAAACAAATCTTACTATTATTCCATATTACATGGGAAACATAAATAATTCAACCAAATTATAGGTTTTAATGCCTATATCCACTCAAACCATGGGTATACCTCCTTTGGTGACTTCCAAAACCTCAAACCTTAATTAACAATCTGTGTTATATCATATCCAAACTATTAAACTTTTGTAAGCTAAGGTTTCAAATATTGAACAAAATTATATTAAATCACCTTATGTTATTGATTCATAGGAAGTGTTGCATATCCCTCATGCCCCTGACATATATTTTCACCCTTTTCCAACTAGTTTTGTTCCACCTAAATTTTATATTTTACTATGGAAAGGGCGATCATGATTAACATCTTCAATTTTTGTATTTGGCTTGCCTTGATTATTCCTTCAATGATAAACCTTTGACTAAACTATTTCCAAGGAACCTTAAGGACTATACTCTAAAGTGGTTCTATGACTAACCAATCCAATCATTAAAATAATTTAAATCTCTTATAGATTAGTTTTTGGCACACTTCTCTATCAACTTTACTAAAAATATATCCTACGCCCAAATTGAAAAAATCAAACAAGTAACCAATGAACCTATTAATTAATGTCTTAAGAAATAAGACAATGTCGGCTAAAATGACAAATCCAGTGGTAGATAAATAGCTTCAAGACATCTTCAAGAAAAAATTTCTCACTCTATTAGATGAGTCCATTGCTTTCAAAATTTTCAAATATTTTGATGTCTTATACCATATTGTTTATAGTCATGAAATGAAACTTATCTCATTAAACAAACATAAGTATGTAGCAAAAGAATCAACTATATCAAATACCAATTTTACTGTCAAATCAAGTTATAAGGTGAAACCCACATAACCTAAAAAAAACCTATGACCATCCCTTGGATGAGATCATAGGATAGTATTTTATTTTTAAATATTCTAAAAATACCTAAAAATTTTAAAACATTCAAAACTCCAAAAAAATATGCACTTACGTACCTTATTATCTCCTTTGTATATATGTTATTAGTTTCATGTTGGTAGACAACATATCATTTTATTTCTATATACATGTATATTTTGAATTTAGATACATGCATGCCCATGCACATGATATATGCACATATGTATGTCAGGATTTCCCTCTAATCACATCATCGGTATGTTTGGGGCATCCAATTATTTGGTCATGATACACCTAGGTTAGACTATTATATGATCATTTCCATTATCATGTTTGAGCTTATGTACTTATGCATGCCTTTATCCATGCTTATATATTTCACAATTTACTTGATATGTTATGTACTTAATTTTTTTGCTAACACATATATCCAAGGAATATTATGATATTTTTATGTTGGTTGCTTATGATTCTATTCTTTCAATTTTTCACTTCCTTAAGTGTTTTTCATTCATGGTATTATCTTGCATTATATTTCTTGTTTTAGCATTGTAATATGCTCCATTTCTTGTGACCCTTGTGCATGTGTTTTCCTATTGATACATATAAATATGTCTTAGTTTATTGTATGTATACATTTTAACATTTAATTTTATACTTTGTGGATAATTGACTAAGTCACATCCCTTCAATTTTATAGCATTTGAACATGCCCCTTGTATGTGGTCTCTTTAGACCATTGCCTTTTGTCTTGATTTTGAGCTCTCTTGTTTGTGTGTTTGATTACTTATTGAGCTTGTATTGTTTATATCTATATGTTTCTATGATTTACATCATGCATCTTAAGACTTGCTGTGATCATATACTATGTACCTCATTTCTATATCTACCTAGACATGCTACTCTTATATACTACATAATGTATACACATATTATGTAATTATATTATTATTCTGAGGTAAGGTAACTAATATTTTCTGTTTCCCCTCACCTCAAAAGGGGAGTAATATTAGTGGGGAAAGGTGGTAGAGGAATGGTCTTTATACCTTCATATTTTTAGATTTCAGTGGGGGCATGCCAAAAAGGTATGACCTCCACACTTATTTAGTATTCAACATCTCTAAATTATAGTGAGGGCATGTTATGAAAAAAAAATATCCACAATTCTACCAATTTTAAGATTCTAAAGATTCAATGGGAATAGGTCATGGGAACATGTCCTCCACACTTACAAAATTTTAAATTGGCCAAATTTCATAGCTATATGATTCAGATACACATTTTTGGTAGCATTATATACATTGTTACCATTTTTATACTCAGGTTTTGTCTTGAGACATTTATGAGGTGCATATGCCATGCAAATAGCACACTAAATTATAAAATCAAATCATATTTTTAAATTTCAAATACTAATATGGATTGTTATCATACCCAAGATGGAAATCAAATCATATTTTTAAATTTCAAATACTAATATGGATTTTTATCATACCCAAGATGGACTTCTATGGACTTTATTTAGCTAATCTACTATAATAGTTGGTTCACCTTTTGGAAATGTTGAGGTGACAAAATTACTCAATATTACCAATTTTATACATTAGACTTGATAAAATCATCTAGATTCACCAAATATACATTGTGATTTGATTGTATCACTCACACTTATAGGGTTATAAATATGATTGGGTTGTATGATTGATATATACTCAATTTTTTTGTGGAAACTCACCTTATTTATAAGGTTGGGGGGCATTTTTTCCTCTCTCTCTCTCTCTCTCTCTCTCTCTCTCTCTCTCTCTCTCTATATATATATATATATATATATATATATATATATATATAGGTTGTATGATTGATATATACTCAATTTTTGTGTGGAAACTCACCTTATTGATAAGGTTGGGGGCATGTTTTCCTCTCTCTCTCTCTCTCTCTCTCTCTCTCTCTCTCTCTCTATATATATATATATATATATATATATATATATATATATATATATATATATAAATGCACTTGTAGTTTACAAATTATCCTAATTTTAGCTCAAAGGATTCATAAGAAACATCTCTTCAAATCAAATTTCCAAAATGCAAGATGGTTGCATCAATGCACATGTACTCCTAACCTTGCTCTCTTTAATTTCAATCATTTAAAATTATTTAAACTCCATATTATATGCACTAATTATATACTATAACATGCTCTTTATTTCAAGTTAGACACCAACAAAGCACTCAAGTTGGACTCATGGAAAGGTAAGGTGTGTTATACACAACCAGGTACACATTTCTTTACTTTAAACTATCAATTTCAATACTATATTAAATGGAGGGAAATGTAAATACTAAATATGAATTACATATCACCTTAGTCTTATACACTTATAAAATACCTATCATGGTTATACCTCTCAGTTATAAGACCTTCCTGCTACCAAAAGGCTCATGTTCACTATCTCTTTGTGTCATATCACTTATCTCTTAGTCTGACCATTTTTATTCTAATGACCAGGCCTTTTATAATGTGAAAAATGCTATAAACCTAATTTTTATCACCTTATTCAAGTTTTGTACCTATGCTTATTTTATAGCTTCCTAAACACTTGTGTCCTAGTTAGATGCCTATATTGACACTATTGTCCATGTTTAAATTAAGTGTCTAGTGCCAAAAAGTCATCTAGTTTATAGATTAAACATATTTTAAAGGTTTTCCTAAGTGCTTTAGTATGAGATATTTTCAAAATGGATTCCTATATATACAAAATCAACCCTCATTCATTCCTCACTTATCAACTCAAAATACAACTTACAAAAATCACTCAATAAAGCATTCAAGTGATCAAATCTGCCCTATTCATCCCTATTTCCATACCAAACATAGGATTAGTATCCCCACAAGTTTGAATTACTAAAGGAGCATCCCATGAGCCACATTTTAAAATTTACAATCTAGGTCACTCTATGTACTTTCTTATCACACATTACATCTTTATACATACATAATCCAACACATAGGGGAGAAATACATAAGTTTGAGGCCTCTTTGGAGTATTATCTATGTAGGCAGTGCCCATTAATAGAGGGTTCATTGGGTCTATTTGACACTATGTGCCCACTAACCCATTTTTTCATAATCACTCTAAGGCTGATAAAGCTAGGATATAATCATTTGATAAAGAGTGACAACCTGTTCATGTAATATGAACATACCAGAAGAAAGCTGACAAAAAAATTAGAAGGCTTTATGAGGTTGCATCCAGATTCAATCACTATTTCATATTGTACACCTACATCCAATATGCGAACTCCTTAACAAATATACAATGGATATACTCAATATGCAAGATAAATTATTGTAACAAACATTAATTAAATATAGTATTTACTCAAATATAAATTAATACAGTGTGAGAGTCTAAAGATTAATTAATTATGAATGAATTTCAACATCTCTTTGTAAGATAAATTGATCACAAAGAGTAGTAATTAGACATATATTTATAATAAGTTTGTAAATATCTAATTCAATAGATAAATACTAATAAACATATATACCTACATTAATAAGATCAGATATTATCTTACTAAAATGATTAAAATATTAAAATTACACAATTGAACTTACTCATAATAATCAAATGAATATGATTAAATTATTAATTAAATCTAAGAAATCACATAGCAACAACCTGAATTTGAGAAAGAATAAAATAAAACAAACCATAGCAAATCTTTAATATTTCCCAACTTGATGTCTCCCAAAATCTTTCTCTTTCAAAATTACTCTAATTCTATGATGATTGCTTTACCTCTTTTTTTAAATCTTGCATGTGAGAAATTATTGAAAATATATCAAATTTAAATATATTCTAAAAGAATTTAAAAAATAAACTCCAACTTTAAAAATAAATTTAAAACAAGTTAATATAATCTAAAATATAAGTGGGAGGAATTTCCATTTTGAGTGACTCCAACTTATCACTTGCTTGAAATGTGTGTTCCTAGAATGGCACCCGATGCCAAATTAAACTTCATTGCATAGAGAAGAGTCCAAGTTGTATTTTTCCTTTATTTTTTCCCAAAATACCTACATAATTATATTTATTATAATATAAAAATGTCCTATACTTTTATGATCAACTTCTATATCTTTTAATGATTTTTTGAATGGTTCAAATAGTTTTGAAAAAGGACATTTGATTCAAAATATATAACCAAAACAATCATTAGCAATAGTTGCCTACGTATAAACATATTACAATTTATTATCAATATTAGAGAAACATTAGAGTTATGAAAAATTTATTAAAAAAAATCAAATTAACGTCATATATCTAATAATTATTGCCTCACATGCATAATTCATAAATTTGATCTTACAATTTTCTAGTGTTTATTCATCTTTTAAATGTTGAAAAATTATGTTAACTATTATGAAATTCTGTAATATAATCATCATGTGATGGGTTGATGTGTGTAAATTTAAAAACATTCATCAAAAATTTCCTTGTACTTCCTTACACTTATTCATACTTTATTGCACTTACTTGCACTCCCTCCCATTTGTGAGCTCCAAAAAATTCACTTTATTTTCCATAATTTACTATAGATCATTGAGAAAATTATTGCCTTCCATTAAATCATAATCATCTAAAAATACATTTCAAAAACTTTACAAAAATAGTGTATTCATTACAAGGCATGCCTCAATGAGACCCATACTCTTATAAAATTTAGAAATCAACACTCAGTGCAATTCAAAAATCAATCATATAGATGCAAACACTAATCCTTATATGAATTCTCACTATCATGATACATTGATAATGAGGTAATAGGAAGACTCAAATCAAAATTATTCTTTAACAATTCATTTTTTTGTTTCAATAGATGTTAAACTTATGGTTGTCACTCTTTACCTCTTCATAGAACACTTATCACTTATTTTCTCATTTTTATAAATGCACTAATGATCTTATGTATATATATACTAATCAAATTCCAATAAAAACCCTATTGGCATGCAAGTTGACACACAAAAGGAGATAAAAATTGATAAAAGAATAAAAAACCTTGGAAAAAAGGATTGTACAAAGGGATAAACACAAAAAAAGGACTAGGAACATTGTGGTATTCTCCTTGTGAGATGAGGAGCATACTTCTAGGCTTCTATGAGCATGCTTATAGTTAGTAGTCTAAGGATAAATTTTGAAAATGAAAATTCAAGAAGAGATTATGAATAATAAAGAAGATAATAGAAAATAAAATATGCTTGAGAGTATTGAAGACAATGATGAGCATTACAAAGGAGGTAATACATAAAACTAACTATGAAAGAGAATGATGTGCTAAATAAAGGGCCAATTTTATAGTTGAAAAACTTGAAACATAAATGAGATAGCATACCAATAAAATGATAGTGCATCATGCATGAATAACTCAACAAGAAATTTATGAGGAGAGGATATAAATAGACCAAGTTGTATTAAGAATAATATTACAAAGAGTAATGAACATGTATATTAAATGACCAATGCAAAAAGAGAATAACTATGACAATGTAATAAAGAAGTAATACAAATATATCATCTCACAAATTCAAATGATGATGTTAATCATGATGAAAGAATTACAATGAATATAGAATTAGGTCATATAATGGGTCTTTCTAAAAAAATTATTAGGTTTTATTTTTGCTTGCACAACATGCCCTAATTTCATCATTCAAATCATGTAACCTATTTGTTCTCTTGAGTCTAGTCTTATATCCTTAGGAGTTTTGGGTAGTTCTTTCTTATTGAAACAACTTTTCCTAGTGATTGAAAGTATTGAATGTAAAATATGAATATTAATCATACTTCATTATTTATTTTCCAAGTCTTAATTATAAATGATAATCATAAACACTTGATTTCAATTATACATCTAGGATTGCTTTGATATGAGTATATGAATTTGCATGATTCTATTCAATATTGGTTTATCTTACACTTGTTTTTGGAATGCATTAAATTTATCCTTTTAGGCCTTTCACCTTAGATATATGCCAGTTATCCATCTATTTTAGCATTTTTATACTTATTTTCTTGAGAAATTTAATCCATTTATGCTTTATTTTGATTTAAAACAATTAGAATTCATGCAATTTTATTCCTTTACTTAGTCATTGTTCATAAAAATGGGTTTAATTGGATTAGGATTAATCAAATGAATAATTCCTTGCAAAGGTTTATTCAGAACTTAATCATTTTTGTTTATTCTAGACTTAGCCATTTTATTTTAAATTTCATATTTAAACTCTAGCAACTATGTTGTCTCCCCATAAGTTGACAGTTACTTCCTCTCTTGTGAGTCCCCAGACAAACTTAGAGCTGCCAAGTGTTGGTCACTCACTTCCTTGGGGAATTCATACCTTAGTCTCTTATTTTTTGAGTCCTTAAGCTCCAAAGTGAGTGGGATGAGGACATGTGGCACTATCATGTGTCCCTACTTCCTTGAGCCCTTTCAAGTTTCAATGCAAGCGTTCAACCTCCCTGATGTCTGGAATGTTGATAAGTGTCATCATCTTGGCTACTCACTTTATTAAATATTCTTATTCTAAAATCCTTGACCTTCAACCTTTTAGATACATGGGATCACACAATGTTTCATAATCCTACTTCACCATAGCCCCAAGGCTCTTCATATAGTTATTATCAACAAGCAAGCTCTTAAATGTTGAAGATCATGCCATGTGGCATGATCAAGTCTCCCCACTCCTTGGCATGGTTCATATGTCTTAAATCATTCAATATATCCTTATGTGAGTGAGATATTTACAAGTGTCATGACCACATCCCACCAAAACCCCATTATGGAGAAATACAACAGGATGCCTAGTTAGACTATGCATGAATAAGGATTTGTTACATGGCATGGTCCTATTAAGTTGAGGACATGTTGGCATACACATCAACATTACATGAGTTTAAATTTAATGGTTATCTATCCCATAAATACCATCAAAAACTTAATATCATCTCTCATTTAACTAAAGTGTTTAAATCTACTTAAAGTCTTTCAATATTTGGTCCAATTCATTACTTAGCTTAAAACTAACTATGTTTTTACTATTGAAACTTTTGACTTGGTCATTTTAAAAATTTACTAAATTAGCTATGTTTTTAGAAAAAAATCCCCTATTTTTATTTTTAATTTTATAGTATTTTTTGCCTTTCTTCTTAGACTTCTTGTCTTAGCCATTTTTAATTAAAATTGATAAATTTGAAGTCTAATGGCTAATTTGTATATTTGAAAACTAATAGCTAATTTTTTTTATTTAAGGTTTATATCATATGAGGAGCCACCACCTATCAAGATCTTAGAGATCCATTTCTCTGGATCACTTTAGACAAAGTGTTTTCCCTTTAACCCTTCAGGTGCCCAAGATCATGCCAAGTGGCATAGTCCTACTTTCACAGGCCCTTAGGATGAGTAAGACATGGTGAACAAACACTATACCTTTTTGTGTAAATGGGATGATGATACATGGTATCATCCCACTTTAACACACTCTAGGATTAAGCAAGAGTAGTACGATGAATCAAAGATCAATTGAATCCCTAAGATGATGCCACATGGAATAATATCAGGGCTCTAAGGTTGTCATGACATTCAACATTGATAAAAGTATTGTAGAAGTTTGGGTGAGCAATATCTTTCTACTTGTCAAGATATCATTGCACCCTATTCTAAAAAAATTCAAGACCCTAGGACCCTTGGCCAAGCTACACATTAACATAAAATCACCATGTATCAAGACCTCAATATAATATGGACATGCTAGCTATTTCAAGCAACAAAAAGTAGACACATGGAGAAACCTTCCCAATACTAATACATGGGCCTCCATGAAAAGAAAAAATTCCTAAATTTGATGGATTTTGTGTTTATTTTGGCCATCAAGATCTGAAAATTAGACTATGAGTCTAATTGGATCTATGCAATCATGAATGATATTTTGTCTTCTAGTAGTGAGGGGGACTGTGTGACATAGATTCCTAAGTAGGTTATATAGTGGGTTGACTTAGATAATGGCATGCATTAGGATTAGGTAGACAAAGGCCATAAAAAATCTTTATCTTGATCCAATTTTAGTACCTCTACACAAAACATGGCCCAAGGACTATCCCAAAGATATTTCCTCAACATTCAACTTCCTAGAATTGAATTTTTGACCAATTAATGTGGTCTTGGTCTTTATTTATTGAGGATTGGACATGATTCAATTATGATTTGGCCTTAAGTGGGCACATCCCATTCAATTCTTGCAACCACCCCATAGTGGGTTGATCAATGACTCCATAGGTTTGTATTGTATATAAAAGTCCAATTCTCTATTTTAATAAGGTTTGATCTATTTATAGTTAGATCTAGAGTAAAGAATCTATCTTATTTTCATTTTCTTGTAATTCTTTCTTTATATGTTTATATTTTCATTTTTTTTGAGTTGGGGCTATTTTAAGACCTTTCTATCACTCATCTAAGTATTGATGAATCTTAGATTTGTTTTACATAAATTGTATTTTATATGAAATATTTTTGAATGATATTGATTTTATGCACATTCATATGGTGACTTTGATTTCCTCTTTTACATAGTTACTTAGTCCTAAGACTCTTGCACCATCTCTACTTTTTGGTTATGTTATGCTAGCCAAATAGAGATTAGTTTCTCAAGATATCTATTTGTTCAATAGGAGCCAAAACTATCCTCATTATAAATCAAGCTCATCTTCATTTTCTTCCTATCCTCTCTCTCTTTTACTCTTGTTTATATCTCTATGAGATAATTTTTATAATAGTTAGAATTATGGTCAGTTATTCAAGTGTTATTTGGACTACATGTTCATCCTTTCACTTGTCTTATTTTACATATTGTTGAAACTAGTAGACTAAAGACAAGTGAAAATTAGTAGTAAGTTCATTGGTAAACATAAATGAGCTGGTTATTTTAGACACAAGAGAGACCAAATTTTCCTTCATAAGTCTTAGAGTGTACTCCAAACATGAAACTTGTATGGAATAACTTGCATCAACCAATTAACATATCTCATTTTCCATGACCTAGTAGGTAAAGACCTTGGGAAATTTATTTATTATCCTACTTATTTTCAAGAGAGGCATAAGGGAAAAGGGGAAATCCTCACCATTTGAGCCTTTCTTCTCCTTATTTTCCTCCTAGTGCTGGTGTGTTGTGATAAATGAAGCACAATAAATTGGTGTAATAAGGAAGCTTGATCTGTAATATTTATTTAGATTTAAGACTAGTTTTAGCCTTTTGGTTATGTTTTTCATACACTATTATGTGTCTAAACAATAAACTAATACCTTGGTAAAATAAGGAAGCCTAAATAGGATACTATCTAATAGTTATGTTTGATTTTGATCTTGTTACCTACCTTTGAATCCACCTATGGCCTTGGCCTAGATGCATGAAATTTTATCCTCTGTGAACATTCTAGGGCCTGCTCATGACTTACCTAAGAATCCTAGAAATTTCTATTTAAAATATACACATGGTGGGATTGAATATATTGAAGAGCACATCCAAGCATTTTAATAAGCCATCATTTGAATCTAGGTCCAAAAAGAGGATGTGTCTTGCTTACTATTTCCCTATTCCTTGGATGAAGATGATTACCATTGGTATATAGGTCTTCCAAACATATGCATCACTTTATGGACTATATTTGAAAATATGGGTTTTAACCATTTTAGTATGCATATTGAACCTACTACCTTGTACTATTAGTTTTGTATAGTCTATAGGGAGCATAATGAACCCATAAGTTCATTTAATATTTATTTTCACCAGTTATACCAAAGGTTTAAAGACCTTTTTTTGAAAACAAAGGTGGTGGCTATTTAATATTATCTTATAACATTATATCCCCTAACTATTATGCTTATTTAGAGGATTCTATCTGCACTCACATCATTGGCCTCTACTTATCAAGAGGCATTCATTATTGAAAAATAGGTGATGCCACATGGTTATAGTGCTGACCATATTTTCTCATTAGAATAGCTAAGTGTTCACACCCAATATACTTAGATTTATCTTCTTACATGTCAGCATATAGACCAATGGGTGTATTATAATCAAACCTTGCCTCAAGATTATGTCCAACCAGACTTCCATGTGATAAAAGAGAACCATATTGTGTCTCTAAATATAATTGATTATTATTTTTAAAATTTGGATCAATAGGTGGTTTTTCCTTATGTTAATAATCAAGTGTCTTTTGGTTATTTTACTAAATCAAGTCTCATTTATTATAAGAAGTATTCAACCAACAATGCAAGGAATGACTTATGAGACTGCATTCTCAAGTTCACAACTTAGAGTTTATGAATGTAGAAATGGGATAGGTGATAAAGTATTCATGTTGACTAAGAATTTCCCATTTAAAATGCAAGATATATTCATTGATAGTAGTGATGAGGATGAGTTTGACAATGAATAAGAAATAGTCATCTCAAGTAAGGTCGTTTATGAATATTTGAGTAGCATAGAGTTGTGTGCACATGAGGAAGAATTAGACACTTATCAAAATCAGTTTAGAGATGAAATGGAATAATTAGAGAATATATATGAATAAAATGCATGATATAAATCTAAAAAACCCATATCATACATTGTTTCTCCTACATTTGGCAATATGGATCCATGAAATCAATAGTTTGGTGGTCACCAATTGACCTGCATCCCTTTATTAGAGATGGAGAAAGTGGGATAGAGATGAGTGGTTACCCTTTAATATGAAGGATTAGAATATTTGAAGCAACATGTACAATGGTAAAACAACAACCATGAGGTCCACTCAGTAGTAGACCATGAGCACAATGGCCTGAATGAAGGAGTGAAGCCAATTAGAGTTAAAGCTAACAATAACTTAATCAATACATCTCTCCACATACTTGAATAATATATGATAAAGATAAAATATCCTTGATTTGGTAATAACCAAGTCTACATCTTTTGTATAATGAAAATTATAATATAGACACCAACAAACTACCCTTATGAGTCAAAGAATAGCTAATAATGGATTAATGATTAGTCTATCACAAAGAAAGGATCTCTGCCATGGTGGTTATGCAAGTTGATATGGTATGTATTGATTCCCACCCTTATCCCTCATCACAATGTAATGCTTAGGTAGAGGTATATATCAAACTATATCCCAAATGCTTCATTCAAATGGAATGTAAGTATATGGTTGAGTTTTTTAGTATAAATATATTTAATTTGCATGAAAACATTGTTAATAAGGATCTTTGAGATAATGTTTTTCAATGTGAATAGAAACATATATGTAACTACATATCTTCCATTGGTTTCACTCATACTAACCTTATTAAGATCATGAACATGAATATGTTATGTTTTAGGTGTCTAACTAATGAGAATATTTCGTTACTTGTCAAAAGGCATCTCCTCAACCCTTGTTTCCAAGTTTGAGATAGCTTGGAATGATCTTATAAATATTTTCATTTTTATTCCTTGCCTTCCTTATTTTACTTTCCTGCTATTTTTTCAATTTGTTTCATCATTTTGCATTTTTGTTTTCCTTATTAGGCATGTCCCAAATATTATATCTAGTTGTTCCACATTGCTCAATAAAAAGTGAAGTGAAAGGCTTATAAGTAGGTAACATAAATTATATTTTTTTGTAAGGGTGATTCCTGAGTTATTTTTTGGCTTTAGACTTTATTATTGGGTTAATCTTGAGGGCTTATATAGTTGTATGTGTTTTGGACTTGTTCTAATTTGGATAAGTTTGGGTAAGATTAGTTATTTATTTAAAGTATACTTTTGAAACTTAGGCACATATTTCACATATTAAAAGGTTTATATATCTTCCTCGGTGAACTTTATATGGTAAAAACCTAGGGTGAAAATATATAATTATGCCTTTTGTTTGCCATAGTGGTCCCCAATCCTGAACTGAGACATAAAAAGACAGAGAGAAAATAATAACTAGAAATTGAATCAATTTTAGAAAAAATCAGTGCTAGTTGATTCAAGAAATATCTACCAGGGCTATGGATTCCTAGATGTAACTATATAAATGCCTTAAGTGGGGTCATAAGGTAACTTCATCTGGGCTATAGATTCCTGGTAGGTAGTAGAACAATGTCTATGCAAATGTCTCCAAGGTAATACTCACTAGCTTGATGGTTGGAGACATAAAAATTAATCCTTTAAAGTATTATGAAATGGTAAATTAACTCATTTTTCACACACCCATTCATTGTGTATATTTATTTTATCACATAGCTACTCCCATCTTATCCCCTTCTTGGACTCATTCATGTTCCATGCACTATTTTAACCAAAAATTATAGGTTCTTTAGATTGCTTCTTTGCCCTAAAATACTCACGAGTATTTTCCAATAGATTTGGCATTTGTTTTTTCTTTCACAACATGCCCTAATTTCATCATTAGAATCATGGAACCTATTTTTTCTCTAGATTATGATGTTATATCGTTAGGAGTTTTATGTGGTTCTTATATATTGAAATGCCTTTTTCCTAGTGACTAAAAGTCTTGGATATAAAATCTGAATCTTAATCATGTTTCATTATTTTTTTAACCAAGTCTAAATTGTAAATGATCATCATAAAAACTTGGTCTCAAATCTACATCTAGGCTTGATTTGATATGAGTATATGAATTTACATGATTATATTAAGTCTTACTTTATCTTTCATTTATTTTAGTAATGCATTAAATTTACCCTTTTAGGCCATTTCATCTTAGATCTATGTAAGTTATCCAACTATTTAAAAGTTTGTTTTCTTCTTTTCCTAAGTAATTTGATCCAATTTTTTAACCTAATTAAAAATGACTAGACATTCCCAAAAATTTATTCCTTTACTTAGTCATTCTTAAAAACAAGGGGGTTTATTGGGAGTTAAGATTCATCAAATGACCAAGTCTTTGCAAATATTTATTTGGGACTTATTCACTTTTGTTTATTTTAGACTTAGTCATTATTTTCCAAATTTCATATTTAAATATTAACTGTTATATTGTTTCTTCACAATCAATAATTACTTTGTCTCCCATGAGTCCCCAAGTAGACCAAAGTTACCAAGTGTCGGTCACTCACTTCCTTGAGGCCTTTCTATCTTAATTGATTCTCATTTGAGTATTTAAACTCCAAAGTAATTGGTATGAGGACAAGTGGCACAATCCCACATCCCCACTTCCCTAATCTCTTTCAATTTTCAAGGCAAGCCTTCAACCTCCTAGATGCTTGAGATGCTGATAGGTGTCACAATCCTAATTTCTCACTTCATCATGGATTCTTGGTCTACAAACCCCAATGTTTAAACTTATAGATTCATGGGGTCATTTTATGTGGTGTAATCCCACTTTACCATGGCATTAAGACTCTTTGTATACTTATGATCAATAGTCGAGCTCCTAGATGCCAATGATCATGCCATGTGCCATGATTCCATATCCCTACTCCCTAGGATAGTTTGTATGACTTAAAGCATTCAATATTTCTTCAAGTGAGTGATATATTGACAAGTGTCACAACCTCATCTCATTATAACCCCATGAGATATAAATATAGTTAGATGCCTAGTCAAACTATGGATGAACAAGGAGCTATCATGTGGCCTAATCCTGTTAGCTTGAGGAAATGTTGGCATCTATGTCAGTATTTCATGAGATTAAATTTGAAAACCATATGCCCCATAAATAACATCAAAAATTAAATATCCTATATTTTTTAACTAAAGTGTTTAAATCTACTCAAAATCTATTGATTTTGGGTCCAATTTATCCCTTAATTAACTTACAAATGACTAGGTTTTTGCTATTAGATCTTTTTACTTGGGCATTTTATCTGTAAAATGGACTATATTAGTTATGTTTTTCATAAAAATACCTATTTTAATTGTTAATTTTATAATATTTTTTACCTTTCTTCTTAGACTTCTTGACTTATCCATTTTAAATTAAAATAGATAAATTCAAAGTCTAAAGTCTAATTTATATATTAAAAAAATAATGACTAGTTTTATGTCTTATAGTTTAAGATCATCTAAGGAGACATAACTTTTAAATATCTTATATTTCCACTTCTTCAATGCACTTTATACAAAGGGCTCACCCTTTGACCCTTTAGGTTCCTAGGATCATGCCAAGTGGCATAATCTAACTTGCTCAGGCCTTAGAGATGATCAAAACATGGTGAAAATATTCTAAACCTTCCAAGTGAATATTATTATGCCATGTGGCATAATCCCACATCATCACACCTCAAGATCAAGAAATAATAGTAATAAAAAATAGAGATCAAGCGAGTTCCTAATATGATGTGATGTGGCATAATCTCAAGGCTTCAGGCAAGTCATGATATTCAACATCGATTAAGGGATTGTAAAAATTTAGATGAGAAAGATATTTCCACTTTTTAATAAATCACTACACACTATTCTAAATAAAATTCAAGACCTTGGGACTCTCATCCAAGCTAGGAGTTAACCAAAAATCACCACATAGTAGGACCTCGATATACTATGGACACACTACATTTTTTTAAAATTAAAAAGTGGAGATGTGGAGTGACCTTCCCAAGGATGATATGTGATCCTACATGAAAATAAAAATATCCTAAATTTGATAGTCGTCTTACCCATATTGGTCATTTAGTCTATAAATTACATTGTGATTCCAATCAAATCTATGTAATCATGAAAGATAGTTTGTCTTCTAATGGTAAAGGGGATGATTTAAAATAGATTCCTAAGTAGGTCAGATAGTGGGATAAGTTATATATTGGTTTGTATCATTAATATTTAGGTGAATTCCATAAAATAAAGTGTTTTGTCTTAATGTAGCTTTAGTACCTCTACACATAACTTGACCCAAAGATTAGGCCAAGGATATTTCATCAACATTCAAGCACCTAGACCATGGGGAAGTTTTTGCTTAGCCTCCTTATTTTTCATTGAGGAAGAAGGGAAAAGGGTAAATACTCACTATTTGATCTTTTCCTCTCCCTCTTTTCCTCTTCGATTTGGTGTGTTGTGCCAAATGTATCACCAATAGGTTTGTTAGATAAAATTATAGTGGCACAAAACAAGTGTTAAAAACCTAGGAGGAAATATTAATAGATGTAATGGAGTTTGATTTTTATAATATTAATTATAAATTGCATGGGCATGTGTATAATCCAATACCAAAATAAATAAGGATAACACATAAAATAGTAAATCACCAAAATAGACAACATCATGACTAAGATGGCAAGGTCAAATGTAAGGTTCCTAAATAAATCAACAACAAATAGATCCTAATCTAAATGGAAATGCTGATATAGATTTTAAAATTGTACAATTCTTATTTCAACATGAGTTAAACAAACTTGTTTCTCCACATTTGTTATATCTAACAAGAGTTTTATCCTAGAATGAATATTTGTCAAGCTCCTGAAAGGACTATTTGTAGTAGATGTTGATAATAAAAATGTGTCCACCTAATTTTTGAATCTAATAAAATTTACCATGGACCCTAGCCATTTGAATTTGAAATTTTGGCCCAAGTGGAAGAGATGGTGTTTGCCTATGTGAATACAATTCTACAAGTAACCCATATAACTAGAAGAAAATTCAAATATAAATGACATACCATTTGCTTTCCACAAAAAATCAATAAAATTTCAAAAACATTACTACATCATATATTAGATCTTCTAATTTTCATATCATGAAGGAAACAACAATATGAAACTACTTACAACTTTACCATGAATAAATATCAAGTATATAATACACTTAAATATAATATTGAACACAAAAAATTATATAGGGATGTGAATATTGATAAAAATATAATAAAATATTTCTCACCGAATAATCATACAAATATCTTCAAAAAATGAACTCTATCCATATGGAATTCAATACATATTTAAATGAATATGTTCTTCTAGGTCTAGTACTTGAGATAGATGAAGGAAATGTTGCAGATCACATGTCATCTATAGACACAAAACCACCCAATGTGCCAAGAGAGATGGAAGTGAATGAATACTATGAACCTATTGAATTAATAGCCTGGCCACAAATTGGTAATATCCAATGAATGAATACATGATATAAGGTTTTATAGACATAGATTTCCTAATTACATCTCTTGATGGAAGGTGTCATTGGTTAGAACTATGAATAAATCATGGACATATAAAATAATAAGTGAAATGTATGATATACTATCAAGATAATCATTTTGGAACACACCCCTAGTTTAGGTATCTCACCATGAACATGATAATATAAAATCTAGCTCAAATTTTATTAATATTATTTACAAATAAAAGCCTTTAATAATGAACATTTATAATTTATAATTTACAAAAACACAAGGAGAATATACAAGAATCCCATCTCATTAATCATTTGATGTGATAGGAACTACATTACAAGGCACACATTCCTATTGGGAAAAAGTTCATGCATAATCAATTGACCTTTTCTATCAAATAAAATCACCAACAATATTCTTTAATTTTAGTGTAGTAGACATGTATTATATAAACCTCCATGAACTAATACTAGGAACACCACCTATCAATCCACATGAATAAAAAATATGGTAACAAAAAAACTTAATTTACTATATTCATATAGTCACTTATTATATGCACATTTGAATAAAATTTTATGAAGATAAAACATTTTTAATGTATATATTAATATAAAAATAGAGGGTATCCACGTGCATGTGGGTTCTTATGGTTGAATGGATCACTGAATATGGACATTTTAGAAAGGAAAAATGATGAACAAATTAATTTCTCCCAAAAAAATTCAATATAATTATACATGTGTTTAATCCTCTATGTGATGCACATCAAAGAGACATAATGATGTGAAATTATTAACACTTTATTTTTATATGCTATAAAAATTAACTAATTTAAAATCATATAGATGAATATAATTTCATGTGTGCTATAGGGAATACATAATTTGAGCTCGCATACATGTTTAAAGAACACATTGAACATTAATCAAATAGATCCTAAACAAGACCAGGAAGAATTGATTACTTGTGTTGAATGTCATACCATGTATAAAGATGGAGATTTCCTACATAAAAAAGAGGAAGGTTGACAAGCAATAAATATTATTTTTAAAAAAATTATTAAATGTTTATGTGTACATGACTAATAAATTATGTTATCTTTAATGCAAGTACAACTCTCCTTATCTACATCTTGAAGAATCAAAATTATACATAGATGCAAAGACATGGTATAAACAATATGATCCAAAAATAAATGATGATTCTATCAATACTCATAATCATTATGTTTTTCAACCATTTCATGAAAATTTAGATTAGAAACTAATTATTTCAAAACATGTAAAATACAATGCAAATTATGCCACAATAATAGATAAAATTTCAGAAACATATCAATAAATGTTGATGTGACCTAAAAATATTGAAAACCCTAAATAAAATTATGCAAAAGTTCATAGACACCTATTAAATGAAATAATTGATAAGATAAATATAGGGGCAATAATTGCATGCCACATGTTGCTAGAAATTCCTTTGATGGAGTGTAATAGAATATTTGTATCACTAAATGTTGGGCATAATTTTTTTAATCTAATATCAAAAGAGGATGATGAAACTGAAAAACATGTAAAATAAAAAATTGATGGATAAATTGATAGACCCTTGTATAATGGAACATTTACCACTCCTATAGGTTGCAATGTATTGGATGTATAATCCTAAAATTCATAGAGGGAAAAAGTTGAAACTGAGAAAAACATGTACTATTGTGAGGGTATGGTCAATATCTTGCAACATCCCAAAACAAGATTATCAACAATTTTTGGACTTTTGTTGGTCAAAGTTAATATTTTACAAACCATTATGTGATATTGAGAGATACATTTACCTTGAGGATGATACAATAAAATCTAATTGGTGTTAATTTCAATATAATCCTTGGCATACATAGCTGGTTATTGTAACAAATAATGATATTGAATGAGAAATAGAAGATGAAAATGAAAATATTATCCAAAAAAGCATAATTCAGCATGAGTGGGAGATCATGTCAAGACCACACCATTGATATTTTATGTAAGTTTCTGAGATTGATATGTTTGGTCAAATGGATATTGATAGGCAACAACCCTATAATACATCTACTTAGGTGAGGAAAAAATGAAAAAAAACTCTTAAATTTATAAGCATGATAGAATAAAATGGCTTACTTTCTATGAAATAAATGAAGTCTAATTTTTTTATGAAAGCCTCAGTGAGAAGCAAAAAATAGCATTTGATATAATTATTACAATTTATAATCAAGGAAAGATTATACCTCCATTTCATATGATAATCCAAAGAATTATAGGAATAGGAAAATATTATTTTATTAGAGGGGTTAATCTATCACTTATATATTCATAAAAACCATAATGTTACCCCCTTCTACTACTTTATTCAACTAGAGTTGTAACATTTAACATTGACAAATCAAAAATACATAAAACTTTGAGAATGTCTATTTCATATTTTGATAAATTAGAAGGAAGAATGTTAACATGATTTCAAGAATAAATTCATCATTTTAGGTATATTATGATTGATAGATTATATTTATAGGTCAAAATATGCTTCAAAATAAATATTCTCAACCATGCCAAGAATTTATAGAAAATGGTGATAAGTAATTTGATAGGTCTATGGTTTTCATTAGGATTTGGGATAATTTTCCCTAGTAATGGATAAACCTCCATATGAAAGCATGGCATATTAACAATTATTATGGAAAAAATTATAATTATTGTTACACTAGATTAGGTTATCATATAACAAGGTCAAAATGAAGAACAAAAATGGTTTCATAAACTTATAAGAGATGCACATACAACCATTGGAGATTGATAGTTTTTGATGATTAGAATTGATGCTTTACTTAAAATAATTTAAAATGAGGAGTTTAACAAACATATACATTTGTTTGTAATAAATTATAATGTGGATATAAATGATAAGAGAAAATTGTATGCACTGAATCAACATGTTGCATGAATCAGTGCAAATAAAGAATGAAACAAAAATTTTATGGGATTGGATAATATATAATTGGAAGTTGAATTATTTATTTATAATGGTAAAAGGGTGATGTTCACTATAAATTTAAGGATAAAGTCTTTCCAGTGGTGGACTCAGATTTGTTCAAAGCATTACATCTACAAACTAGGAGTAGCAGCACATGAATAACCTACATATGTAATGATTAAATTTGATAACTACATAGTTATTCCTTCTTTTAACAATTCATAAATCATGAGGATTAAAACTTAACAAATCCATAATTGATATAGGACTTACAAAATTACAAGGTTTGATCTTTGTTTCTAATCCATTTCATATCAAGTGTTATCCATTATTCCATTCAAGAATCTCTTTTTGAGATGCACATTGAGTATATGCATTATATATTTATTGAGGATTCTATACATTGATTTTATTTTTCCCTAATCATATATATATATATATATATATATATATATAATGTCTTCAGCAATCCTAAAATGAGAGGGTGAAAACCCAATTTTAGTGCTTGCATAAACCCCACAAAAATAAAGACATATATATATATATATATATATATATATATATATATATATATATATATATATATATATATATATGTCTTTATTTTTGTGGGTTTTATGCAAGCACTAAAATTGGGTTTTCACCTTCTCATTTTAGGATTGCTAGTGACTTTGTCGAGGTCACAAGTTTGAAGGTTTTAAACCTCCTATGTAGTCATGATGGAATAGAAATATATGACCTATATCCCATCAAAAAAATTCTCCCAAGTATCAAAAAAACACCTAGGGATGAATATTTGTAATGATTTTATGTTGTAATAATCAGATCCCATAAAAAATGTGAAAAGAGAGGGAAGGGTAGCGAAGAAAGAAGGTTTTAATTTTCATTTAGTAATTCCTTCACTCAATAATTCTTTATGAGATATAATTATACACAATAAATTTTAATTAAATATAGTATTTACTCAAGTATAAATTAATACAGTGTGAGAGTCTAAGCATTAATTAATAATGAGTAAATTTCAATAGCATCTCTTTGCAAGATAAATTGATCACAATGAATATCAATTGGAAATGTATTTGTACTAAGTATATAAATATCTAATTCACTAAATAAAATATTAATAACACATATAACTACATTAATAAGATATCAAATATTAAATTATCAAAATGGTCAAAATAGTAGAATTACACAATCTAACATGCTAATAATAAGTAAATGAATCTCATTAAATGTTTACTTAAAGTTGAGAAATTACACAACAACCTAAATTTGAGAAAAAAATAAAATATAAAAAAACCTTAGAACATCTTGAAGATTTCCCAGATTGATGTCTCCCAAAATCTCTCTTTCAAAATTGCTCTAATACAATGTATATATAAAAGTCTACAATCACTGCTTTACCTTCTTTTTTTTTAATATTTCGTGTGATAAATTATTGAAAATAAATCAAATTAAAATATATTCTAAAATAATGTAAAAATTAAACTCCAACTTTAAATATAAATTTAAACTAAGCTAATTTAATCTAAAAGATAAGTGGGAGGAATTTCCACTTTGAGTGACTCCAACTTATCACTTTCTCAAAATTTGTGTTCCTAGAATGGCACAATCCAAACTAAACTTCATTTCATAGAGAAGAGTCCATATTTTTCCTTTATTTTTTCCCAAAATCCCTACATGAATAGATTTATTATAATATATCAATCTCCTCTAATTTTATGATCAACTTGTATCTCTTTGAATGTTTTTTGTAATTGTTCAAATGGTTTTGAAAATGGACATTTTGCTCAAAAAATATGACCAAAACAATCATCAGTGGTAGTTGTTTACATGAAAATATATTACAGTTTGTTATTAGTACTTAAAGAAATACTAGAGTTCTCAAAAATAAATATTTTTTCAACTTTTCATGATATATAGGATAATTATTACCTCACATGCATAATTCATAAATTTGATCGTACAAATTTGTGTTGTTTATTCATCTTTTAAATGTTGAAAAATTATGTTAATTGTTGTGAAATTTTGTAATATAATAATCATGTAATGGGTTGACATGTGTTAATTTAAATGTAGTCTTCAAACATTTCCTTTCACTTGTTCATACTTTCTTTGACTTACTCACACTCCATCCCACTTGTGGGATCCAAAAATATTACTTGATTTTCCATAATTTACTATAGATCGCTTTGAAAATGATTGCCTTCCTTGAAATCCTAATCATTTAAAAATACTTTCTAAAACCTTTATAAAATTGGTGTGTTCATTATAGGGCATGTCTTAATGAGACCTATATTCTTATAAATTTTAGAAACTAATACTCAATATAATTTAACAATCAATTGTGTTGATGTGATCCATAATCATTATATGACTTATCACTAGCATTATAAACTTATAATGATGTAATATTAAGACTCAAATAAAAATTATGATTTAACACTTCAATTTTTTATTTCAGTAGATGCTAGACTTATGGTTATCACTCTTCACCTCTTCTTGGAACTCTTATCACTCATTATCTCATTTTCTTATATGTACTAATGATATTATGTATATATAGACTAATAAAATTCCAATAAATCCCTTATGAGCATGCAAGTTGACACATAAAAGAAGAGAAAAATTGAAAAAATAATCTAAAACCTTGGGAAACAAAAAATGATTATACAAAGGTACCCACATAAAAGAGGGACCAGGAGGATATTGGTATTCTCGTTGTGTGAATAGGAGCATACTTGTAGACTCTTGGTTAAAATGTATAAAATACATAAAACATAGCAAGAAATGAGAAAAATAGAGACAAGGTTTTTAAAAATAAAGAAAGGGGAATAAAATGGGGCCCAGAACATAGGAAGCCTATATAAAAAAACATGATATTTCAATAAAGGGATCACAAGGTGTCACATTGTGAAATTATAATAAATTCATAGCTTATAGATCATTTCCATTTCAATGAGGACCTTAAATAATAAGTAGTGAAATGGAAACACAATATTAAAGTTAAAAATTCATGCAATGCCCATGGTCCTCAAATCTAGATCCATATGCATTGATTGAATATTAGAGACTAGATTTCAAAAGATTTATCCACTCTAATTTAGTCTCGACAGGAGGCCCATAATGTTTGGGCCAATTTTCAATCCAATGACCATTTCACTTTACTTTCAAACATTGTGTAGGCATTTGTGGCTCTATATAATGGGATTTTTACAATTATCCAATCTATTATACTTGTGAGGATGCCATCATGCAATTTTTTCATGTGGTGCCTTACCAAGTTTCTAATGCAAAAAGGGTTGATTTTTATTTCATGATCTCATTTAAGGACCCTCATGAGGTGATGTCACAAATTTATAATAATAGGGCCCTTAACATTGATAGATTTGACTATTAATTTTATCAAACCCTTTGGTATATTATAGGTTCTAATTTAAAATAGGTTTATCTTGAATAATATTGAACCAACTCTTTGGGCATAGTATTAATATCAAATTTATCCATAAATATAGTGATACAAAGCTCTTTACCAATTTTCATCACATTAATATCTTAAATTTATTGTATAAGATCATTTCTAAAGATGTAGATCTATGTTTGATGTATTTGTTGACTCTCATTATTCATCTTAAGTAATTGATATTATTTCAAAACAAATACATTATGGACAATGTCATTGACTGGTGTTTTCAATTCACTCATTTGATCAACTCATTTGGTTGATGTCATTAAAACCAAGGCTGATATCTAATAATGTGTGCAATAAGTTCTACAATTTATTGCTAACATTTATGTTTTGGGGGTGTTTTTGACAAATTGACTAACTCTAAAGTTCTAATATACTCAACTAGAATTGAATCTATCTAATTGTTTAAAGAAACACACTTGCAAAATCAAAATGCTAAAAGTAACACACTTGCTTTAATGGAAACACTCTTTGCTTATGAAGGGAACACGATGATAATCAAACACACTTTGTTGATTAAAAGAAAACACACTCAAGTCTGATTGCATAATTGAATTTAATTGAAATGGAAATGCTTTCAGAAATAAACATGATAATAATGCTAGAAAAGTAACTTGAAAGTAAATTCACACACAACTAGAAAGAGACATGCAGATTATCAATCCACACTTATGTTATAAACACTTTTAAATTATTAAATGATAAATAACATAAACATTGATAAATATCACAAAAAAATTCATGTCTCCTTGGGTGACTAGGCCCTTGCTTTCCCTTAATACAGGATCTAAATCAAACTCAGTCTTCTAAGAACATTCAAAGCTTCATTGATTTCTGAAAAAGGTTATAATCTAGAAAATAGATCTAACACGTACTTGTGATTCTTACAATCTTCAAATATATCTTACTTTTTGAACTCATAGAATAGTAGGAAGATGTTATCTTAATCTTAAAACATTCCTACAACTTATACCTAAAATAAACTAACAAATTAATAGGATCACAATTGTAATCCAAATTATTTACAAAACAGGAAAAGTGTTACAACCATTCCCCATGTTTCAAGGTGAAATGTTGGGAAATAATATGTAATAATAAGCATGGTTTTTAGTTGGTTACAACATATTTCCATTATGACATGTTCTTCTTCTAATAACCTAAAATACCATAATACATATAGTGGTGTTTTTTATAAAACATTACTATAAGTATCAGATCTATAAATAGAATTATATAAATGGTGTGTGTATAAATTATAAAACAACCCATGTACATCTTAGAGAGGTGTATACAACATTGTATGACCATCCAAAATGATTTTGATGAGATCTGCATATGTTAGAATAACTCTGGAGTTTTACTGATGTATTTTGGATCTCATTTGTAAAATTCTTGAAGTCTCTTGTAGTACTCCAGAGCTTACTATTGTACTACAGATCTTGACTAACAAGCTCTAGATCTTGATTATTAGACTCTATAGCTTGGATAATGGACTCCAGAGCTTCATTGGATAGTGTATTCAAGGGCCATGTTACTTTTTAAATATTCATGGCATTTTCTTATAGTGTATTCATATCACTTGTACATGTAAAACTAATGGATAACCATACAAAGAGTTAAGACTTACTGTTAAAAGCATGTAACATTTATTCACACATAGAAATTAATATATAAGTACTTATATTCTACTTTATACTAGAACTATATCATAAAATGCATATAATATTCATTCCAAGAAGGTAGATTAGTATATAACAATAGGGTTATTATATGAGTAGAATGAGCCATATAATGGACTCATCACTTCCCCCACACTTTATCTTTTATACATCCTATTTCAAACTACAACTTTATTTCATCATATTTAAATACTCTAAGCTCCAACCTTAGGCTGAGATCATATAGATCATAATGAGTGCCCTAATTTTCTTTAGTTACATGTATCCTATATCCCTAAGAACAAATTCCATCCATCACTCAAATTGGTTAGTGGATTAGGGTGATGCATTCTTCCATGGTGACATAGTTCTAAGGAGTGGCAACTTAAATCTCATACCAATCCAAGGTATGTGTAATATCCCCTTCAAACAGGGAATATAGAAACACAAAAGCTCTGAACAAAGATACAATTTTGCCAAAATAATTTCCAAATAAATAAATAAATCACAATATAGTCTCTCAATAGCAAATCACAGATCTTATCACTTGTTCTTCTAGATGATTACACAATTGAATCTCTATCATACAAATAAAATAATATAATATTCTGTCTTAAAACCCTAGGCTTTTGCAAATCTAGAAATTGAGCTTGAATCTAGGAATTATATCTCAGCGTGTTGTGTCAAACACACAGTCATCGGTGTCGATTGATATACTACTAACGTTGGTCTCTGTCGGTCCTTCTCTATCGACATCGGTCTTCAGTTGGCCGATGTTGGTCACTAGGGATCTCTGTCTACCGAGGTCGGTGTCTGAGTGAATCTGTTGATGCTTACAAATTTTTCACAGATCTGTACGGACTTCGTAAGATTGCCAAATATAAGATAACACACCCTGATAGATGAACAACCTGATCTCAAGATATATGATTCTAATACAGAAGATCTATATCTGTATAACTTATTGGATCAAAAACCTAATAAAATAAATACTTGGAATATCTGTGATAACTTCTATGTGAAGTTATCTCTCAACCCTGTAAATCTCTATGATAACTTCTGTATGAAGCTATCTCTCAATTTGACAATAGATCAGCTGATATTTCACAGCCTCTAAATCGCATACACTAAAGAGGGAACATTCTCCAATGCAAATGGAATCTTGGAACCCTTGGCTTAGTCTTCATAAAAGAATTCTTTCAATATCAAAATCAATAATCAATGCATAATCAATAATGGCCTCCATGAGAAACCCTTATACCCTCAAAAAGATATGCTTGCCCTAATTAGGGTTTTCTTAAATTAGAATTAGGGTTTCTAAATTAAAATTAGACCAAATAATTAATATTTGATTAAATCAATCAAATATTAATATCTTCCTCAATACATGTCCGATCGAGCCCAAACGAAAGCCAACTGGAAAAATTTTGCTAAACGAAGCCAAGCCAATCTCCATCAAGACCCTCTAACCATCCTATTAGCCTATGAGGGTCGTATAATAGGCTAACCATGAACTCAAAACATGTCAACTAAAAAGGGGACATGACAATCTGCCCCTCCTGAAATTGCTTGCCCTCAAGCAATCATTGAATGATACACCCATCAATCCACCTGGATCCCAAACGTAGTCATGATCTACCCTGCTATCAATCAATGCAAACTCCATGCCATGTCCATCCCTAGTACTAAGATAAGCACCCCAACATCCAATCCATAAATGAAAATCAGCAAGGAACTCAAGCAAACTCCTTACCTGAATAATATCTAAATCTAGATTGTGAAGGCTAGAAATAGTCATATCATCATCAACCTGTGACCCGACTGTAACAAAAAGTTGAGTCCCTACCACATGTGATAACTCCTAAACTACACACACCTCAAGACCAAGCTCCTCTTCATATCTCTCTTGTGTTGGTGCCAATGTGCACTCATCATTGCACTCTATCATGTCATGTTGTATGAGCATCTCCCTCTGATGAAAAAACATATATCTGAAGTTGTTGCCCCATATTGCCTTAAGAATATGTGTCTTCCCATCAACATCAAAGTGAACCTCCATGTCCTTGAGATGAAGAGTAACTTCCTCAAATGAATGAAGCCACTTCATACCCAAGACTAAGTCTATATCCCCCATGTTCACCACATAATAATCAGCCTTGAACTCATAGTTGTTCAAGCGCAATGGGAGGTCTCTAATCATATGCTCACACCTAAGAGTGTGACCATCGGCTACCTTAACTCTGATGCCCTCAAAATCTTTAGTAGTGAATCCATGCTTCTCCACAAATCTAGCATCTATGAAATTATGTATGGCCCCTGTATCAAGAAGGGTGATGACCTTCTGCCCTACCAAAACTCCACAGAGTATGAATGACTCATCCGACTGAATGCTAGATAGGCGTGCCTCCTATATGTGAAGCTCTAATTTTGCCTCTACCTTAAGCTTTGAAGCCTCTACCTCTGCCCCCTCAGAACTATTCTACTGTTTAGAATCCTCTGAATCTGAATCCTCATAATATGCCCACATCACACGATTTGCCTTGCCCTTAGGCCTCAAAGTGCAATCGTGATGGATATCGTATGGACCTTTGTAGTAGAAGCAAAGCTTCTTCTTGCATAGATCATTAAGCACCTCATGATCCAAAGGTGGTGCTACTAGATTGGCCTTTGAATCATTCTTTACACCTGATTTATCTATGCTAAAATTTGGTCTCTCTGTATCTCCATTGGAGCACTTATGGTCTCTAGATGAAGAAGTACCTCTAGAGTTAGATTTATTGGATGGGGCTACCATCTCCATACTATGTGCCTTCTTCATAGCTACCTATAATGAAGGAGGATCAAAACCTTTGATCCAACCTCTCAATGGTTTTGTTAATCCCTCCATGAAGAGTACAAGTCGCCTCTCTGAAATGTCAGGAACCATAACTGATAACTTCTAGAAGTCACTAATGTAAGACTCTAGACTACCACTCAGGTGCAACTATGCCAACTCTCAAAAATAGGACTCTGGATCCCTCCTATCGAAATGCTCTACCAACCTATCCATAAACTCCTAATATGATGTGATCTGATCATGATGGAGTGTCACCATCTCGTGGTGCCACCAATTGTGAGCTACTCCCTCAAGATGCAGTGTCACATATCTGATAGCATCTCCCTCAGCCATCGGTCACAATGTGAGAAATGTGTCTAGCTTACTAACCCAGGCTTGTGATGTCACCTTACCACTACTGTCAAACATCACTAGTGTGAGCTTGCTCATAGCATGCTTTAGATCATTGTTCTGGTGTCTAGGTCTCCTGTCTTGTCTAACCAATCTGTAGTGATCTCTCCTAAAATTAACAAAATGATCAAAGGATGTCCTCTCTCAAACATGAGGAGGTAATAAGTCCCATTCATCATGTGCAGCAAGGTATACATCTACAAATGGGGAATCTCCTGCCTCCTCCTCTGCTAGAACTTTTGGTTCCTCTTGAACAAACGTAGGACGTGTAGGTCTATCTGCTATTTTGGAGTGGGCCTGCTGGGGTCTCTAATTAATAGTAGCACTCATGTTATCTCCTTGTTCCCCATTCTATCTATCAGGGGTGTTCATCCCCCTTATCATAGTAGTAAGTGCCTGTAGTGCCTGATTCATCTGTTGTTGGCCTATCATCATAGCACAGTGGAATTCTCTGGTGTCTTGATCAACATCATACCTATGGCCCCTGGGTGGGCTGCCCTCATGTCTGTCACTCATGATGATCAGTGGCTGATCTAACACCTAGGTACCTTTAAGCAAGGCTCTACTACGTGTGTTATACTTGTGTGGTCCCAACTCTTATGGCTGCATAAGATTGTCAAACGCTCAGGATGGCAGGATTTAGCTCTAATACCACTATAATATCCCCTTCAAATAGGGAATATAAAAACACAAAAGCTCTGAACAAAGATACAATTTTGCCAAAATAATTTCCAAATAAATAAATAAATCACAATATAGTCTCTCAATAGCAAATCATAGATCTTATCACTTGTTCTTCTAGATGATTACACAATTGAATCTTTGTCATATAAATAAAATAATATGTAATATTCTATCTTTAAACCTTGGGCTTTTGCAAATCTATAAATTGAGCTTGAATCTAGGAATTATGTCTTAGCCTGCTGTGTCGAACACATAGTCACCGGCATCGATCGATATACTACCGACATCGGTCTCTGTCGGTCCTTCTCTATCAACATCGGTCTTCAGTCAGCTGATGTCGGTCACTAGGGATCTCTGTTTACCGAGGCCAGTGTCTAAGCAAATCTGCTGATGCTTACGGATTTTTCATGGATTTGTACAGACTTCGTACGGTCACCAAATATAAGATAACACACCCTGATAGTTGAACAACATGATCTCAAGATATACGATTCTAATATAGAAGATATATATTTATATAACTTATTGGATCAAAAACCTAATAAAATAAATACCTGGAATATCTGTGATAACTTCTGTGTGAAGTTATCTCTCAACCTTGTAAATCTCTGTGATAACTTCTGTATGAAGCTATCTCTCAATTTGGCAATAGATCAGTTGATATTTCACAGCCTCTGAATCACACACACTAAAGATGGAATGTTCTCCAATGCAAATGGAATCTTGGAACTCTTGGCTCAGTCTTCACAGAAGAATTCTTTCAATATCAAAATCAATAATCAATGCATAATCAATAATGGCCTCCATGAGAAACCCTTATACCCTCAAAAAGATATGCTTGCCCTAATTAGGGTTTTCTTAAATTAGAATTAGGGTTTCTAAATTAAAATTAGACCAAATAATTAATATTTGATTAAATCAATCAAATATTAATATCTTCCTCAATACATGTCCGATCGAGCCCAAACGAAAGCCAACTGGAAAAATTCTGCTAAATGAAGCCAAGCCAATCTCCATCAAGACCCTCTAACCATCCTATCAACCTACGAGGGTCGCATAATAGGCTAACCATGAACTCAAAACATGTCAACTAAAAAGGGGACATGACAGTATGTTTCCCCTTGATTGATGACCTATGAAATTATCTACATAATAACATTGGCCCTACAGAGATACCATCAGATAATTATAGGATATATTAATTCCATTCTCTTAAAAGGAATGTTCAATGCATCCCATATTTTTATACATGATATTATTGTTTCCTCAAAATGGTGTTTAGTAAATCTTTCAAAATCTGAAATGTTTTGGTGTAGGTCTACAAGTAATGGTCACACATGTTTTGTAAATATTAAGCATTGAATTATGAAATAAGTTTAGGTGCACTAGAAAATTCAGGTCTTATATAGAGTCTTACTATCTTTGTTCTATGAAAATATTCATTAGTCCTTTGATCCCATGAAAATTAATTTCTATAAGTGCAAAGGATAGATTTGAGATGTATTTCTCCCATAAAAAGTTTAACAAAGAATCTAGACATATTTCCCAAAATGAGATCACATAAATAGAACTTACATAAAAGGTCCTAACAATCTAGAATATTGTTCACAAAAAAATTCAAAAACTCTTTCTCATCCTTTATTTCATGGTTTTGGTCATAAGATATTCTCAAAAATTTCCATCTATATAATTGTTATTGAATAAAAAGCTTGTAGGTAGAGGAAGGTCTTCTACAAGCCAAAAGCTTTTATCTTAGCTCATAATCTATTTGGAGAGTGGTCTTGGTTTTCTAAGTTTGTTTCCTTGCCTCATCACAATCTTATTCTAATCATTTATTTTCTTCTTTAATCCTCTTATTTTCTACTTTAAACCTCCTAAATTATGTGCAAGCTTCATCCCAAATGGCCATGACATCATGATAAGAGAATAATGTTTGGAATCTTTTATTTACATGTTGCCTTAGATGTGTTTGGACCTCTTAGTCTACTACTCTTTTTATCTCAACTATATTTCCTCTTATCACCCCTATCTCATTATCTTTTTCCATAGATAAACTCTTTACTTCTTCTAATTATTTTTGCAAAGAAGAAATGGTATTGTCTTTACATTGTAACTACATTATAAGGAAGGCAATTTATTCTACTTATTGCTTCATGGTGGATTTAGCTTTAGAGATAAAAATGGCTTGCTAAAACTCTATTTCTTCATCTTGACTAGAGGAGTGGATATATTCTTCTTCCATTAGGGATTTTTCTATATCAAGAAGTGGTCTAGATGATGGTGAATCTAACTCTAGAGATTGTATCTCTTCCTCTGACATGAGCATGGATTTTTTAACAACAGATAGCTTTGGAGTGACTCTAGAACTTCCTTTTGAAACCCTAGGTCTCAACTTATTTCTTTGTACCAACTTCTTAGTTAGCTCTAGAGTAACCTCAGAGCTTAATTATGAAACTCTAGGTCTCAATTTATTCTTTTGTATTATCTTCAAAGTTGGTCCTTCGATGAAAGTGCCCTCTTTAAAATTGGACCTTGGTGTCTTAGCTATATAAATGGATTTCCTCCTTGTCTTGGGATATCTTTTCATCTTATTATTTAAGAATGTTTCATAAGCAACCTCTCCATTTGGATTTCTTAAGAAGTGGTGTTTGTAGATGAGTTGAATGAGCCCATGATGTCTAATACAGTTTGTTCCTTTTTTATGTTTTAATGCCATAACTTGTATGGATCCCATCAAGGACATAACAAAATTCACCCTATAGTCATGTTTATGCAAACATTGTCTCAAATGTAAAACAACCCTAAAAAAATTCTTATTTTATTTTGAGCGTCACTTTATTTAGAGTGCAAGCAAAATTAAGAACATAATTCACTATGCATGGTTGGGATTTATATAATACACCCATAGCCAAAGTTATGCATATGTGATTCCATTCATACACCATTTCCAATATTCAATTAATAAAAACATATAACACTACATTTAAAATCCAAGACTCTTAATGTCAAAGAATCATTGCAAAATAAAATCAGGTATTAACCATAATTCGATTAGTCAAGAAAAAGCAAGCCCACATCATTCTATAGGAATGTATAAGCTTCTAAGGATGTCCTTGATCATTAAACTTCATACATACAAGAGATATGAAATGGTACTATCCTATATGGATCTTTATACTAAGATCTCATAATTTAAGTATCATTTCACCATGTTTAATCATATACTCATGCCCTAATCAATTTAATGAAATTCAACTTGCAATTTCTACATGCATGACACCAATTGAGCTTGCAAGACCAACTTTTCAAATCCTTCTTAGGATAAACATGCATGGCTACAATATTAAGTGCTTTACCATGACTTAAAGAAATAATTAAATATATAATCATTCCAATTAGATGTTATAGGATCAATAAGCAAAAATGATAACTCTAAAAAATTATGCTATAAGAAAATCATTAAACTGTTGTAGGATATCTCTATTTTTAACAGTAGAATATAGTAATATTGAAACTCAATTCTCTCCCTTAATATTCAATAAAAAAATACTTCAGCTACTCATTTCAAAGGCTAAACCAAGGAGAATAAAACCCATAAATATTTTTTGATGAAACTCTATGAGTTATGAGTAGCAATAGTATCAAATTTGGGTTTATACAAAAAATAGCATACTCTCTCACATTGTAAGAATTTGCTATAGCCATAATACAAAAGAAGAGTAATTTTAAACATGCTAAAGTGAGAATTTAATTACTAAAAAAAGGTAAGAATAGCTCTAAACATATCATACAACTCTAAAATGAAATATCGTCCACTAAATGATTCACACACCACCCCGACCCATCTTATGAGCCCTCCAATCAGTGGCCCCTGCCACCCCAACCATCAGTTGGGTGGTGGAATCAGGCATTTGGCTTTGGGCAAAGGTGTGAGCAAGATATTTTATCCATGAATGAGAAATTTATAGTAGTAACATAATATCATCAAATAGATGAACTATAACATCATACACTAATAGTGCCATTAGTAATGCATCAAAAATTTCACAAGTGACACTTACATAATGGCCTACTAGATCTATCAAGCATCTAACATAAGACGAATCATCCATATCTACAATTTTTATTTTTCTTAGCCAAGAGAAAATAATATCCAAATTCACATTTTAACCCAAGCAAGCAAAATAAAAGAGGTAAAATAAGAGAAAATAGCTCCTTTGCACTAATGCCTCTAAATCCATCAAAACCTAAGAAAAATAAGCCAAAATAAAAACATGCAAGCTTTATTATGGTGTCATATTTTCACATGCTTCCCTTAAAGACCAGTAGGGTCAAATAAAAATAGCAATGATAAAAACTCAATAGGTGAAAAATAATTACAACAAAAAAGAGGCACCCATTTGGCAATTAAATAAAAACCACATAGAAAATAAAACACCTCACATGCCATTTTAAGGAAACATTTTCCAACCATAAATAAAATAGAAATAATAACCAGGGTTTTAATATTTTATCTCAAAAAGCATTTCATAATAAATTTGATTTATTTTAAACCATGTACATTAGGTAAAATTTACTCATAATTAGGTATGAGAATCGATCTAACTCCATACAACCATAAAAAGATAAACTCTAGCAAGACAAAAATAATGCATCGCTTACTTGGTACAAATATTTCCTATAAATAAGAAAATAAACTTCTCTTTGATTACCCTTCACCAAGAAATGAAACTCTTGCCCAGATCCATTCCTTTTCTTCCATGACTTGCTCTCTTTTTCTTCCTTCTACCCAAGCACAATTTTTTCCAAGCCATTAAAGTCTACTGGGATGAATTTCCAATCAACATTACTCTCCATGGCTATCATTTTCCTCTATGGTTTCTCTCCCAAAAACCAATGTAGCAAAAAGACATTCTCCCAAAAAAAATTGATTACTCTTTTTGGGTTAAGAGTCAACCCTTAATGCCCTCATTTATTTTTAAGCATTAATATTTTTATTTATTTATTTTTGCTTTCCTTCTTTTTATTTATTTATTTATTCATTAATAGTTAATTTTTATTTTTATTTTTATTTTAGCTATAATGCATGGCCAAATTCCATAACACTTTTTATGGTCATATGGCCTAACATAACTTTTATTTAATAAATAATCATTAATCATGGGCTACTTCTTGCCCATGGATTTATTAAATCAAGGTCATCATGGAGTCCCACTCCATTATAATGCATGGTATTAACCTTCTCGAGGTCTCTTGACAATAAAACCAAGACAAGAAGACTTAGATTAAATAATTTTAATTATAATATGATCCACAGTGAGAAACAAGTTAATAGGTCCAAAATAATAATTAAAGTATTTGAGCCCCTTAACGATCAAAATAAAGAAATGAAAATTGAGATAAAAGATAACTTATCACCAATCCAACACACACAAGTCACCAAAAAAAATCAGACACAACCATAATCAAGTGAGATAAAAAGACAAAAATATCAATCAATTAAACAAATAAAACAAGACAAAAGAGAGAGACATAAGGCATGTTGCAACTACTCAAGGATTAGATGGCATATTATCATTATATTTCTTATCAAGTATTAGTGTTATCCATCATCTCACTAACTCTACTATTATTACCCCAACTACCAAAATCCATCACCAACCTAACTCATGTACTTATGAGCCTTGTAGCCACCAAAACATGACATCAATAGTATCTGCTCTACATGAATAAAAACATATATACGTGTTAATCATAAGTGTATAATCATCATAATATAAAACTATATTGATATCATCATGAATATGCAATATCAAAGTATATTTCTATAGGATCAAAGTATGTTGTTGCAGGATTGTTGTTACAGGATAAAAGTATGTTTTTGCAAGATAAAAGTATGTTGTTGCAGGATAAAAGTATGTTGTTGTAGGATAATAGTATGTCATTACAGAATAATAGTATGTCACTTCAGGATAATAATGTATCACTATAAGATAATAGTATGTTGATATAGGATAATAGTATGTTGTTGCAGGATAACAATATATTTTTGTAGTATAATAGTATGTTGCTATAGAATAATAGTATTTTCACTGTAGGATAACAGGAATCAACATTTTTATATAAACATCAAATCATCAGCACTCAAAAATATGCTAATACATATAATAATTTATATCAAAAAGATTCAAATAGTATATTGTGACAAAATATGTGGTATGGCTCATGTTATCACAGCTCAATAAGCCATACTTTCCATCACATATCAGATACTTGATTACCCAAAAATTGATTGTCCTCCATGGATTAATTAGAATCCATTTTTATTCCTTTTGTGACTCTTAAGGGGTTGAGAATCAAATTTTAACCTGCCTTCTATCTATACACTTTCATCATGAATTCCTGATAGCTCACTAATTACTTAGCTAGTAACTAAAAATCTTTCTCCTCTCACTATGGTATAGGGATCCTATAAATTGGAAATGAATTATTTCACTAACCACTCATTATACCCCTAAAACTTATTTGAGAAATCAAGACACCCTAATTATTAAAAAATGGTATTTACTGCTTCATCATCCAACAACAAATCCATAGACTTAGGCTCAAATTTCTTCTTTTGACCCATTCTGAGAAGGTACAAAACTTGTGTGAATGCAAAAATAGAGTATCAAGAGAGTTATTGTTAGGAAGATGAAATTAAAATCACAATAGAGGGTCCTTTTACTGAAATGGTTTTTTAAAGAGAAGTGGCATGTTTTCTTTTAACATGTTATTGATTATCCCATCTTTGGGATATGATTGAAGTTTAACCTTTTGATGGGATGTGACCATTATGAGGGAAAAATAATCAGTGTTGCATGTAAAATAGCTATAATTAGATATTTTTGATGCACCTCCATCCTTCCCCATGTGTTGGGTTGCATTATTAGACCCTAAAATTGATTTCCAAAGATTTTGAGGTGATAGTTAACTTCTAAAATGCCCTTTTTCTCATCATTGACAATAATGTTATAAAGATGACATCATACCCCCTTTGTAAGAGAAAATATCTATTGGCATCTTACTATTTTATAGAAAGGAAACTTCCCTTTTTCTCTTTCAAAATTGTTCTATTTGTTTACCCTTTTTTGGAACATTTTTCCCTTTCTAAATAACCTATAATTTCCCTTTGAAGTGTTGAAACTTAGAATCAAATAGTAAAGCCCAGTTTCCTTATTTGAATCTTCTTTCCTTGATATAGGTGGCATGACACTACTTTCTCTAATATTGTATAATTTTTTTCTACTAAAAGGTTTCTATTCTCATTTCATTTAACTCATTAAGATGAATAATTCTCTATCTATGTTCTTCATCAAGATATATGCCCACTTATGTTGTTATTCTAACATCAATAATTCAAATTCTATGGGGATTAGAGGCTTCTTCTCAAACACATGTTCATAAGGTGAGAAAATTGTGGTGGATTTCCATGTGGTATTATAATCTCATATTGATTCAAGTAGTTTGTTTGCCCAATATTTTATGTTGATATTGACTATCTTAGTCAAGATATTCTCTAACTCTATATTAGTAATTTCAACCTATCCATTGACCTATGGGATGATATGGAGATAAATTCTAGTGGATGATTTGGTAGTGCTATATGAGGGATTTGATCATATTAGACATGAATTGAGGACCTTAGTCAGATACTTTGGCCCTGGGTGTTCCAATTCATTGCATAATTTTGTAATACAAGAAATCAACAAATAACTCTTCTCTTTCAAATGGAAGATCTTGAAACTCTATCCATTTAGTGACATAATATATGCATATAATTAAGTATTTATTTAATTAATATGGTGGGTAAATAAGGCCAACAAAATCCAATCCCCATTTCACAAAAGGTCCTAGAACCACTTGAGGATGGAGAGGCATTTTATTAGATAATGTGGACTTTCCCATCCTTTGGCAATGATCACATTGCCATACATATCTCTTAACATTTATGTGAAATGAAGGTCAATAACACCCAACCACAAGGATCTTATAGATAGTCCTCTTAGCTAAATAATAGCCTCTTCTAGGTTCATCATGAAAATTCTTTATGATTTCATAAGTCTCATATTTTCTTACACTCCTATGGAGCACATGGTTGGATCCACACTTAAATAAAACACCATTAAACCATTTAAAATGAGCACTTTATATAATTAAGCATTTATTTTCCTTATGAGTAAAATTAAAAATAAACTTCCATATGGCCAAGTAGTTTTCCATGTCAGCAAACCATGGTGAGTATGTTGCAACTATGAACATCTACTCATCAACAAAGTTATCTTTCACTGAATCCTCTTAACCTAAAACATTCAACCTTGATAAAAAAATTAGAAACCACATTAAAGTTTCTATATTTTTCAATAATAATAATGTCAAATTCTTAAAAAAGTGGTAACCATATAATGATTCTACCTCCTACCATTAGTTTGTTCATGAAATATCTTATGGTTGAGTGATGTGTAAACAAATATCTTGTATCCAGTGATGTAGTGCCTGGATATATTTATTGCATATATAATAGCTAGGAATTAGTTTTTAGTGGTGGTATAATTTATTTTATTAGGGGTGATATTTTTCTTGATATAGCAGGCAATATATATTTTTCCTTATTCATCTTTCTATCTTATAACTACCCCCATAGAATTATTGGAAGCATTTATATGAATGTGGACAGTCTATTCTTAGTTAAGAACTCTCAAAATTGGAGAAGAAATCATTTTTCCATTTATTAATTCAAATACTTTTTGGTATTTGTCATTCCATAGGAACTCACTATATTTGGTAAGCAAGGAAAACATAGATGTAGTTATTTTATTGAAGTATTTTATGAAATGTTTGAAATACCCTACATGTGCTAATAAAATTTTGATATCAGTCTAATTTTTAGGAGAAAATAGATTAGAAATGACTTCAATATTTTAAGGATCTATTTGTATCCCCTGATCTGAGATGTGTTGTCCTAGAAAAATTCTTTGGTCAACCATGATTAAACATTTTTATTGACTCAAAGATAGTTGATGTTCATCACATATGGTTAACACTTTGTCTAAGTTGCTTAGATATCCATAAAAATATCAACCATACATAATAAAGTCATTTATGTATACCTCTACATAATCATTGGTTAGATTAGTAGGTATATCCAAAACTTCCCTTTGAAAGGTGGCATGTGCATTATAGAGGCAAAAGGGTAACACTCTATAGGTAAATGTTCCCTAATGGCATGTAAAGGTTACCTAGTCTTGGTCTTCAAGGGATAACCTTATCTAATTATAACCACTAAACCCATATAATAAGGATAAATAATTCTTCCCAGCTAGATTATCTAACACCAAGTCTATGGAAGGTAGGAAAAAATAGTCTTTCATGGTGGTTTTATTTAGTTCTTGATAGTCTATACATATTTTTCAATTTCCATTCTTTTTAGGTATTATCAAAAGTGGTGAAACCCACTAACTATTAGATATAGATAAAATAAATCTCACCTATAATAGTTATTCTATTTCTTCTTTAATTATATCTCTTAATAATGGGTTGATTCTTCTTTGAGGTTGTCTCATAAGTCTAGTGTTTACAATATATATATATATGATGAGTGTACACACTTGGGTGGATGTATTTAATGTCATTTTAATCCCATGAAAAGGCTTATGTATGATTATTAAAGATGTTAAAAACCTTAATTTCATGTTCATTGTCCAACCAGTTATTTATGTTTAGTATTTTTCCAGGTTGGATTGCTATTTACTTAGTCTCTCAGTAGATGGAGCTAACTGACATAAATTCACTCATCAAAGATTTTAGAGGTCAGGGATTTTATAAAATCATATATAATATGGTGACATTTATAAATAAAATCTCCCCTTGTGTAATTACATTTGTCAATGGACAATGGAAATCCATTAAAAATGTATCATGGTTGTCTTTTGCCCATCTGACAATCCTCTATTGAATGGGTGTATAGTCATACATGTCATCAAGAGTGAATGAGTTAGTTGATTGTTTTATAGAGGAAAGTGTCCTATAATACCAATATATAATAATATATATAGAGATAATCTAATATTTTCTTGATCTAAACTATCAAAATCTAAACCTAGAATATCAAACATAGGATCTAGTCTGATAGATTTTGGATCTTGATTGTCAAACTTTGGAGCTAGACTAGTCTCTTCCAAATTCTACATTAGTTATTCCTTTAACTTAATCACATGATATTTGATTCTTACCATGGATAATGAGGAGAGACTATTGATATTTTGTTCAGGTTCATCAAACCATGGGTCTAAAGATGGTTTTGTAGGCAAATATAAAGAAATATATTTTAATTTTATTCCATTTGAAATTGTCATGTCTCTTGACCTATAGTATATTGATGCCAGAATTGTGGCTAGCAAATGTATTCCAAATATTATTAGATATCCAAGGTTTTTGCTCTTGGGCTGGAGTATCATGAAATCTATGGGATATTCCAAAGTTTCCATTATCACATAGACATCTTCTATGGTTGCTTCAGGTTTGGTAATAGACTTGTATGCCATTTATAAAATTATAGAAGTAGGTTACACCCTATAAGAGAGAAGGCTTTCAATGTTTTTTTAGACATCATGTTGATGGCAAATCCTAGGTCCACAAGTACATTAGGTATTGTTGTCACTTTGAGTTGCACCCTTTGAGGATGTGTTTTAGGTCTCCTCACTCAATTCACACAATGGGAACTCTCTACAGTTATGGGTGGCCTATTACTAAAGAGAACCTCTAGAAAGGGTCGGATCCCTTGATACTAAATGATGAGCCCATAAAATAGCTCATTATATCTATAGAATAACATCTTTTTTCTTGCATAAAAAGTATATCTCAATGTAGTTTCTGAACTTAAGGTTTATTTAGAATAAAATAATAAGTATATATCATGATTATGTCTTTAGAATTCTTTTTTATCTATTTTTTAGCTATTACTAATAATTAGTAGGAAAAAGATGTCAATAAATGCATATATAATTCATACTAAGCTAAGAATGATTCAAAGTATGAAGAGTAACCATTCACGAATAATGTTTGAGTAGTATTAGAATTTTTTACAATAAGATCCAGTATTCTAGTCAAGTTACGTACTCCTATATACTTGCTATAGTAGCTATGAATTACAACATGCTTACTATAGTAGCTATGGATTACAATAGGCTTGCTATAGTAGCTATAGATTATAATAGGCTTGTTATAGATTAGTTATCGAGTACATCAGACTAACTATAGATTACATTAGACCAATTATAGATTACATCATCTAGCTATGGATTTTAGTAGGCTTGATATAGGTTTTAGAAAGGAACTATTTGCTAAAGATCTCTTTCTCCTTTTACATATAGCCTTCAAACACCAGCCCTGAATTAACATTATTAAATGAAAGGGATTGATGACCCCCATCATTTTTAACACCATTACTAGGGTACCATGGTGTTATTAGGAGATTTAAGATCTTCTAAAAAAATTCTTTATGACAGGGAATGTTTCTTTATAAATTTTATGATAGGAGACACTTAGTTAATGGTTTCTTTAGAATTTATTTTTTGTAACATAGATTACATAGATTAAAATTTATTTTTTTGCAATTAGATATTTTAGATTTAAAAAATAAAAATAAAACCTCCCAATGCTAATATTATTATGTAGAAAATAACAACTACTAATGTTATGAAGGAAGATCTAATTGTTTATGCATGTTGGAAATGAAATTTTAAGATAGCCAACAAGATGGAGAAAATAGTCTGATACATGAGTTTTTTTAGTTGTTCACAACAAAGAAATATGGAATAGATACTCCTATATCCCTATAATAAATATGTTTTATTGTCTTCTATTTGGTTGAATAACTAAAATAGTTTACAGCAAGATAAAATTGCATGTCAGATTTTGACTAGGGATAAAATTCAGATATGGCTAATGTTTACAAAGGATAGCTAAAGTGTATAAGGAGATGGTATTAAAATCTATATACTTGCTAAAGAAAGACTCTTGAGATAGAATTATGTGGGGTATTTAATCTCCTAGGTAAGTACAGTTTATTTTTAAAATGATTGATATAATAATAATTGATCAAAGAATTGAAAAAAACTATATGATATGCTGACAAGAAACTATCGCTTCAACCAAAATCTTGATAATTTTATCTAGTAAAATGTTGCATATAGATTTCATTTTGATCTGGTATGGGTGACAAATTTCATTCTAATCTAACATGGCTGACCAATTCATATGTGTGATAATAGTTCTAATGATTTTGTTGCTAATTCATGTTATGACCTAGAGAAATTCATATGGATAATCACCAAATCAAGTCAATTCAATGGATGGAGAGATTCATGGATGAAATACACAAATATAGCCTCCCAAAAATCTTCCATGCAATATCACCATACATATAAAGTTATTTCAAAGAAATTCCATGTGGGTCAAACAAATTAAAAATAGTAAGAATCTACATACAAGTCAGATTATGGCATAAGTAGATAAGGTTCATGCAACATATTTGACATAATTAGTTTGTAGCATGAAACAACTTTGGCATCATAAATATATAGCTTCAGGTTTTATGTGAGTCAAACAACTCAACATTGAAGGTAAGTCTTGTTAGATTGTGGAGCTAAAAGCTTCACTGATGTAGACATGGAGGAGGGTGCAGAAGGGTTGCTGAGTGTCACAGACACCGGCGTCGGTCAGGCCAACCGATGTCGGCAGGACAAGACAGGAGAGCAACCGACGTCGGTCAGAGATCGGCTGACGTCGATGACCCCCAAGCAGATAGGGACTGATGTCGGTCACCTGTGTGGTTTGATTGCGAGTATATTATGGGTAGTTGGTTGACGAACCTAGTGTTTGAATGCTTAGTGCTAATTATAGACTGAGAGCTGCGGATCTAATTATTATACTAGGTGTCTAATTATTGTTTGGATGAGATCTATATAATAGACTCATGGTTGTATTGTAAATTTGTAGCTAGGGAGTAAGATAGCATTATTATAAGCTCCTTCTGTGTGTGAGGTAGAGCAATGGTGTGTTCCTCCTAGTGCCACAGTACCAAGGTGGGTGCTGGATTGGAGAATCAGTAGGGTTCTTCAGGAGTGTATGATCTTGGTCATCAGGTGAGCATGGCTACGATAGGAGATCTACATGGTAAGTAATATCATTGATATGAAAGTGTGTGTGTGTGTAAGGTCAAGGTTTACAGGTGTGCAAAACTAGCTTGATCTGTAGGTTGAAGATCAGATAGGACAGCAACACAACAGGGAGCAGTATCAGGAGAGATCTACTTGGAGTACAGGTGTGTACTCAGAGCATAGAGGAAGGCAAGGAATATCCTTCCATAAGTAAGGTCTATTGAGGTGCAAGTTGATGCAGATTTAGGGGAGATCTACTTGAAGTACGTTTGAGTACTTGTGGAGTGCGTGGAGCACTTGTGGAGTGCGTGGAGCACAGGTATAAGGTGAACACCAACTCAATGTGTGAGTTGGGTGTTGGGACCTAAGAGAGAGAGCTTTGAGGAAAGAAGTATTGTTCACTTGAGGTGTGGGAAGCCTCTAAAGAGGTGGTGGAGAAGAAGTGGCATCTTCTTTATTGTATTCTTTTCTGTATGAGTATTAATACAAGTTGTGTATTGTCTCTCATATCTTGTGTTATTTCTGGATTCTAGTTACTTGTTGATTCTGGTTATTTCTGCATATTAAGTTGCTTGTATTTGGTAATCAATTGTGTGCTTCTGGTGGGATTTCATATTCCCCAACACGTGGTATCAGAGCATGTTTGTTGTTCTAGGTGCCTGACAAGTGGTATCAGAGCTAAGGTTGCAGGAAGTGGTTTTGCATTTGGTTACAGGTCACTCTCAGGGGTTTTTGATTGAGTGGGAGTAGAGCAATGGTAGAACAAATTAAGCTAAGGATGGAGGAGTTGAAAAGCATAGATGGTCACTTATGGTCCGATGGAAAGAAAGAGCAGGTAAAAGGAGATTATTGGTTTGTGGAAGATTAGCAAGAAAGAACTGAAGAAGCAGATGTTGCAGGTGATGTGGCACAGGATGCTCTGGGAGGTTTCTTGGATAAAGTTGAATCTTGTTTTGCAGATTCGGTTGCCTCTTTCCATGCAGCTCTAGATAAAGGAGCTGGTGAGCCTTGCCATAGAATAGGCAAAGGGGAAGTGAAGTTGAAATTGTAGGCGGCCAACACATGGGTGTTGAAGGAGGTCATGCAGGTCCCAGGTTTAGAGATATGGCTAATTTCTTTAGAAGAGTTGGGTGATGGGAGATGTATGAGAACTCTCACAGTGAATGCACTTGAATTAGCTGGTGGTAAGAAAACAAGTACTCTTTATCTACTTGTTTATATTACTGATTCTTCTTTTGTTGTGGAGACGTGGCTTCGTAGGCTTGGTCACATGAGCAGGAAGGAGATGCATGTTCTTAAGCGGAAGATAGATATATTTGACAGGCTTAAGAACTGGAAAGCCTTGGTGTTCTTGGAGGAGATGGCAGACAGAGATCAGTGGATGGGGATGGATACTTCCGAGTAGGGCAGTTTGGACATGGGGATTGATTCAAAAGAGCTTGCAGGTAAAAAGTCATCACTCACAGGAAACACAGGTACCAACGTCGATAGGAAAATTGATGTCTGCAGTAGGTAAGACTGATGTTAGTCATGAGGACTGATGTTGGCAGAAGGAGGACACCGATGATGGTAGGTTGGTAGTTAGGACAGGCGCAGGAACCGATGTCGGTCAGATGTAGACTGTGAGATGGCCAAGATCAGTCACTGTAACAAATTTTGGGTGGACAGCAAGCTGTCAAGGAGTCTCAAACACCCATACGGAGGACTGAAGATGTAAGTAGGCCTCAAATTCATTATTCCTCTTCTTTATACTTGTTGCTGACTGCAGAGCAGGAAGGATCCAGGAAACAGTGGGAGCATGGCATGGAGAGATTGCAGAACCAGACGAAGATTTGGTAGGGTTGCCAGCTGGTATATTAGTATTGCAAAATGAATGGATTCCTTAGTTGAAGAATAGAGAGAACAGACACGTGAGACGAAAGGCCAGGCATATGGTCTTGAGGAGCTGCAAGACAGTAGTACAGGTTTTGACAGGTGGAGGACGAAGTATGACTTTAGTCAATGTCAGGGTAACTACTATGGTTTGACTTACCAGGGGGATGATGATTGCAACATCATTCTATTGCTGTATGTGGATAGTATGCTAGCTATTAGGGGTGTACATACAGGGTTTTGCTGAGCTAAGGGTAAGATTAGTTTAGTGGTTTGCTATGAAGAATTTAGAGCAGTGAAATTCTTCAGCATGGGAGACATGGGAGATCATAGGGTGATTTTGTTTCCAGTGGGAGCTGATGTGAATCAGGTGTTGGCGAGATGCAGGATGCAGAATCAGAGCGCACCAAGGGCTGGACAGTTTAGTGTCTGAAATCACATGAGGTCTATTATAGACCTGAGTTTTCCCAAGCAGTGGGAGCTGTCAGAGAGTTAGGAGCCAATTCAGAGAAGTGGATTCTCAGGTATTTGAGAGAGACCAGCAGCAGGGATTCATGCTATTTAGGGTCAGGACTTCACTACATGGGATTGTAGGATCGGATGCGGCAGGGTACTCGGATGACAGGAGGTGCACCATGGGATGTGTGGTGGGTTGTCTTCAAGATTGAGCTTGAAGAGGGATACAAACCAGGAAATAGATTAGACGGGGTACAAGTACAGGTACAGTGCAGCTATTTATCTCCAAGTGGGAGATTGTTAGATTGTGGAGCTAAAAGCTTCACTAATTCAGACATGGAGGAGGGTGCAGAATGGTTGCTGAGTGTCACAAACATCGGCATTGGTCAGGCCAATCGACATTGACAGGACAAGACAAGAGAGCAACTGACGTTGATCAAAGATCGGCTGGCATCAATGACCCCTAGGCGGACAGGGACCAATGTTGATCACCTGTGTGGTTCGACTGCGAGTATATTATGGGCAATTGGTTGATGAACCTAGTGTTTTCATGCTTAGTGCTAATTATAGACTGAGAGCTATGGATCTAATTATTATACTAGGTGTCTAATTATTGTTTGGATGAGATCTATATAATAGACTCATGGTTGTATTGTAAATTTGTAGCTAGGGAGTAAGAGAGCATTATTATAAGCTCCTTCTGTGTGTGAGGTAGAGTAATGGTGTGTTCCTCCTAGTGCCACAGTACCAAGGTGGGTGCTGGATTGGAGAATCAGCAGGGTTCTTCAGGAGTGTATGATCTTGGTCATCAGGTGAGCATGGCTACGATAGGAGATCTACATGGTAAGTAAGATCATTGATATGTAGGTGTGTGTGTGTGCAAGGTCAAGGTTCACAGGTGTGCAGAACCAGCTTGATCTGTAGGTTGAAGATTAGATAGGACAGCAACACAATAGGGAGCAGTATCAGGAGAGATCTACTTGGAGTACAGGTGTGTACTCAGAGCATAGAGGAAGGCAAGGAAGATCCTTCCATAAGTAAGGTCTATTGAGGTGCAGGTTGATGTAGGTTTAGGGGAGATCTACTTGAAGTATGTTTGAGTACTTGTGGAGTGCGTGGAGCACTTATGGAGTGCGTGGAGCACTTATGGAGTGCGTGGAGCACAGGTATAAGGTGAACACCAACTCAGTGTGTGAGTTGGGTGTTGGGACCTAAGAGAGAGAGCTTTGAGGAAAGAAGTATTGTTCACTTGAGGTGTGGGAAGCCTCTGAAGAGGTGGTGGAGAAGAAGTGGCATCTTTTTTATTGTATTCTTTTCTGTATGAGTATTAATACAAGTTGTGTATTGTCTCTCATATCTTGTGTTATTTTTGGATTCTAGTTACTTGTTGATTCTGGTTATTTCCGCATATTAAGTTGCTTGTATTTGGTAATCAATTGTGTGCTTCCAGTGGGGTTTTGTATTCCCCAACACATGGTATTAGAGCATGTTTGTTGTTCTAGGTGCCTGACAAGTCTCACATAATTGCTGATTTTTACAAATTTTTAGCATGTACAGTTTGTTCTTACATTAGATAATCTAAATATTTCTATTTCTATTTTCTCTTAGATTAATTGCTAATTCTATATCAATTTTTTTTTAAATTCTTTCTAAACTGTAGTGATAATGTTTGACAAAAAATATTAATTAAAATAATCAAGAAATTTAATTAATCTAATCTTAGTATTAGTTATTTATTTTATTTTTTGTGTTTGTTGATTAAGTCTGCGTAGATATCAAAGTTTTTAAAAAAAATGATGACAATCTAAAAAATAATTAGACTTGCATCCCAAGACAGACTAGCATGCAAATTAGAATATAAAATTTGCATATATTCATATGAGATCATGTATTTAATAATTTCTAAGTGCTATAGAAGCTAAAAATTTATAGGAATTGTGTGCTTTCATCAATCTATCCAAAATAGCATGAAATTATAAAAATATCAACACAATGCAAATTTTTTATTACAAAAATGGTAAATTAGGTCTGGATTCAAGGGGCTCCACACCTCAACCCCACCCTATATCATGATAGGGATCCCACAAGGGGTGCTACCCCTTGACCTCACTAGGGGTTGTTGCCCCCAGACATCCACTTTTGATTTCCTAATCAGAGAAGAAGATAGTAAAAATATTGATTAGCATGATGCAAATCTAGGCCAAGTTATAGATAAAGAACATAGAATTTTTAGCAGCAAGAAGGAGCATGCAAAATCTATTTGCAAAAAGGAAGCTAGGGACCTCCAAAATTTAGTTATCTAGGTATGTTTTTCAATTTCTAGTTTCCATCAAATAATTTAGCAATATCTTCCCTATATAAATAATAGTTAGCATTTTTTGCATAGTTCATAAATAAAAAAAATTGATGACATTTTATTTCAATCATTTCCATCCATCTTCAGGAATTAGCTAAAACCATATCCACTTACATAATAATAGAACTTGTCTGAGGAAGTTCTTATTCTCCATAATAAAATTTCATTATCAATAATGTTTATTCTTGAACCATAAATCATTCTTACGTAGGTCGAAATGCATTCTTCCATAAACATTCAAATTTTCATCTTAAGATTTTATTGTTGGCATTTATATTTTTTTGGCATTGTTGATATTATGCTTGTCTAGAAATGTTTTGTTTGTTTTTTATTTTTACTTAATACTTTCATTACAAGGAGTCATTTTGGAGATAAAAATTTATGCCCATATTTTCAACAAGCAGTTGGCACATAATCTTGAATTACCTTTGACAAAAGAATATAACAATATTATCAAGTGTTTATGCTAAAGAAATGTCAACATATAGTACATTATATGATACATTTTCAAGTAGTATGAAGATGTATAGAGTCTATGGCTAACATTTTTCATGTCATCAATTTTTAGAAAATTTAAAAAAAAACTTAAAACTTTAAAAATAATAACAATAATAATAATAATAATAATAAACCAACAAGAACACTTTCAGGCATTGTTGGCAGTCTTGGTTTGAAACCCAGTTTGTTGATGGACCAAGTGCTGAAATAAAGAGCCTTGATTAGGTAACTATTTTACTAGCTAGTCAAAGGCAAAAACATAAAAAATAAGTAGAATACAATTTGTCTAATGGAATAGTTGATGTATTTTTTGGTTTATTACTTCTATGCCCTTATTTTTATCATAGCAAGACTATACTTTCCTCAACATTTTTTCCAATCTTTTTCACTTCGGCTACTATGAAAGAAGCAATGAAGACTAGAGCTATGCTAAGGTATTTTACTTTATTATTTTACATTTAAATTTACTTTTAAGTTTTTTTATTACATGAAGATCCACTCTTGAAAATAGCTTTGTTTTGAGCAAATGGACAACCTTCCATCTGATCTATGTAATCTCATCCCACTTCATTCATTTGGCATGCATGAGGACATGCATAAACTTAGGTGTGGGGGATGAGAATAGATTTAAAGATATAAGGATTGGTTTTATCCAAACACACAAGTTAATGTAAATATAGTTTGATTTTGATCATGGTTCATAGTTTTGAAAGGAACAAGAATTGTTTTTATGTCAAAAGCTACTTTGTGGTCAAAATAAGTATATGTAAACACAGTAGGAAATTCTTAGCCCAAGAACCTACTCTCACCCCATTATTAAAAAAAAAAGAAAGAGATAAAGAATAAAATATGAAGAGAGAAGCATGATAATTCCATACAATAACTTATGTCAAAAGGATCAAAAAGAATCTAAGGATAGTAGGAAAACCCTCCACACAATAACCTATCCTTAAATGTCCATTTTTATTGGCCATTTTTTCTAAGATTTTAAAATATAAATTTCATTATACTTGATCAAATGAAATCAATTTGGTAATCTTATTTGAAGTGTGAAGCTAAGTCTAACCCATGCATATGTACCATGATGTTTTAAGCAGTGGCATGCATGAGGACATGCATGAGATTAAGTGTGGGAGAGATGATGATCCCATAAAATGGTTCATTATATCTATAAAATAATATCTTATTTTCTTGCATAGGAATTGGATCTAAATGTATTTTCTAAACTTATAGTTTATTTAGAATAAAATAGTAAGTATATATCATGGTTATATTTTTAAATTTTTTTTTTATCTATTTGTTAGCTATTACTAATGATTATTAGAAAAAAGATGGCAATAAGTGCATATATAATTCATATTAAGCTTAGAATGATTCAAAGTATGAAGAGTAACCATTCAAGAATAATGTTAGAGTAGTATTCAAATTTTATACAAAAAGATCCAATATTTTGCGCAAGTTATGTACTCTTATAGGCTTGTTATAGCAGCTACGGATTACAACATGGTTACTACAGTAGTTATGGATTGCAACAAGCTTGTTACAACTACATATTACAATAGGCTTACTATAGACCAACTATAGATTACATCATACCAGCTAAAAATTACATAAGACCAGCTATAGATTATATTAGTAGCTATGGATTTTAATAGGCTTTCTATAGATTACATCAAGTTGCTACAAATTTCAATAAAACTACTACAAACTTCAACAAAACTGCTACAAACTTGTTTGGAAAGTATTTTTAAATGTATTTTAATGTTCCATCTATCATGAATAATGTTTTCCATTTAAATTTTTTCTATATATAGGTTTATATGTATAGATTTTCCATTATAGATTGTATTTGAATATAAATTTATGTAGTTTCATTCTAAAAATTAGCTCTCTCCATATTTGGTGGAGATCAAGATTAGATAGTAATAGATCTATTTATTAGAATAAAAATCTCTCTTCATATTTTGAAGAGATTGAGATAGGATAGATTATCTTCATTTTTACTCCTAAATAAGGTGTTGATTGGAAGCATGGCATTATAAATGCAACCTTCCACATCTAAATGAAAGAATAAATCAATACAGTTTTATTTCAATTATTCTGAGCAATCTATTCTAAAACATGTGTTCTAAGTGAAATCTTCTTTCGAGGAATGAGTTGGCCACTCATTTCAAGGAAGATGAATCATGTATTTATGTTTATTTATTTATTCTATAATTATCCTATTTGTTATAAATTATTATTTTATTTCTTTTATTACTATAAACATTCTTTTTTGTACAGTTTGTGTGAACCTGTAGGTATTTTCATTTATTGTCATTTATTTTAATTTAAAAATTTACCTTTTGTACGTGTGATTTAATTTTTGTAAGTATGATTTACTTTTTTCAAGTATTATTTGCTTTCTTCAATAGTGTTTTGATTTTTTCAAGTGTGATTTTCAATTCTTGCAAGTGTAGAGTGTGATAGAAGGAATTGTTTGCCAAAGATCTCATTCTCCTTTTGCATATAGCCTTCAGACACAAGCCCTAAATTGAAATTATTAAATGAAGGGGATTGATGACCCCCATCACTACACCTATATTATCACAACACCTACTCAAATTTAAATGAAAATGGAAATAGTAATTTTAAAGCAAATAGAAAAAGGGTTGATGCACCAAATTATAGGTCTCCTCCTATGGTCTATGAGTTGATAATTGTTGATCATTTTTTATCAAAAATCAAAATGGGTCAACCCTCTATAGTAAAAAACTTATATATGAGTCTAATATAATGTAATAGGGTGATTCATAGTTAATTATATGTGATTTTATGTAATTTTAGCCTTGGTCATGGTCTAATTAGTCTTTGTGTCATTTTGAGTCACTTAGAGGTCATAAATGAGCATTAAATGCAAGTGGTATAGTTTTTGGTTATCTTAATATGTTCAAAAATCCTCCTCAATGTCCAATATGTTAGTTTTTAACTAAAAATGTTTAGGTGAAAACTAAAAACCTAGAAAATAGGTGCAAAAAGGGGAGTTTGAAAGGGTGTACAGCCTATGAGAGAGAATGAAACATGGGATAATATTTTGGGATGGATATTTAACTTCATAAAACTCTTTTACACACTTTACATGCTTTTTAAGTGCCAAAATTAAGCTAAAACCATTCTACTCCTCTATCACTCCACCATGCACATGAAATTGGTCAACAAATTTTTGGTTGGTACAGCCAGTAGGAGAAATTCTAGATAAAATGCCTTTGGGAGGTGATATTAAAATTGGTTAGATTAAATTTCATGCTTATATTTCAAGTAATATTCACATATACTTTGTGAATCATCTCTAACAATTTGACTATGTTTTTTTCTTACTATTTTCCACACCCTATAGGTTTTACTCTTGTTTGAGTTGGTTCATAAAACTCAGTTATTAAATTTGCTTTTAGATTATTTTTAATCTCCCCTCTCATGATTCCCATGCTTATTTTCATGTTTGGAAATGATTTCATGAGTTAAAAAACTCAAGTTATAGGAAAGTGTCACCATGGAAGGTCTCAATCAAGTTTCACTACTTGCAGAAGGTTTGGTTCTCTACAAGAGTTTCATGTAAATGGGATATCATGTGCTCTATGTTTCCATGTCATAACAACCACTTCCTTTCCATGTTTTTTCTTACAACACTGTCCTTTGATTCAAACACATAGTCATATGAAAATACATGCAGCGTTTTGCTCGTTTCCAAATGCACTCATGGTGTCTTAAGAGTGAAAACATCAATATAAGGTAATGAAGTGTTCAAATATTTTATATACCTTTTCATAAGAATTAAAAATCAAGCTAAACCCATCTAAGTGATACAAGAAGGACTGTGATAGTTCCCCATATATGCATGGTCATAAACTATTAGCATGCACCTACAAGTGCTGATAAGGAGATTGACCATGTGTGTTTGAAGCTTTCAATATGGTTTGACTCCCCATGAGGTGGATAAGTTTCATTTTAGTAATTCATTAAAATATTGAGTTAGTAATATCAATATATATCATATGCATATCCTACATTCTTCCATCTTTGCCTATTTATTACTGTATATACATATGTAGACTCTCACTAAGACTTAAGGTGGTTATATAAAGATGTTTTAACATGTTTCAAGTTCTCCATTAGGTTGGAATAATATTAAAATATATTTGGAATCAAGTATGAATTCATTTACCATGATTGCTACCCACAGTCTTGCTCACTGCCTATAGACATGTAAATGCACACCTATAGGTGGCTTGCGTAGGGGTCTAAGAATGTGATTTGGAGGTGTATGGCATGTCTTGAGAGCCCCATGAGGGTTGTAGAGGTCAATGATATCTTTATATTCATGAATGTATCAATATATTGTTAGGCAAGGTTAGGAGTTACTTCAAGAGGTGATGACTTTGAACTCAAGGATAAAATCCCTATAACACAAAAATAGAATACCCAACACTTTTGGGGTGAATGTATGGTGATGTCATATTGAGTTTTGATCACTCCAAAGTTATCCATCTTTTATCCCCCACATATGAAAAGATCCATGAAAAATTATTAGGTTTCATGATTAGTTTAAATTAGCTTTTGGAGGGCTTCAATATGTATATTTGTTCACTAAGGATTAACAGTGATACCTATAGGTTTGGAACTTCAAGTGCCCTTCACACAAAAATTTATAATGAAATGGAATTTATCACCATGACAAATGGTTCTATGAAGTTAAATAGCTTATGTGTGTTTCAAATAATATAAATTAATATGGAACACTAGGTTTTTGGCCGAATATGCATCCCTACATGTGTACCTTGGTCCAAAAAGGCCACCTATAGCTGACTATAGGTATACACAGCCTCATCATACAAACACAAACATGGGAAACAATTGAATAAAGACACATATATGTTGAAAATACTTCTCAAATTTCATAAATGAATAATGGACTATCTGTTTCATGTTTCAAGGATGATGCCCACCTACAGGACCCCTGCACAGTCAATTATAGCTAACTGTGATGGGCAAAGACCAAGAAATTTAGGGTTATTTATGTTGGCATATCCCAAACTTGAGATCAATAGGTCAAAATAATTTCCAAATGACCTTGGAAATATTAAATAAGGCTTATAAATTGTTTTCAAAGCCTAGGCCATATAAGGTCACCTCTAGGTGCCTCTTCCAAACACACATACATAGTCAACAGTCTAGTCAAGTTGAAAGGCAAGGCATGAGTGAGGAGTTTAGAAAATTTTATATGGTAAATAGGATGTAACCACCTTCACGGTGATTTTTGACACTCTAAAATACTACCACAACATGTTAGTAATGTATAATAAGATCTCTAACCAAGAAACCTATAGTCAGTATATAGGACCCTACACACAATCCACTTTCCCAAGGGTTTGTCTTAGGTTTTAAAGAAGTTAAATGATATAATTATGTGATCAAAGATTTAAATTATTCACAAACCATCTCCATCACTTGGATAAGCTTCTCCAATATCCACCTTATCTTATAAAATATGGTAAGTACCCTTTATTTTGTCTCTAACAGAGGGCACTCCCTTTGTATGCAAACTGGTAGGTTTTGAATAAATAGGATGATAATGTGGATTAAGGGTTGGTGAGACATTTAAATAATATTTTAAATATTGGGTCACATAAGTTAAAACATTACAAACCATCTATATATACTTAAAACACATCATAGTGGTTCAAAATCACCAAGAGGTAGGCAGACCTTCTTAGCCTAGTTTAGGCCTAAAGCCCAAGTGAGGGGTCAGTAACATTTTATGTATTAGATGAGAATTATAATCCATGGAGACATGTTTTTATGTATATATAATGTATTTTTAAGCTATGATAATTTAATTTAAACCATAATAAATCCATTTTTGGGCTTAAAACTACATTAGACCTATGTAAAATGAAAAACCAAGCTCGATAGGGTAACTTTGAATTATTGCACCTATAATGATACTTTTAATGGGAGATAAGAGAGCTAGGACATGTTACATAGGGTCATGGTTAAGAATTTTATGTAATTGGTTCTTGATTTCAACATCATAACTCTATGAACAAAGGTTAAGAGTGAAAAGAGCCTAAAACCCTCTAAAAACCTTATAAATAACTTGATTTGCAAAAAAGGAATGATATGAATCCTAATGGACCAAAATTTCATGGTAAGTGGTTTGAGGTTGTTTAGGTCTCACTAAGGCTTCTCCCCATCAACTTAAGTGTTGCCCTACTTGTACGGATAGGGGAAATAAGGTTTTCTTGACTATTTTTCATGTTTTACAGGTTATATAAGGTTTCAAGAGATGCAAAAAACTTTGAGAGAGATATTGGAACTTAATATAAATCACTATGATCATTTCAATCTTCATTAAAACTCCTATATGTTTTCTACAAGTAGATTCATCTCAGTCAGTCAAAATTGGCATAGTGAGCAAGTTAGTGGGAAAGTGAAAACTCTAAGTGTGAGTCCATTTATGATATACCTAATGAATCTAATGCCATAGTAGGTATTTAAATGTGTCATTCACTCCTATGTATGCATTTTCATGCAAAATAGAGTCCAAATTTGAGGCCAAGTGTGAGGGGTGAGTGAAAGAAGACCTATTTGGATTGTAGGCAATGATAGCTCATCTACAAAAGAATCTTAATGATTAAGGGTGCAAAAAATGCATGTTTAATCATGTCTATAACCCCTCCCTATTAATTAAATCATGATATCTATCCTTATTAAGTTTTGGTGCGTTTTAAGAGGTCCAAATGATGGAGGTAGTTTTTTTAGCAAACAATGAGGAGTCATATGCCACATTTTAGTAGTTTCATGCATTTGAGGACCATTTATCCTAGAAAACCTTGTATTATATATCTCACACTCATTATCCTACATTTATAACTCATTTTATTATAATGACACATGTCCTAGTGACTCTTGGACATTATTCTCTTGTATGTATGTATATATATATATATGTATGTATGTATATATATATGTATGTATATATATATATATATATATATATATATATATATATATATATATATATATATGTATATGTGTAGATATATATGTGTAGATATATATGTATATGTATATATGTATATGTATATATGTATGTATGTATATATATATATGTATGTATATGTCTATACATATGTACATGTATGTACACATCTATATACATACATATATTCTCCTCTCTCTCAAATTTTATAAGTAGTGGCCATTTGGGCTCTAATAGACTAATACCACACCACGTATGGCAAATCCCAATTGGAATGACATTGTATTTTTCCTTTGAAAATTAATTGAAGTTTGGTTTTGAGTTAATTAACTTTTTACTAAGTTTTCAAAGTGATGTATGGTGGAGTTAGTGATAATTATCTATCCTTGCTTGCCTTATCCTTTCATGTTTATGCAAGAGTTCCTATACTAATAGGTCATATAAAGTGTCATCAAGTATTTTATTCTCTTTTAAATTTTACTATTTTTCTTAAAGTGTGCATTATGTCTCTAGTTTATTTACCTTGTGTTGTTTTCATGCACATCATCTCTATATTGAAACACTCATGATAGAAACTTCTAAGACTTAGAAGCTAGTTTATATGCCTTGTTTCATTATGATATCAGTATTATGGTCATGTGTAAATAATCTTGGTGTATCACCCCCTTATAATATGTTTATTTCATGTAAACTTATAGCTCTTTTCCTACAAGCAAGCACTAGTTTAGGTGATAATCATTTCAAGATACATTCAAAAGCAAACCCTTAAATCTAGAGGTCTTCTTCTACCTATAGGTACACCCACATACCTAAAATTATTCCCAAATTTGGAAGAGGATTGAACACCCTCTTCTAGGGTATAATATTTGGTGACAACATTTTTGGCATGCCCGATGGGACCTATTGTCTTCAATACAAAAGGTCAAGGTGAATGTTGGTCTTGAAAACATCAACTATAAAATAAGTGTGATAATCATCATTTGGCAACTCATTCAAGATAAAATCTGGTTCAAGGCCATTGTTTTGTCATAAACTTGTTCTCATAATCCATGGTTATTATTATTTTATTATCTATTAGAGTGTTCAACCCCATTAATCCACCTATTCAGCTTGAACTTCCTCTTGAAGTTCAATACCCTCATCCTAATCTTCCTTTTGAAGGCCAAGAAGATTTTTCTAGCCAAGAAAGTGAAGAGGTGGAAGAAATTGAATATCTTGAAGAAAATATGGAGAGGCTTCATGCCTTTCCTACCTTTAATACTAAAAATATAATTCACCTTCAAGCATATGATTCCATTCCTCCTAATGCCACAAATAGTATGCCCACTTTCAATGGTGAGAGTTATGTTACACCTAGTGAACATATCAGGGACATCTCTAAATTTTGTAGTTTCCACAATGTCACTCAAGAAAACATTTCCATTAGACTCCTTAACATGTCTCTTAGGGGTAAATATCTTGATTGGTACAGGACTTTGCCCAGTAGATGCATCACATCATGGGATGACTTTGGAGTGTTATTGACTTCTAGATTTGAAGATGAAAGTGACCATACCTCTCGCATCCATCAGTGCAATGTATCAAAAGAGGCCCTAAGGAAACAATACATGACTTAAATGAGAGGTTTTAAAAGACCTTTTATATATTTCCTCCTCCCATGAGGTTACCTTCTAGTTTTATGTTTCCTACTTACTTGAGAGCCATTGGTATTGAAATTACTATCATGCTTCAATCCATGGGTAGTTCCACTCTTCCCAAAGCATATGAACTTGCCATCAAAGCTGAAAATGGTCTTATTCAAGATGGAAAACAACCTCCTAAAGTTTATATGCCTCCATTGTCTTATACTTTTGCTAATAATCCAAGTGTGGCCCAAGTTCTTAATGACAATGCCAAGCTTAAGACTACTTCTAAGAAGGCATATAAAGCTAATCCATATACAATAATTCAAACCATATAAGTTGAGCTTAGGAAAGAGAGAATGAAAAAAGGTGCCTATAAAAATCCTTACCCCTATCAACAAAAACATGGCCAATACTTTGGGAGAGTTAGAGGTCAAGGGTAACCTATCTTCAATAGGCCTACCAATGTCTACAATCCAAACTCCACCACCAATACAAGAGAGATGGTACTGGTGCATAGTAACTTAGTTCAAGGAGAATATTGGAAACAAGGCCAATTTATGGATGATAATGAATCTAGATATCAAACTCTTATTGTAAAATTAGGATTCACTCCTCTCCTATCATATAAATATGAAGTCATGATGTAAGCAAATGAAAATTGGCAACCTCTTGGAGAGAGCTTCACCAGATTCTTGGTGGAAGACAATTTTGCACTCAATCAAGGAGCCTTTGTTAAAAAAAATACAAGGGATAAGAATAAAGCTCTAGGAGGTGATAATATCATACTTACAATTTCATCTAATCTCCTTCCAAGGTATCAAAGTATGGTTTTAAGCATGGCAGCTCCAAACACACCAACACCTCCCTCAAGTCAAAACATTTGAAATTATGCTCAAGGTGTCTCTATTCATTAAGTTCCAAGAAATCCTTTAAATCCAAGGACTCAAGATAAGGTGAGTAATACTACCCTAAACATAGTGGATTATTTGAAAAGTGCCAAATCATATATCTCCTTGTGGGATGTCCTTCACATGTTTGGCCAAAGGAGCTATTACAAAATTAATTATCCACTATCCCTACTAGTCCTTCACCTTCAAGTCAAAGTCATAGTCAAGTTGTCCTTAAAAATTCCCCTAATATTATTATCTAACCATATACTAAATCTAATAATCTTCCACCATTATACCTCACTCTCGTAGTGGGTGATAAACTAGTACACAATTGTATAGTTGATAGTGGTGTTTCTACATCAATCATGCCCAAGGTTGTAGTTGATAAGTTGGGCCTAAATTATGAACCTCATATCAAATTAATTATCTAACTAGATGGTATACCTACTAATACAATATGAATGATCAAAAATTTTAAGGTCTTCTTGCATGATTATCCTACTTTTCCCATTCTCTAAGACATAGTTGTTGTTGACCTCCCAGCTCACTTTATAATCTACCTTTCAAGAGACTTTAAAGACAATATAGGTGACTATCTCTCATCTAATTGGTCTTTCTTGGCCTTTAAGACAAGGTATGGGACCAAATTGACCATAATAACTAAACCTCTTGCAAGGTCTCACAATGATCCCTATATTAAAACAAGTTCTAACTTGAATTGTGTTGTCCATCAGAAGGAAGAATCTAATGTGTATGATGGTACTTCTAAATTTGAGGACATTTCTAATTTGTTCTTGGATGAGTATGGTGTGTATGCATATGAGCATTATCCTTATAATATTTTGATAAAACTGACCTTGGTACTTATATCATGCATGAAGAACCATTTGAAGGAGCTGAGGTAAGTATCAAACATTCTCATGTTGTTGAAGGTAACTATATGATTCATGAGTATGATGATAATAGGTTGATGAATATAATTAATCACCATAGTGGAAATAATGATGTCCTTATTCCTACTATTGATGAGGATGCCTTAGATGATGACACTCATGAGGTATATGAGAATGACTTATGGCAAAGGTTTCATGTCATATGTCAAGAGTTTGATCATCTTGGTAATGCTTCTTCTCCCCTTAAAAAGTATACATCTGATTTGGTTGATGTTATTAACAAACATGATGTTGATTATCTCACCAAACACAGAGAAGAATTTCATGTTGTGAATGAAGAGGAACTATGACAAAGGCTCAATTTCATATTCAAAGAATTTGACAAGTTGGGTAAGTCTCCTTTTTCCCTAAGAGATTTCATATCTAATGTTGAGATTACTAATGAGAATAATTGTCATTTTGTCAAGTATCCTCTAAAACATGAAGGTGAATGTCTTTCTATTGATAAAAGACCTATAATCATGAGAGAACTTGATGAATTTAGTGCCCAAGGAGTTATGAACATGGAGAATAAGGTCAAGGCAAAAGTTATAGTACCTCAAGGATAGTCAAGAGATCCATATAATATTGAGACATGTTCAAAGGTGTTGAATCATGAATAAGAAGGGCCTGATACCCCAAAACATCAACTACATTATGTCTTAAAAGAATATGAGGATGAGAGGATTGTCATAGACTCCAATATGTAATTTTTTGGAGAGCATCCAATGGATATGATAGAGTTCATAGTAGTTTCAACCCAAATCAAGGTTCTTAGAGAGAAAGAAAGATCATTCATGAAGGTCCCAACTAGTTAACTTGAAAACATAAGGAGATTCAAAGGAGGTAGGTTTCTTGATGACCTACATATGCAAGTGATTGGTGATGAGCATGCTCCTCATGATAGGCTACCCTCATGGAGTGACAAAGATGCAAGGGGGAATATTTTTGATCTTGGTTGAGGTATGATCAGATGTTTCACCTCAAGAATGAGGTTTTGTAAATAATATAATAGGTGTGTTTGTGTTTCTATTTTAGTTATGTTGTGTTCCATAAGTGTTTTAATTGAACACATGTGTGTTTATTTTGAGTGTGTCTTGTTTGGTGTGCCTTTCCTTTGTGTTTAGTGTTTTATCAAAGGAAATTTGTGTGTCAAACCTATGTATAGGTGATTCCATGTCCCAATGGACTAGATTAGGCAATTGGTCATGACATAGCAAGCATACTACCCTTGGGAAATCACCAAGAATGTTGACCATTTTTTACCACAAGTCAAATTGGGTCAACCCCTTATAGTAAAAAAATTATATAGGGATATAATATAATTTCATAGTGTGTTTCATAGTTAATTAGATGTGATTTTATGTAATTTTAGCCTTGGTCATGGTCTAATTAATCCTTATATCATTTTGAGTCACTTAAGTGTCATAAATGAGCATTAAATGCAAGTGGTATGGTTTTTAGTTGTTTCCATGTGTGTAAAAATCCTCCTCATTTTATAACATGTCAAACCTAGTCAAACATGTTAGTTTTCAATTGAAAACTTACAAGTGATAACTAAAAACCAAGAAAATAGGTGTAAAAAGGGGAGTTTCAAAGGGTGTATAGCCTATGAGAGAGAACAGCACATGGGATAATATTTTATGATAGATATTAAAATTCCTCATACTCTTTTCCACACTTGACATGCTTTATAAGTTCCAAAATTGAGTTAAACCCATTCTACTCCTCCATCGCTCCACCATGCACATGAAATTGGTCAATAAGTTCTTGGTCAATACAGGCAGTAGAAGAACATCCAAATATAATGACTTTGGGGATGATAGTACACTTGATCAGCTTAAATTTAGTTCTTTTATTTCAAGTAATGATGTCTTATATTTTTCAAACCATCTCTAACAAGTTGACTATATTTTTGGCTTACTTTTTCCCACACCCTATAGGTTTTGTTCTTGTTTGAGCTGGTCTGTACAACTCAACTATTAAATTTTCTTCCAGAGGATTTTTAATCTTCCCTCTCATGATTCCCATGCTTAGTTTCATGTTTTTAAATGATTTCATGAGCTAGATAACTCAATTTTTAGGAAAGTGTCACCATGGAAGGTTTCAGTCAAGTTTCACTACTTGTAAAAGGTTTGGTTCTCTAAAAGAGTTTCATGTAAATGGGATATCATGTGTTCCATGTTTCCATGTCATAAAAATCACTTAATTTCCATGTTTTGTCTTACAACATCATCCTTTGATTCAAACACATAGTCATATGAAAATACAGTCAACTTTTTGCTTGTTTCTAAATGTAAACATGGTGTCTTGAGAGTGAAAAAATCAATATAAGGTAATTAAGTGTTCAAATAGTTTTTATACCTTCTCATAAGCATGAATAATCAATATAAACCCATCTAAGTGACACAAGAAGGACTTTGATAGTTAGTTCCCTATATATTCATGGTCATAAACTGTAGGTATGCACCTACATGTGCTAATAAGGATATTGACCATGTGTGTTTTAAGATTTAAATATATTTTAACTCCCCATTAGGTGGATAAGTTTCATTTGAAGAATTCATGTAAATATTTAATTAGTAATAACAACATATATCATATTCAGATCCTACATTCTATCATCTCTACCTATTTGTTACTATATATACATATTTAGACTCTCACAAAGACTTGAGGTGGTTATATAGGGATGTTTTAACATGTTTCAAGGTATCCATAAGGTTTGAATAAGATGAAAATATCTTTGGAATCAAGTATTAATTCATTTACCATGCTTACTACCCATAATCTTTCTCATTGCATGTAGACATGTAAATGCACACCTACATGTGGCTTGTAGAGGTGTCTGAGAATGTGATCTAGAGGTGTATTGAATTTATTGAGAGCCCCATGAGGGTTTTATAAGTCAAGGATATGTTTACATTCATGAATGGATCAATATATTGGCAATCAAGGTTAGTAGTTACTTTAAGAGGTGATGACTATGAACTCAGGGACAAAATCCCTAAAACACACAAATAGAAATCCCAACACTTTTGGGTTTAATGTATAGTGATATCATATTGATTTTTGATCACTCCAAATTTATCCATATTGTATCCCCCACATAGGATAAGATATATGAAAAATTAGGAGGGTACATGATTAGTGTAAAGTAGTTTTTGGAGGGCTTCAATATGTACATTTGTTCATTCAGGAATAACAGTGATACTTATAGGTTTGGAACTTCAAGTGTCCTTCACACTAAATGTTAAAATTAAAGGGAATATATCACCATGAAAAATGGTTCTAGTTAGTTAAGGAGATTATATGTGTTTCAAATAACACCAATGAAGGTGGAACACTAGGTTTTTGGCCTAATAGGCATCCCTACATGTGTATCTTGGTCCAAAAAGGCCACCTACAATTGATTGTAGTATATAAAGCCTCATCATAAAAACCTAGACATGGAAACTTAGTTAATAAAGACACATACAAGTTTAAAAGACTACCCAAATGTCATAAAGGAATAATAAGCTATGTTTCACATGTTTCAAGGATGATGCCCACTTATAGGACCCCTACACAATCAACTATAGCTGACTATGATAGGTAGAGAGAAAGAGAGTTAGGGTTAATGATTTTGGGATATCCAAAACATGAGATTAATATGTCCAAATCATTATCAAATTACCTTGGAAATATTCAAAAATTATTAGACATTATTTTCAAGGCCTAGGCCATGTAAGGTCACCTACAGGTGCCTCTTCCAAACACACATACATAGTCAACAGTCCAGTCAAGTTGAAAGGCAAGGCATGAGTGAGGAGTTTGGATGGTAAGTATCATGGAAACACCTTGATAATGATTTTTGACACTCTAAAATACTCCCAAAACATGTAATCAATGCAGAACAAGAGCTATAACCAAGTAACCTACAGTCAATATATAGGACCTTGCACACAGTCCACTTTCCCAAGTGTTTGTCTTAGGTTTTGAAGAAGTTAAAGGGTCTAATGATGTGATCAAGGGTTGAAATTTTTTACAAACCATATCCATCACTGGGATAATCTTCTCAACCATCCACCTTGTCTAATAAAACATGGGAAGTGCCCTATGTTTTATCTCATACAGAGGGCACTCCCTTTGTATACAAACTAGCAAGTTTTGAAGAAAGAGGGTGATAAGGTGAAATAAGGGTTGGTGAGACCTTGAAATAAAATTTAAAATTTTGGGTCACATAGGTAAAAATATGAAAAATTATTCATAGATACTTGAAACATAGCATAGTGGTTCACAATCACCAAGATGTAGGTAGACCTTATTATCCTAGTTTAGGCCTAAAGCTGAAGTGAGGGGTCAGTAACACTTTGTGAATTAGATGAGCATTATAATCCATGGATACATGTTTTTAGGGATATATCAAGTATGTCTAATATATGAGAGTGTAATTTAAACCACAATAAATCCATTTTTATGCTTAAAACTACATTAGGCCTATGCAAAATGAAGAACTAAGCTCGATAGGGTAACTTTGAATACTTGCACCTACAAGGATATTTTACATGGGAACTCAGGGATATAAGACAATTTAGAGAGGGTCTTGGTTAATAATTTTGTGTAATTTGTTCTTTAATTCAACTTCACAACTCTATGAACAAAGGTTAAGAGTTAAAAGAGCCTAAAACCCTCCAAAACCCTTAGAAATGACCTGATTAGAAAAATAAGGAAAGATATGCATCCTAATGGACCAGAATGGCATGGGAAGTGGTTGGATGTTTCATAATACTCACCATGGATTCTCCCCATCAACTTGAGTGCTACCTTACTTGTATAGACAAGGGAAAATAAGGTTTTCTTAATTGTTTTTGATGTTTTGCAGATTATAAGAGGTTTCAAGAGATGTAACCAACTTTGAGAGAGATATTGGGACTTAATCTAACTCACTATGATCATTTCATGCTTAATAAAAACTCCTAATTTTTTTTGCAAGTAGCTTCATCTCAACCAGTCAAAATTGCCATAGTGAGCAAGCTAGTGGAAGAGTGAAAACTCTATGTGTGATTCCATTTATAGTATACTTGATGAATATAATGTTATGGAAGGTCTTTAAATGTGTCTTTAATTCATTTTTTTGTATATTCATGGAAAACCAAATCCAAATTTAGGCCAAGTGTGAGTGGTGAGTGAAAAAAGAGTTATTTAGACTACAGGAAGTGATAACTCATCTCCAAAAGAATCTTGATGATTAAGGGTGAAACCAATCCATGTTTAATAATTTATACAACCAATCCCTCTTAGTTCAATCATGAGATCTATCCCTATTCATTTTTGGGATATTCTAAAAGGGCCAAATTATGGAGGAAATTTTTTGAGTAAACAATGAGGAGTCCTATGCCACATTTTAGGAGTTTCATGTATTTGAGGGCCATTTATCCTATCATGCCTTACATGGTGTATCTCACACTCATTATCAAACATGTATAAATCCTTTTCTCAGAATTATACATGTCTTAGTGACTCTTGGACTTCATTCTCTTCTCCTCTCTCTCAAATTCTATAAGTAGTGGCCATTTTAGCTTTTGTAGACTAATACCACACCATGTATGACAAATCCTTTATTTAATTACATATTATTTTTTATTTGAACATTAATTTAATCTTGGTTTTGAGTTCATGAAAATTTTTCTAAGTGTGTAAAGTGATGTATGGTGGAGTTAGTGATAATTTTCTATCCTTGCTTGCCTTATCCTTTCATGTTTATGCAAGAGTTCCTATTCTAACAGGTCATATAGAGTGAAATCAAGTATGTTAGGCTCTTTTCAAGTGTAATATTACTTTTAGAGTGTTAATTTTACCTCTGGTTTATTTATTTTATGTTGATTTCATGCACATCACCTCTATATTGAAACATTCATGTTAGAACCTTCTAGAACTTAGAAGCTAGTTTGTATGCCTTGTTTCATTATGATAGGAGTATAATGATCATGTGGAAATAATCTTGGTGTATCACCCCCTATAATATGTTAATTTCATTCAAATTTATAACTCTTTTCCTAAAATAAAACACTATTTTATGTGATACGCATTTCAAGATACATTCAGGGAGCTAGCCATTAAATATAGAGGTCTACTTCTACCTGTAGGTACACCCACATATCTAAGAAATATTCCCATGCTTCCAAAATATGGAAGAGGATTGAACACCCTTTTCTAGGGTGCAATATTTTATGACAACAATAACAAATATAAACAAGGTTGAACCTAATCACACAACTTCAAACAATTCTCTAACATATGTATTTCAATATGGAGGTTGTAGCTAATACATCAACTAAAAGGGAAAATCAAAAGGCCTAAAATGAGGCACTAATGAAGTTTTTCCACACTTAAAATTTTTATAACCACTTTATACACACCATATGACTTGTAAAAAATATAAATTACTCACCAATAGGAAAGAATGAACAATACAAATTCAAAAATATTGAACATAAATTCTATCATTCATCAACAATTCACCATGAACACACTAAATGTGAGATGAAGAAGGAAAAATAAGGTTGCATTCACTTCAAATAAAAAAATTATAAATTTTAGCAAGACTTCACCATACTAACTTGGAGGATCATTTTAAATCTACTTTTCAAGAGTATTTATAGAATAATGAAGAATAAAGAGAGAGGATAGACATGTAGGAAGTCCATCATGATTGGCATATGTCATGAAACTAGTTATAATGCTAAGACAAGGTGAATAGATAGTCCTATTATTCATATTAAACATGTGTTGGATTGGCTTGATTATTTAATCATGAGAGGTGGCACATAAGTGGATCTTAATCTCCTATTATTCATCTTTCTCTCTTGAAACTATCCTTTCATGGTTGAGGAGTTACAAGTTGTTATCTTGACACATGGCTTAGTTGACCTTCTTGGCATCTTTCTACACCATTATTATATCTTGAAATAAATATCTCATCCAAATGAGAATTATACTTAAGGATTATAATTATTTTCACTTTATCTTTATCATTAGAACCTAAAAATTGCATGTCTAAGCCTGTTTGATCTAAAAGAATGCCATAAAGACAAATCTATCACTCATAACAGGTATATTATTTGCTTGAAGATTATCAAAACAATATTGTCAATTCCATGTAGGTATTTCATAATATAATATAAAATTTATCCAATTTTATATATAATATTTCAATTTATTAGTTTTCCATTAGGCCTTTACAACCTATTAGAGAGGAGTTTGGAGAGGGTTGTATGTACTCTTACTATAGAAGCTCCATATAGAATTCAGAACTATATGGAAACCTTGTTCATGTTACATGATTTAAAAATTGATTTTTTAGGTATTTTATGACTTATTATTATTCCTCAATACCAATTTCATCTTATAACAAGTTTAAAAATCTGATAGAGGCATGTATGCTTCTTTGAAGTCTCTCAACAACATGGTCAGTGGACTGCCTAGGATTAGTCTCTCAAACTACCTATAGTCATTAGATTGGGATTTTATATAACCTATATATACTTAATTATTTCATTAAATGTTTAAATTGATGTCATGAAGTGTCTTTATTTCATTTATTACCTTGAGAAGGTTTGCAAATTCAGCTCTCTATGCAAATATGAGAATAGTCTTCATTTATGCTAGGTTTAGTGACTTGGAAACTATATTAGAACCTTGAGAGTATATTGAATGAAATTTTAATGTAAATTATACATATTTATATACATATAAAATCTCCTCAACTTATTGAGACGTTTTCATAAATCCAAAAACATGAATTAGGCCTAAAAAGTGTAGTTTTTAGACCATTTCCTTATTTTTTTTCTCCACACATGCCAACATTTTGGCTCTAAAAGGTGACATTGAGGATTATATATGTTATTAATGTGTTTACCATAAAAATAATGTGTATTATAATCATTTAAACATTCATTTTTAGTTCTTGAGCTCCTTAAGGGCAAAAAAGGTAGTTTTAGATCTCTATCTTATTAACAGTTGTTCATAGATTTGAGACCCCTAATGAACTAAAAAATGCCATGAATTTAGAGTTAATAGTCCCTATTAACACCCCATAATTTAATTTTGTCCCATTAATTTTATTATTTGACTTCTCATCTAATAAATTGTACCTTCATGAGTTTTGTTAGCCTATAGGTGGAGGTTGAGATGAATGTTTTGAGCAAAAAAGACTCCAAATGATTGGTTTTGACTTGAAAAAACATTATCTAAGATTTAAAAATGAATTATAATGTATATATATGGTTTTAAAATTATTTTAACCTTTAAACATTTTTTCACTTGCTTTAACCCACAATTTAAAAACTAAAGATACCTTCTAAACACACCAATGAAACAAGACAAACACAACAAAGCAATGAACACACACACCAATATAAACATGTTCTAGAAGCACTTGGAGAAATTAAATACATATATACTATATAAAAGAGGATAAAATTACCTCAATATCAATGTTTTAGGTGTGTCCCATTGACTGAAATATTTATTTCTTCTATCATTCAGCTTTGAGAGCTAAAAAGCATTATGTTGCCTACAATGAGTGATGAAAAAGGGCCCACTCCATAAAGTATCAAAATTTGTGTGTCTTATATGATTTTCCCTTTATTCATCCCATTTTATAATAATTTCACCTTCTTGGAATAACTCTCTTGTCAAAATACCTCTTGGTTTGAGCTTGGTGAGACTCCATAGTATGCATGGCATGATCTCTTATTTCTTCTAGCTCCATCAACTCAACTAGTTAATTTCCATGTTAGTATTATCAATCATCCCAAAAATATGTTTGATCTCTAAATTTGGTAACTAAATGGATATGGGTATCTTATCTTCTTTTCCATAGACAAGCATGAATGGGAATTACCAATGGCTCTTTAAGGAGTGATCTCATCATCCCATGAGGTTGTCTTTAATTTTATATGTCATGTTTTATGATTTTCCTCCATATTCATATTGATAAATATAATTATATTCTTATTTTTAGAGTCTATTAGTCCATTTCATTGAGGATAGTAGGTTGAGGATGTACTTAGGTGGATTATATGGTGCATAGTCTATTCGCTTATCCTAATACCAAGGAAAGTCATTACATTATTTGAGATAAGTGTATAAGTCTAGGACATTAGTTTCATTATATTCCTTGAGATATATATCCTCTATCCATATAGTAAAATATTTAATTATATTCAACACCCACTTATGACTAGCACTTGAAGGAGGGTTGATCATACCTATGAAATCTAATCCCCACTGCATGAAAGGTTGGTCTACTTGAATGAGATGGAGAGGGAGGGATGAAATATTTTGTTTTCCTCTAAATAAGGCACATTTTTTTACACTTTATCACCCATTCATATGAATATTTGAATAAGTTAGGCCAATAATAACCAGCTCTCATCGCTTTTCATGTTATGGTTCTTGGTGTAATGTGACCACCTAATGATCAATCATGGAATTATACCAATACTCTCTCAACATAATTAGATTTTACACACCTTAGGATAAATACATTAAGGTCATTTCTAATGAATATTCCATCTACAATAGTGTGTGGGATGGATTGTAATCTGAAATGTCTCCTTTTAGCCTTATCTAGGCCTAATGGGCACTCACCTATTTGGAGGAATTTGACCATATATTATGTCCAAGTCATGGTAAATGGTGATGAAAATATTTTATTTCCATATTGGAGTGTTATAACAATATATTATTTCTCTTTCAATTCTGATGCTAAGTTATCACGCAATCCCTTGCCTCTCACCAACTTGGTCACCTTGATATCCACATCATATTCCATGACTTTGGTAATCTAACTAGCTCTTTTCTCATTCAAATCCATACTTAAAATGAATTATTTTATGCTTGGATGAGACACCATCACATGTAATTTATTGTTATATAGCATATTCCTAAAAATTTTAAGGCTTATTATAACAGAAAGCACTTGCTTCTCTACAAAAGTGTATCTTACCTCATAGTCTTCTAACCCTTGGGTGAAGAAAGTGATGGGGTATTCAAGACCTTCCTAATTTGATTTTTTCAACATGGTTGAAATTATTTTTTCATTCCTCAAAGTATACAAAGTAAAGTATCTATTGAAATTAGGATTTTTAAGTGTTAGATCTTGAGTTATGGCTAGTTTGATATCACCAAAACTATCTCTTCCTTCTCTAGTCCAATTAAAAGTTTGATTATTATTCAACATGGATGTTAGAATCTTGAAAAGATTATAAAAATTAGGTATGAATATCCTAATGAATTTTATTTTCCCAAATAAAAATTTCATCATTTTCTTGTGCTTAGATAATGACAAAGACAAGATAGCAGTTACCCTTTCATGATTTATGGAGAGACCTTTTTTGGAGACAATGTGGTCTAATATTTTGCCTTCATGGACTGTAAAAACATAATTTTATATAGTAAAAGAGACCCCAAACTATCTACATCTCTAAAAAATATACCTAATATGATTCAAATGATCATTTGTATCCTTGGAGAATACTGTGATATCATCAAGATAAATCAACACTATATCATTTATCAAACCTTGAAATTCCATGTCCATGGCTTGTTGGAATGTATTTCAAAAATTGGACAACCCAACATACATCTTACTATATGTACATGTGCCCCATTTTGTGTTGAAATTTATGTTATTTTGGCCTTCTTCTTAAACCAAAATCTGATTATACCTTAAGTAGCCATCAAGGAGGGAGAAACATTTAGAACCTTCTACCATCTAAAATATTTTTTCCATGGAAGGAAAAGGATAAAAATCATTCAATAATACTATATTCAAGTCCCTAAAATCCACACACAATCTTATCTCTCCATTATTATTCCTTACAGGGACTAGATTGGCAACCTAAGATGAGTGTTTCATGGGAAAGATGATGCTAGATTATATCAACTTAGTCAATTCTTTCCTCATTAGGGGCTCAATTTTTGGTTTGATAGACCTTTTCCTTTGCCTCACTAGTTTGGAATATGTGTGTGTGTGTGTGTGTGTGTGTGTGTGTGTGTGTGTGTGTGTGTGTGTGTGTGTGTGTGTGTGTGTGTGTGTGTGTGTGTGTGTGTGTGTGTGTGTGTGTGTGTGTGTGTGTGTGTGTGTGTGTGTGTGTGTGTGTGTGTGTGTGTGTGTAGTTTTGAGTTAGGATAGGATAAAATCCTTTTAGATCACTATACTCCCAATCAAACACATCAGCAAATTCTTTTCATAACTCAATGAATGCAAGTCTCTCTTATTTGTTACATACCTTTGCAAGTGCTCTAAGTTTGTATTTGAATATGGTGACCCTCTCATAATTATATTACTTGTTAGATATGCATATATGTTATTTATTCATTTTATCATCATCATTGAAAATGATTTCAAGTGTCACTAGGCCTTTAGGAAGTTTGTTTGACCTTAGTTGCATAATTTGATCACCATATTGTTGTTGCAATTTGGAATGATTTATTGAAGAGAACTTAGTCTCTTCTTGAAGAAAGCATGTTATTTATTTTTCACTATCAAATACTTTCCAATTAACATGATTATCAAGAATTGAAGGCCTTACCACTACCTTGACATTTGGTTGACATCTTGAGTTCTTAACATCATTACGAATATCGAACTGAGCTCCAAATGTAGCCAACCTATTAACATGCTTATTTTCCTCTCTTGGAATGGATTATATGTGTAAGGATTCAAAATATTCCATAATATCCTACACTCTATGTTCTTATGACTTTAACAAGGATTTATTTTTTACATTTTGACCTTTTACTTGATGAACAATTAGATCACTATCACCGAATACTTTTAAACACTTTAGTCCTCTTTTTCTATCCCACTGAAGGCCATGTACAAGTGCTTCATACTCTATTTCATTAAAATCACAACTAAATAAAAATATGAAAGTGGTATAATACCTTTCTTTAGAAGGAGACACCAACATTGCACCACCTCTTGTACCAATCTTGTTACTTGATCCATCATATTAGAGCTACTATATACCATCCATGGACTCACTAGGTTTGACAAACTATGGAATGAAGGAACCTTGCTCATGTAATCAATACACTCCTAGGCCTGATTCTTCCATGGACTTATATGGATCATGTTCATGATTTTCATCTACACACTCATTAAGAAAAAGAATAGTTATGCCTTCAAGACAAAAAATTGCTTCTTGCTCAACATGTATATCTCCTTCATCAAGAATAGTACAATTAACATTAGAGACCTTAGGCACATAAGTTTATATATGAATCTTAACAATTGTTTCTAATTCTATCTTGACTTTGGTGCCATACCAAGTCCTAAAAACCATTTAATATGAATTTGATGATAAATATCCCCCAATCTTGGATGTGAATTCCTTAGATAAGGATAGGGGAAAATGGAGGGGTAGGTCTATTACAACAACATATTTAGGAATTGAAAAAGTGGGGAAAGAATGAAAATTTAAATTTAGACCTTTGGTAATACCTATAGTCTTGGTGGTTGTCCCATCTAATTTTAATACTCCTTTGGTGATTGGCTCATATTTTAGACATAGCTTATCAGCCACTTGTTTAGGCATTACATAGGTACTATCAATCATAGAATTATGAATGAAAGACTCACCTATAATGAGATAAATATATAAATTATGAGTCTTGTCAATTTTTACTTGTTTCCCTCCTTTAGGTTGAGTTTCATTCATGATGACTTCTCTCTCTTTCATTGTTGATCTAGCTGCAAGGTTGATATTATACAGCTCTTCTTGAAGTAGATATTTTTGTCTATGAATGGCCAATGTATCCCACATGGGAATTTTCACATGTGCCTTTTTAATTTGATAAATAATGTTAATATAATAAATATCAACCTTTGGTTTTCCTTTAGGAGAAACAACACTATCTTGAGCTTGTGAATATTGAGGTATAAGAACAACTCTTACATTTCTGATTTTCCTACATTTCTTGAACTTTATGGGTTTCCTTAGACCTATTTATCCCTTTATAAACTTGATAATGTGCATATGTACTTGAATTAAATCTTGATTACTTTTTATTATTATTTTCTTAGCCCTTGTGTTAGTTGCCACAAGAGTATCAATGTTACCTATGCCTCCAAACTAATTTATAGAATAATAATATCCTTATTACCAATTAATAAATGTGGAATTAGGTTGAACTTGTATTTTATTATCTTCTCATTTTGGTATAATTTAAACTTGGAGATTTTGATAAGATTATCTTAATAAACTTGAACACTTTGAGAATCTTGAGCACCTTGCACCATGGGAGCTTGATTATACATATCATTGGAGTACACAATCTAATTTTGAAGATGATATTAAAGAAGGCACCATGAATAATATTGGATTATATTTTTTTGAGATAGAATAATAGAATTTTAAGAAATATAATCATTTGGGTTATAGATATTGTAAGGCTTAACATTGGTTATTTATCCCTGACATTGATAGTTACCTTGGAAAGGAGGTCTATTAGCCTAATTGAATTGGTTGTGAAACTACCAAGGCCTATGGTGCTAAGATTATTGCCTCTTTATCTTCACAATTTCATTGCCAAAATGTTTTAGAAGAGTATTTACTTCATGTAAGTCATTAGGAAGAGTAGAGGTAGCCTTTTCTTGATTTTTTGGTGAAGGAATAGGAGTGACTATGGGCAATGCAAGAGGTGTAGAAGGAGTAGGGGGCTGTAATTATAGAAATAAAAGCATAAGAGGCCTTAGAGAAATATTAATATCTTGGATAAGATAATTACCATCCCTTATTTTCACCTCATATGCATTATTCAATGTGTTTCTCCCTATTGATTGAATCATTACTTTTATTATCAAAGTTTGGTCCCAGTTCAGATAATGCGAATGCAATGGTCGAATGATCACACAAGACAAAGATATTACACACCATAATGAAGCTAAAATAGGATGAAATCACAAAGAAATAATATTACACAAGATAAGAGATATGATCAAAACCCAAACTTGCATTAATCCACACAAGATCAATAGCTCTTACACCTCAAAAAATACAAAGGAGAACAGGGCATTGAATAGGATGAGAAGATGTATGAATCCATATCTATTTGGTAATATGAACAAGGTTCAGTTGATAAATTAATATTAACCCCATGTACTAGAGATAAGTCAACATTGGTTGGTTAATGACAAGGCATCCTCAACAACCCATTTAACCATAATTTCCATGTATGAGTGTGTAAATAGATGACCTCATAAATCATCCTAAATAACCAAATATCCACCTAATCATAGTGAATATTAAAAGTGTATTAAAAAAATAAGTAAGATGAAAAATCTACACTAACATCCCCCCTTAAGTGTAGCATAGGTGGGTAGTAGAATTGGGTCCCAACAACTAAGATGGATTAGGTACCCAAGTACAAATCAATCTCTCACAAAGTGAAGAAAAGGGGAAAACCCGTGTGACAAAAAACTCCCCCACAAAAGATAGGCATAGAATAAGAGAAGAGCCTAGAAGGCCCCCCGTAAATATGATGTTGTTGATGTAGATTGTACCCCAAGAAGATCTCATAGATGAATGAACTTTCTCTTAGTAAAGGGTTTGGTAAATATATATACAACCTACCCTAAAGACTAGTAAAAACTCAAGTCGATGACCTAACCATGAGTAAGCTCCTAGATAAAATGCATGTGAATATCGATATGTTTGGTTTATTAGTGCTAAACCAAATTCCTACATATCTATATAGTACTCTGGTTATCATAATAGATGATGGTGGGTTGTCTGATAGGAATACCAAACTCAGATAGAATCCCCTAAAACTAAATATCCTTAGTAGTTGCATTAATTATTCCCTTGTCCTCTACCTCTATAGAATATATATATCAATACATTTTTCTTCTTGCTAGACCAACTGATAGGACCATAACCCAAAGAAAAACTCTAATCTAAATTGGACTTGTGATTTTCAATATCGCTAGCCAAATTTGAATCTATAAAACCAACCAAGTCAACCTCTATACCAAATCTATATTGAAGATCGAATCTATAAGATCCCTAAATGTAGTGCAAGATCATCTTAGCTATTTTCCAGTGTAGCTCATGGGGTTTATGTATGAATATGGAGATAATTCCCACTATATATAAAATTTTAGGCCTAGTATGAGTCAGATAGATAAGGCTACCAACAAGCTATTGATATCAAGTGGCATCAACTACAGGTGTAGAATAGTTATCCTCAAGCTTGATCTTGATAGAAAGGGAGTCAGAGATGGCTTATAACAAACCATGTGAAATTGAGCCAAAATATCGAGAGCATACTTGTGTTGTGTAAGTGAAATCCATAAATTAGACTGTGAAATCTTAATGCTAAGGAAGTAATGTAGAAGACCCAAGTCAGTCATGTCAAATCTATCTTGAAGTGTTGTATTCACTACTAAAATAGATGATGAGGAATTCCTAGTGATCAAAATATCATCAACATAAAGGAACAATATCAATAAAGAATCATCTTACTGCAAGAATTATATATTAGGATTAGAATGACACCTAGTGAAACATGAAGTAAGGAGGAAGGAATCCATTTTGGTGTAGCAAGCTTGAGGAGTCTATTTAAGACCATAGATGGATTTTCTAAGTCTGGAAATAAATGATGAATCCTAAACAAACCCATGTGGTTGCTCCATGTAGAAGGTAGTAACTATAGACACCTAAATCTAGACACCAATAACCTCCAACCAAGATTTTGACCAATTTCCACCTAAAATGCATAATTTGGCCTAAAAAACTAAATCACATTAAAAGCTTTAAACCTAACATATTCAAGTGCTAATTTTGGCTAGAGTATCATTAAATGGGGTAATGCAATTTATGGGCCTGCTAACTTTGATCAGATCATTCTAAGTCAAAATGCTAATTTACACCTAAGTGCTCTAGATTGCTCTTTTCTATCAAATATTTTGTACAAGACATGTGCTTTTGATATTTTATATTAGTAAAATCCTAAATGGGATAATGGATCCAATGCATCTGACATCACCTTCCAATTCTAATCCAATTAAATTTTAGACCAATAATAAGGCATTCTGATCAATTTGAGTAATTTGTGCATAAAGTGAATACACATGCTTAAGAGCTAATTAATCCAAATCAAGATCCTAATTAATAATTCCATGAAAACTTGTTGAATAATTTATTTTGGAAATGGATATTGAATATATGCATCATCAGGTGACCTCATTTCTTGGGAAGACATCCCTAGGCCATAAATGCCACAAATTTCATGATTCATGCCTCCCATGCCTTATGAAAGACCATGCCTCTTAGTTTCCCCTTCTTATAATGTTATGATGAGGATAATTATAAACTTAATTCCAAAAATTGAATTAATTCTCAACCACACATCTTAATCTCAAGATGGACAGTTCAAGTTAATTCTAGACATTCTCAAAAATATATAAATAGAGAGGCCATAAACATCATTTCTAAGCTATTTTGGTGCAAAGTTATTATGCTAAAATATCTTCAAAGACATGATTATGCAAATTTATAATGCAAAATTGATTAAAAATATTTAAGCAACTAGTGTTACTATACCAAATTGATTCCAAGCCAAGCCAAGCCAAGCCACAAGCCAAAGGTGCCAAGGAGAGATGGAGGTAGCCAATATTCCTTTGATGAAGACTTCATGAGCATAATCTAAGCAAGCCTCTGAGCAAGCCACTACAAGAAGCATTTTGAAGCATCCAAGGAAGGTAAAAGAAGGTTTATTTTGCATTTTAGTTGTGTGTTTTATTCATGTTTGTTAACTAAGCTCTCCCTAGTGTCTAGGCCTAGAGATGTTATGCTAGTTAGTGTGTTTCTTTCATTTTATTTTCATTTTAGAACTAACACCATACTAACCATTCTCTCTTGAGTCAAATTCTTAGATCACATAATGGCACACCTGGTAGGACCAAATGCATCCCACACATGAAGAAGATCATTTTATACCTTTAAAATCTTCATTTGGATTATTAAAACTCTTGAAATTTGATTTTCTAACTTTGTTCTACCATTTTTCTTTGTCATGGGTTTACACAGTAACCGATGTCAATTATTAAAACTAACATCAGTTGGATAGCTGTTGTCATTCACAATTGGTATAACTGATGTTGGCTAGATAACCATCATTAGTTAGCGAGTGTAATCATCATCAGTTATATAATTGACGTCAGTCACTATGTTTTTATTAAAACACAGACCTGAGAGCTCTTTTTTTAAAGTTCATTGTTTCAAACCTAACAGAGCTTCAAGGCTAAAGGATATGCTAACATTTTTGTTGTAGGACCAAGCTTGATATTTTCTAAAAAAAATGTTTTAGATCATCTTTTGCATGCTTAAAAATTAATTAAGAACCTTGTTTTGGTGTTTAACAAAAAAATTAGATGTTTATGGTGAATGTTTTCAAATTTTGCAACTAAGACCAAGGGGTCAAATGAGCAGCACCTCATTTTTCATTTGGGCTTAAAAATGAACTCACCTTTTCAAGCTTTTTTGTATTCACTTAGTTGTTTAAATTAAATTTTTGTTTGGAAAAAGGAGGGATATTGTGTGTATACTCTTCTATTTTTCCCCTTTAGGGAACCCTTAGAATCAAAAGTGTCATTCCTATTGCAAGTAGCCTAGTCCAAGGCTTGAAAGAAAGTCATCTAAAGTACTCCCCAAAAACTCATAAAAGTTTAGGTGACCTTGAAAATGATCCTAAAGTCTTTTTACTTTCATGTTTTCTTTGTGTTTATGTAAACTTGGATTACAAGGGGGACTTCATCACCTCTCACAAGTTCTTTAGGGATGATTTGACTTGGGGTTTCACCATCTATCATCGACTTCATTTGGCTCCTAATTGGAGTTACAAATAGGACATAGTGGCACTTTGGACATCGTATTACATTGAGTGAATAGTAGGATGTAGTGGTTGCAAAAAGGACTAGACCTTTTTTGAAATAAGCCAAGTGATACAGACCCAAAATTAATAATTTTCTTTTACATTAATTGACATGAAAGTCATTGTGCAATTGATTCCCCTAGAACATTTAGAATCGTGTTAGATCTTAGACAAATCCCCACTTATTATGGAAGTATTGTTGGTGCAAGGTATGCCTCAAGGTCCATGTTGCAGTATTGTCATTTGAGAGAAGGGGGGTGTAAAAACACCATTATATAATGCACATTTACTTTTTGATGAACACTTAAAATCCTCTCAAATAATTTATATAGATGGAGTTTAATAATACCAAGCAACCTTGTCAGTTTAGAGTCTAAGAGTGATTAATCAGTTGAGTTTTGTCATATATTAAAGTATTATTTGAAGTCAAAACTTGGTGTAAACAAATAACTCAAACCAAAACACATGGTCCTCATTTTCCTTTGAATAAAGAGGCATTATGATTCTCACATGACATCATCAATTTGCCTTGGTCAAAATTTCAGCAAAAGCTTGGGATTCATATCATCCACTTTGGCACAGTTATGTTACCTAATTGAGTCTAGACATTTACCAAATTTGTTTAAGTCCTTCACTTATAATCTAAATTCATAATTGCACCTTTATAATTTCATAGGGTTGATGTGTTAAGTGGATTCACCATTTACACTAAACTTGAGGGAACTTAGGTTCAATTTCCCATTTTGGTTGAGGGTCGTTTAAGACTTCTAATAATTATCATCACTTGATAGACTTAAGCCATTTTTTTCTAAACACTTGCACTTTGAATCTATGCACCACAACATTTTGAGTCAAAAAAAGTAGTGTTATGCAGTCAAAATAGTTGGAAATTACCTTTGCCTTAGATATTTTTTGAAACAAACTTTTTTTTTTGCACCTTTTGGGTAGTGTAGCATCGTTACACTGCCCAAAACATTTCAAATATTGTTTCATAGACCCTCTTGCATAGAGTTCAAATTTGTTCCTAAATTTTTAGACTAATCCAAGTGTACTATTATGATTTTTTGTCTAGCATAGTTATACTATTCACTTTTATCAAGCTTATTTGTCAAAAGAACTAAGTTTTATACCATTATTTATGAAAAAATAAACTATCTCTAAAGTGCCTTTTGTTTCATACCTTATACCTAGTTGATCAAGTTCATGTCTAAGATTCAAATGCCTTGTTTTTGTTAGAAGTGTTTCAAATCCATTAGATTAAAACTTTCATCTATTTCAAAGTCTAGCTTTTGATGCCATTTGGCCAAGAGTCCTAGTGCATGCCTTGTTTGAGCCTAACTTTTGACATCATGTTTGGCCAAAAGACCTAACAACCTTTAAATTTTTAGATTAGACTGATTTAAAACACTTTGACCTTAGAGTTTGGCATTTTTATTTTCAATCCATTTACTTGATTATCTCTATGTGAATAGTGAAATGTTAGATACTTCACGCTAGCTTATTTCCTCACAAATATTTGCATAAACCTTTTGATCCTTTTGACAAATCTAGACCAAGTTGGAACATCATCTATTTTATATTTTGTCATTTTTAGAGTTTCTAAAACTCTTTAAAATTTTATCATAAATCATTGACTATGGATCATAACATGTATTCCTAAACTTGTAGTGGACTCATGTACAATCTAGGGATTAGTAATGTCGTTTCACATAAAGAAATGGTGTAAGACCCCTACATGGATAATATTGCTTATGAGATGGATTATTATCCCTCTTATAATACTCAATCATGGGCACAAAACCAAGATCCCTTGGCTAACTATTTGGTTAACACACCACTTTATTTATAACAAGACCAAGAAAAAACCACACAATACCTAGCTACAATACCCATAGTGGATGAGCCAGTTCTTCAACAGTCATATTTTACTAATATGGATATCACGTATGATCCATTTTTGTTTGAGAGACATTTATTAGAGAACAAATATGAGATTTTGGTTAGAGCTATAGAGGTAGGGATCAAATTTCTAGCAAACTTCCCCCATGAAAATTTATCATGTCTAGTAAGAGTGCCCCACAATATCATTTACGATCAATAGGCTTCTTCTAGTAATCCTATGTATCTAGTCCAAAAAATGTATTAAGACCCTAATATATCTAATTGAGGCAAAAAAATAATGGAAGATCACTTTAACCAAGTGAAGATAGCATATCAAACCTACCTAAATCTAGCACATAATTTCAATTAGATGAACATGGTGAGTAAGCCTCTTCTTGACCTAGTTCAACAAGAGTGTTGATAGAGTTAACTGAACAAAAGAATCTGAGTTCTAACCCATGCATACAAACCACTTTAATAAATAACTTGATGCATATGCCCATTATTGAAGAAGTGTCTTCAGCCTCCACACATAATAGTGAGCCAAACATAGTGGACAATGTGTAAACAACATCCAATCCTGATCAAAGTGATACTAATGCATAAACAACCCACCAACATGTGCCTATACGTAATCCCACGAGTAGATCATCATACCAGGGAATAGGATTTTCTATATCCCAACCTTAACTGGATGCTTCCTTAAGTGTACACCATATGGGATTAGGTAATAAAATAAAGGCTAATGTCACACCTGAATGATAAAATGTGATGAATCCTACTACTCCTCAATAAGTAATGAGTATAATTCCACAATAGTAGGCATAATCTATTGTATCAATCAATAGAGGACAAATGCATTGCCACCTCAATCAGGGGAAACTAATGTTCCACCTCACTAGGTAATGACAAACATACCTCTTCAGTCATAGACTAATATGTCAATCCAAAACCAAGCAATGACTAGTCAATAATGTGTAAATATTGGTTAGTGACAAATGCTGATTTTTCAACTTATTTTCACTTCTCCATAGGGATTCATGCAATGAAGAGGTCCCCATGTTTCTCAAGTACCAACTAGACAACCATTGGTTCAAAATGTGCCACAAATTTAGAGACAGGGTTTTGGTCCACAAGTTCCCACTCAATAGCAAGGTTCAATTAGTCATCATCATGTCTCTTTTCAACCATAGTAGGCATAGTATAGTTATATCCCTCCATCCCAACCATAAAATCCTCCAAGTCAAACCTTTATCACCAACCCTAACCAAAATATTACACAACCAAATGTGCAATTTCAATTACATCCTAATCTATGAATGCATATTCCTGGTCCATTTCCCAACCAAACCAATATACCCCAATAGGTATTTTCATTATACCCTAGTCAAAGTGTCCCACTTGTGACCTCCTAACCATCTACCCAAACTAATATTCTTCCTTAAACCAATTTTCCTTCTAATTTCCTATCCCAAGAATTGTAATAGATGAAGGATACAATTGCTGCCATTCATGATAGAAAATAGACTAAAAAGTTTAAATTGGATGACGTGTGTTCTTATCCATTCAACATGGAGTATTTGTAGATACCATTTCCTCTAGCATATGAACCTCCAAAATTTGACAAATACAAAGGGAAAGGTGATCTTAAGGCCCATTTGATTCAATTATTTGTCGCATGTCAACTAGTGGCATATAGTGACATATACCTTTTATTGTTATTTCTAAGGAGCTTAGCTGGACAAACCTTGGAGTGGTTTTTAAAGTTTCCCAAAAATTCAATAATATATTTTGATGATCTTCTTGATAAGTTTGTGCAACACTTTTCCTATAATCTCAAGCATGAGATTTCATTAATGGACTTAATGTAAGCAAAGCAAAAGGTTGGTGAGAGTTTTTCAATTTATCTATAGTGATGGAGAGCCCTTGCAAGCTATTTCACCCACAGTTAACCAGATAAAAAATTAGCCACTATCTTTACCAAAATTTTGCATAGTGAGATAGCTTATCATCTGGAACTACAATGTGCACATACTTTCAAAGAGATCATTGATAAAGGTTTTTTGATCAAGCGAGTGCTCATTAATAAAGGAGTCATCAAGCTTAATTCAACTAATCAAAATCAAGGTACCAATCAAGGAAATGGCCAAAATCAACATCTCATTCAAGTGCAAGGATCACAACCAACACAGGCCAATAACCAAGAAAGACCAAAGCAATTCAACCATAATAGGAATGTTATAGGAAATGGAGTAATCGAATCCCATCATGTCCAAATGGTGCAAACATCATCTGCACCACCTTTTCAGCTTACTCCTACCCATCAATCTCTTTAACCAATTCCACAATCACAACAACCAAGACTTACACAACAAATATAGTAGCCTTTACCATTACATACCCCTCCTCCTAGGATAACCATGCCTGCACGTCATATCTTTAGTGACTTAGGAAAACCTATTGAGTCTATATTTTGCAAGCTTGCTACCACTAATATAATTATTTGGCCTATACCAAAGCATTATCCACAAGGAATTCCTTATCCTAATTGGTACCATGAAAATAAATTTTGTGACTATCATTGGGTCAATGGGCATAATCTACGAAGATGTGTCCAAATCAAGCATTTAATTAAGAATATGTTGGAGAATGGGGAGATAACATTAGATAATGGTGATTCCACTTCCAATCAAACTCTTGGGATTTATCAAAACCCCTTTCCTTGACATAAAAATTAGCAATAGCAACATAATCAACAACAACAATAATGGCCAGTACAATAGCAAAATCAATAGTATCAAAATCAAAGGCCAAACCAACAGAATCAAAAAAATTAGAAGCAAAACCTACAATGATATAAAAATGAACAAAACCAAAGTTATAATGGTAACAACCAATAAACCTACCATGCGGTTACACATGACTATAATAGGGTTGTAGGTCATATTGTAGGGGGTAGGGTTAATACCATCTTCATTAACCCTAGACCAAGCACTAATCAGCCTAGATCGTTGCTAAACAACAACATTTAGACAAATTACATGGATAATCTTTCTTTGACCTAGGAGTGCATATAGGCAAACTATAAAAATAGGACTTCCCCTTTTAGACCTTATATCGACAACCTATCCTTGCCATGTGACCACATACGAGTACACCAGCAACCAAAACTTATACTATATAATCTGACACCATTCTCAACATTGGTTAGCAATAATGGTCTAGTATTTAATCTTGATTGTGCAATCACTACTTAGAGGTAAAATATTACTATCTTAGGCCCACAACCATATGCCACTTTGCCTATCATCCAACTTACCATTTAGTCTCAAAATAAACCATTCACTTCTGACTAAGACAAGAAGTTTGATATTGTGAAATAATTACAAAAGACACCAACACAAATTTTTATTTTAGATTTTTTGTGAATGTCAATATTCCATAAGAACATCTTGAATGAGTTTTTGACCCAATCCATTATTGGTAGTGACATATCCCTTGATAAATTTCAAGCTTTGGTTGGACACCTAGCTCCAGCCCAACAAGTCACATTCAACCAAAGTGATATGTCTTCCCGTGGCCTACTCCATAATAACCCATTAGACATAGAAGTTTATATAAAACAACATAAAGTAAAACATGTCCTTATATATAATGGATCAAGCCTCAACATAATGTCTCTAAAGCTCATCAAGATTCTTGGGTACATAATGGTAGATCTCCAACTAGAAACGATAACCATCAAAGCCTATGATAATTAGAAAAGAGAATCACAAGGCACCATTATTTTTCCAATTATCATTGGCCTTTGACTCATGATACATTTTATCATGTGCTTGATATTTATTTATCATAAAATATGCTTCTAGGAAAGCATTGGTTATATGATATTTGTGAAATCTCATCAACACTGCACCAATGTATCAAGTTTTCTCACTCAAGGATGGAAGTGAATATTCCAAGATATTTACACCCATATGAACACTGCAAACATCTTAAGGTTGAATTTCAAAGCTATAATTATCAATATAAAATGAATCCAAGTTCCAAGAAAGATAAATTAAAGGATATACTTATTGATCCTTCACTAGATAATTACATAGATCTTAATACCTTGGATTCCCTTTCCCACATGCCACCTCTTGAAGTTTCTAATCATTTCACCATTTCAAATAATGGACTAGGAGAGTATGTGACCCATGATACATTTCATATTACCAATCTTCCTCAAAATCCAAAAACCTTTAGGTGACCTAAATTCACTCCACATATGCATTGGCAATAAAAGAACAAAGATAAGGGACCTTTCACATTTGTACCAGCATCTGGCCTAGAACCCGACCCTCTTGAGGGGGATGAATCATGGCTATACAATAACAACAAAGCTAATTTCTATAAAAGTTCAAAGTATCCTATTCCCAATAGGATCATAGAGTATCACAATTATGAAGGAAGAGGCCTCAGACTGAATCAACAAGGAACCATCGAGCTAATTTCTATGAATAAGTATGAAAGACCTTATGGACTTGGATTTAAACCACCTAGGGGTGACCCCACATATCTTATTCAAACTCCATCACCATAGACTAGTGATGATAATGTTGATAGTGAAGTAGATTATGATCATAGCCTCACCTTTGATGACCTATCTAAAACCAACCTATTTGATAACAATGTTATTTGTACCCTTACCTTGGCTATTCATTACAACCCATTGCCATTATATTATCCCCAACTGATAGATTGGGACCAACAAGAATCTAGTCTTCCAATTGATGAGTTCTAGATGATGAGGCATTCTATGACTTCTTAGGCCTTAGAGACAACATTCTATTGGGAGATCACAAGTCAAGATTCTCAATTACATTGGATCATGCAGCCTATTTTAGAGAGTGAGTGAACACCCTTAGCCAAAAAAAATAAGTAAAACATTGAGGTCCCAAAGTGAAAACCTCTTTAAGGAACTTTTTGACTAGGGAAAAGGTAAAGATAAAGGCCATTATAGTAGTGAAAACCTATTTTAGGAACCATTAGATGGGTGTGTTCATTCTTCTTTGAATTTAGACTAGGAGACCACCAATGATGAACTTGGCCTGTGGAGTCATATTTAGCTTTGAGAAATAACAAGTATTTGATCAAATTCTTCAAGAATTTTTGACTATTTTTGTCACATGGATAGATCTCCCATTAGGGGACTTAGATTCATCATTCCTAAGAGAAGTTGAAAAGCAAGTCCTAACAGAAGACCCTAACATAGTCTAATAGTTTAAGTCGTTGCCTACTATCCTAGAAGATGGTTCAGCCCTTCTAGTCAAAGATATAATATAGGTAAATATCAAGACTCCATTAGACCTAAAATGGATAAAATTAGGTACGTCCCTCACTAATAAGGAACATGAAGTCTTTAAATTTCTATTGAGATAATGTGTAGATATCTTTGCATGGGCCTATTCTGACATGCCAAGTTTAGACCCCGCATTGGTTCTACACCACCTTGTGGTTAATCCTGATGCCAAACTGGTAAAACAAAAGCTACATAATATGCATCCTTGCATTTATGTATTTTTAAAGAAAGAGTTAGAAAAACTCTTAGAATTAGGATGTATCTGATCCATTGACTACTCAGAATGGATCTCTAATGTGGTACCTATTAGTAAAAACCTTTAAGGGATCAAAATTTTTACTGGTTTTTGAGACATCAACAAAGCTTTTGCTAAAAATGATTTTCCATTACCTGATATCAACATGACCATCAAATACATGGTAGGTTATGAATTTATTTCACTTATGGATGGATTTTCAAGATATAACCAGATCATAATAGCACTAGAAGACCAACATAAAATACATTCACCACTCCATGGGGAACATTATGTTATCAAGTAATGCCATGTGTATTTCATAATACTATATATACATATCAAATGGCCATGACTATTATATTACATGATATGATGTATGATATTGTTAAAGACTATGTCGATGACATATTAAGAAAATCCAAAACTAGGTCTAACCATCCAGTAGTGCTACGTAAGATATTTGAAATATTACGGGAGTAAAAAGTCAAACTCAATCTAAATAAATGTGTGTTCAGTGTAAATTAAATCAAATTACTTGGATTCATCATGTCTCCTAGAGGTATTGAAGTCAACCTAGCTAAATTCCATGTTATAATCAAGATGCTGCCACCAACCACTTTAAAGAAACTCTATAGTTTACAGGGTAAGATCCAATCAATCAGACACTTAATCTCTTAATTAGCAGACAAGTGTCATCCATTTACAAACCTTCTAAAGAAGGGAGTTATATTTCATTGGTATGATCACTACCAAATAGATTTTCAACAACTCAAAGACTATCTTGTTAAACTACCTATTTTATTACCTCCTATACCAGGAAAACCATTCTTGTTATACCTATCAACTATTGACCATGCTATGGGGACACTCTTGGCTCAATTTGATGATAATGGAAAAAATCATGTCATATACTACATAAGCCATACCTTAGTTAAATATGAACATAACTATGCACCTATTGAAAAAGTGTATCTGGCCATGGTCTTTGTAGCTCAGAAACTATGCCATTACATGTTGAATAATAAGACCGTGGTCATTTCAAAAGTAGATCCACTCAAGTATATACTACCTAAAATAGATTTGAAATGTATAATGGCTAAATGGATCATGCTTCTCAGTGAGTTTAACATAGATTATGTGAATTAGAAGGCAATTAAGGGATAAGTTCTTATAGATCAACCTAAAAAATCACCTCTCATAGACACACAACCACTCACATTTCAATTTCCTAATGAATCCATAATGACCATCATTAACACACCCATTGAGGAGTAGCCCTAGAAGATTTATTTTGATGATTTATTTACTGCACATGGATCGGGGTTAGGCCTATTGTTTATTACACCATAAGGGGATCTAATCCCTAAATCATTCAAAATCAGCTTTTCTTGTACAAACAACATGGCTGAGTATAAATCACTTGTTGCAAAACTTCAATAGGTAGTGCATTGGAACATATCTCATCTCCAAGTTTATGGTGATTCTCAGTTAATCATCAATCAGGTCACATATCATTTTTAGACCAAAGATGATAAGTTGGCTCTATATAAAGCCATGGTCGACACTCTTAAGCAACAAATTTCCAACATTCAGTTTGAGCACATACCAAGGGATAGTAATAGAACTACAGATTCCATGGCGACTATTGGCTCTCTAATTTGACAAATAGATAAAGTTAGGGAGTATTAGTTCCTCATCAATAATTTGTCAGAACCAGCTCATGAACCTTCAACCGTTGTAATGATTTGTGATATTATTGGTCTTAATTCTATTTGGTACTCAGACCTTTATAAATACCTTCATGACCAAGTTATACCACCTAACCTATCTTAGAAATAAACTAAATCCTTCATTCATCATTCTAATCATTATACTCTACTTAGATCCACCTTTTATTGTCATAGTTTTGATGGAACTCTACTTTATTGTTTGAATTTAGCAAAGTTACACTAGTATTAAGAAAAGTTCATGAAGGAGTATGTGGAGCTCATTATAGCAAGGAAGTAATATCTAAAAAGCTCTTGTGTACTAGTTATTATTGGCCCATGATGGACGTATATTATGCTACATATGTAAATAAGTTTGATAAATGTCAATGACATGCTAATTTGATTCATGCCCCAGCCAAAACTTTGAAACTGATGTTGACACCATGGCCATTTTCTACATGGGGAATTGAACTCATTGATAATATCAACCCCACGTCATTTGATGGCCATAAACATATCCTTACTACCACTGAGTATTTCACTAAGTGGGTTGAAGCTATACCCCTCACATGACTGGAAAGCAAATTTCCAAATTCATCTTCAATCATCTAATTTGCTACTATGATATCCCCTCTGACATTATATCTGATAATGGAGTATCATTCAAGAATAAGGATGTAGATCAGCTATGTAATTAATATAACATCACACAACATTTTTTATACCATATTACCCTCAAGGTAATGGCTAAGCCAAGGCATCCAACAAAACCATTATCAATATTCTCAAAAATATTGTCAATGATGCCAGTCATGATTTGCACTTATAGATATTTCCTTACCTTTGAGTATATCATACCAACCATCATACCCCCACAAGAACCACTCCATACTCACTTGTTTATGGTACTTAATCCATCCTTCCCATTGAGGTTGAATTGCCTTCACTACACATCTCTTTCAAGCATGTCCTAGATGATCATGACTATCGACTAGCTCACCTGCAAGAGCTAAACCTACTTAATGAGAAATACATAGCCATGCTCAATAATCTTCAAGCATAGTAAAACTGACTTAAAGGCCACTATAATTGGTGTGTTAAGTATAGAACATTTAAACTTGGTGATCTTGTTCTTAAATAAAACCAAAAGAATACCATGACTAAGAAGAAACATAAAGGAAAATTCAAACCAAACTGGATAGGGCCTTTCATCATTATTATAGATTATGGATCAAAAGCATACATGCTTGCCACACCAGACAAAGATGAAATTTCTAAGCCAATGAATATTATTCATCTCAAGCGGTACAATGCTTGAGCACTAAGGTGTATTGTCTATAAAGACCATTTCATTTATGCCATTTTATCACTATTCTTCTTTGTACAAATACCATCCTTATCCATCCTCTTAGCTGTATCCACTTTTCAATTTTGACCTAGCAGCCTTGTGTGTTCTAAAGCCTATCCCATTTGACCTTGGTTTTTTCCATTCATTATGCATTTTTAGCATCAAGGTATTTGATTAGTTTCATTAGTTATTTCACATACTTCAAATAAAGATCATGTTTTGGAGAAGTGTGGAAAAAGTTTTGGTAGTTACATCCTTCATTTGTTATTCCTTTCTTATCATCATTCTGGTTACTAATTATAATCGTCTTTGGGCAACTTAGCACCATTGATTCATGTCATAGTGTTGTATTTATAACCACCTATGGGAAAACTAAGGGCAACATTTGTTTATTAAGCCTTGGCGTACCAACTTGCCACTTCTTATGTTGTATTATGCCTTTTTACCAACTATGCCTATTTTGTTTGAATTGACTGCTACACTAGTTGAATTCCTCCACTGAAAGGGTGGAAATATAGCGACTTGAGGTCCTACTCTGGGACTATGTAGACAGCACTCAATACTTGTTGAGGTTAGCTTAGTCACCCTCTAGCCATGCTCTCACCATTTTATAAGAAACCTAAGATACGCTCTCACCATTTTGTGAGCTTGAACCATTTAGTGTCTCATCATTCTCAATTGAGTTGAGACACTCCAAAACAATTCCAAAAACATTTTAAAAATCGTTAGAAAAGAACAAAAACATTGACCACTTCTTTGCCTTAAGGATTTTGGAAACCCTTACTAAGTTACAAGTAAATCACTTATCATTTAGTTTCTCCATCCTTTTTGGCATTCTCTCATGCACTTACCATTTTGCAAGACCATTCCTCTTCTTCTATCACATCCTTTCTATCTATTTTTCTTAATTATCACATTCTTCACATTCCCTATGAGAACTACATTTGGCCTAAATTTTTTTATTGGATATTACATCCATGGAACTATGTATATAGCATCCACTTGCCTAGTACATATGGAGATATCTCGGCCACCCCCTTCCTTTTCTTCTATTTCCCCCATTTTCTTTGTTTGTTAAAGTTATCGCCTATTTTCTAGGGGCACTATTTGTATGGTTTATTTTGAGTGTTTCTTTGTTTGTTTATTTATTCTATTGTTTGTATGCCTATTTCTTTACTTGTATTACTATTGCCTTGATTCAGTTTATGTGTGTTCATTAGGTGATTCCTTACCCACACTTATACTCTAATCCATCCATATTCATATGTTTACATTGTCATCATGGTTTCTATCATTGGTGCATTGTTTTCTATTGAGTATTGTATTTTGTGAGTTAGTCCTTATGCATATTTAGACTAAGTCCTCATGATGTTATACCATGATGCCTATCGACACATGCTACAACAAACCTCAACTTCAAGAAGTTTATTCAACAATAGTAGCATCTCTTCAACATCGACATCCTGATTCAATCCCAAACAGAGTAATTAAACATGAAAGAATTTTAACCTTTATTAGTTCAGAAGAGCATCTTGCTACTAGTAGGTTATTCCAATTCATCATTACCCTCTATGTTAAGTTATCATCATTCTCATCCAAGTTTATCATGTTTTCCATAATTGGGGTCTAATGATTATAACCACCTATGGGCAAATCATTGCACACCATCCCACCTACATTTCTCAATGATTATAACTGCCTTTGGGTAAATCATTATGTTGTCACCACTTTACTTTTTATACCCATACAGAGGCATGTTATTCTCTTATTTGTCTATCCTAATTGGGGTAGCTTCATCTTCTCAATGATTATAACCATCTTTGGCAAATCATTGTGTTATCATACCACGTTACCACTATCAACATAAAATGCTTATAACTACCTTTGGGAAAACCATTGTACACCATCCCACTTGCATTGTCAATGATTTTGACTACTTTTTCAATATCATTGTGTTTTCACCCCATCATCTTTCCTTTCTTTGGTCCCCTCATTTTGCTTCTTTCTTTTAGAGGGACCATTTTCTGACTTACTTATGCCAATCATTCCCTCAAGGGGGCATCATGTAGTTAATTTATCATCATTGAATTTGTAGGCATATAGAACCTTTTCATTCTTTGAGAAGACATTACTATGCATATAGCTTTCAATGCCTTCCCAAATAGGGGCAAATGGTAGACACCTAAATTTGGCCACTAATAACCTCCAACCAAGTTTTTGATTAATTTCCACCTAAAATGCATAATTTGGCCTAAAAACACTAAATCACATTGATAGATTTAAACCTAACATATTTAAGTTCTGATTTTGGCTAGAGTATAATTAAATAAGGCAATGCAATTTATGAGCTAGCTAACTTTGATCAGATCATTCTAAGTCAAAATGCTAATTTTGCACCTAAGTGCTCTAGATTGCTCTTTTATATCAAATATTTTGCATAATAAATGTGACTTTGTTATTCTATATTGGTAACATCCTAAATAGGCTAATAGATCCAACACATCTGACATCACCTTCCAATTCTAATCTAGTCAAATTTTGGACCAATAGCAAGGCATTCTAATCAATTTGAGTAATTTGTGCATAAAGTACTTAAACCTGATTAAGAGATAATTAATCCAAATCAAGATCCTAATTAATAATTCCATGGAAACTTGTTGAATAATTTATTTTGAAAATGAATATTGAATATATGCATCATCAAGTGACCTCATTTCTTGGGAAGACATCCCTAGGCCATAAATGCCACAAATATCAGGAATCATGCCTCCCATGCCTCATCAAAGCCCTACATGCCTCTTAATTTCTCCTTCTTCCAATGTCATGATGAGGATAATTATAAATTTAATTCCAAAAATTGAATTAATCCTCAACCACATATCTCAATCTCAAGATGGACGATTCAAGTTGATTCTAGACATTCTCAAAAATCTATAAATAGAGAGGCCATGAACATCAGTTCTAAGCTATTTTGGTGAAAATTTATTATGCTAAAATATCTTCAAATACATGATTATGAAAATTTATAATGTATAATTGATTACAAAGAATTAAGAACTAGTGTTACCATGTCAAATTGATTCCAAGCCAAGCCATGCCACAAGCCAAAGGTGTCAAGGAGAGATGGAGGTAGCCAAGCTTCCTTTGATGAAGACTTCATGAGAACAAGCTGAGTAAGCCAATACAAAAATAGTTTTGGAGAATCCAAGGAAGGTAAAAGAAGATTTCTTTTGCATTTTAGTTATGTTTTATTCATATTTGTTAACTAAGCTCTCCCTACTGTCTAGGCCTAGAGATGTTATGCTAGTTAGTGTGTTTGTTTCATTTTGTTTTCATTTTGGAACTAACACCATACTAACCATCCTCTCTTGAGTCAAATTCATAGATCACAATAACCCTTGACACTCTCTAGATAACCTACAAAGATGTAAGGATTGGACTGAAGTTCCATAGATTTGCATTTCTTCTTTGATATACATGTCATAGATGGAGATCCAAAAACCGTAAAGTGCTCAACATCAGGTTTTCTTCCATGACAAGATTCAAATGGAGTTATGCCTTTCAAAGCTTTGTGAGGAACCTTATTCTAAATATAGCAAGCATAATTAATGGATTCGGCCTAATACTGAGGTACTAAGGACCTAGACTGAATCATACAATTAGCCATCTCTTTCAAAGATTTAGTCTTGCATTCTAGAAATCCATTCTGTGAAGGACTATAAGTAACTATCCATTGTAATTCAATCCCCTTTGAGATGAAAAATTTCTCAAATCTATTGCTGACATATTCACATCCATTTTTAGTTCAAAAAATCTTGATAGATTTCTCATATTGTTTTTCAACAAGTTCTTTGAAGTCTTGAAAATCTTCAAACACTGTAGACTTTTGATTAAGAAATTAAACCCATGTATATCTCAAGAAATCATCAATTAAAGTGAGAATGTACTTAGCCCTTGTAAAATATAGAGTGGGAAAAGACCCAGATACATCATTGTGAACTAACTCTAATGCTTGTGAAGTCTTCCAAGATTTGCTTTATCAAATTTTGCTTCAGGATGTTTTCTAAGAGATCTACCCTCTCAAAGTCTCTTAGAGAATTGGAATCGATGCAAGCCTATGACCATGTAATTTTTTCTAAGCTATTGAAGGTAGTGGTAATTAAGGTGACCAAATTGCTCATGCCATAATTTGTTAACTCCATCTAAATGAGTCAGCAATACAGTCAAAGAAGAATCAGGTGCAAAGTGTGAAAAGGTGTATAACCTGGTTTGGTGATCTACCCTACCCACTAATATTGTATAATCACTATGCAACTCCCTAATGAAACTAAACCTAGCTCTAATACCATATCAAAGTTTGATCCTAGACTAGATAATATGATTGCAATAGTTTAATGATCACATAAGACAAAGCTAGTGCACACCATAATGAAGTTGAAGCAAGATGAAATCACAAAACAAAAATATTGCACAAGATAAGAGATATGAGAAAAAACCAAAATTTCATTAATCCACACAAAATTAATAACTATCACACCTCACAAAATACAAAGGAGAATAGGCCATTAAATAGGCTAAGAAGAGGTATGAATCCATGTCCATTTGGTAATGTGAACAAGGATCAATTACCAAATGAATAACAATCCCATGTGTTAAAGATAAGTTGACATTGGTTGGTGAATGACAAGGCATCCTCACCAACCCATTTGACCACAATTTCCACATGTAGGTGTGCAAATAGATGACATCATAAACCATCCTAAACAACTAAATATCCACCTAATCATAATGAGTAATACAAGTGTAGTAAAAACCTAAGTAAGGTGAAAAATTTACCCCACTCAAAACATTAGCATGATCTTTTAAATTTTAATATCATCTTGATATTAAATCATAACTTGATAAAACCACTACTAAACTTTAAATAAAAAATTTTAGCCCCCTTTTTCTTAATACCATGAATTGAGAAAGTGGTGTATGAAACCATAAGTTCAAAAAAAAACATGGATTTTGAGTTTATAAAGACCTAAGTGTGGCTAGAAGGATGGATTAAAATAGGACTTTGAAAGGCAAATGCATGCATAACAATAAGGATCTATTTGAAAAGGTTGTCAAATGGTGAGATCACACCAAAAAAATTTAAATAGATTTACAAAATGGTAATATGTTGCTCAGTATACACCACAAATGAGCTCCAATCATGAACAAAACTACTGATTGGACCCCATACATGTCAATGGGAATTTGAAAAGGCCATAAGATGGTGTGAATTTGAGCTAAGATGTGTATATTTTATGCATCATATTACCGTGAAGTAGGGTTATGAAGTGCACCCATGTTATCTCCATAATAGAATGGATGCCTCTTTTGTGTTTAGTAAATTCAGGCTTGAGATGTAAGCAATAACAACAAGATAGGGCATCCACCTTAAGTTAAAATGGATGTTAGAGTGTTCCCTGGTTTGGAAACTGAGACAAGCAAAGAGACTTGCATATAGGTCATAGATTTCACCATATGAAAATTTTTACACTTGCTCTGTATACCCTAGATGGAAAATAAAAAAGTTATCTACAAACACATGAGACAACTAACTGAAGAAAACACTACTACATGCACATAGTAATACACCCAATTATAGAAGGAAAAAACCCTACAATTTTTTAGGTCACTTTGGGTGACTAAAGGATTTTAACAAATCCTAAGGTTTTTTTAGATTTTAAAAACCTCTCATAAATTTTTCAAACCCTCTAAAAAAACTTTGCCTCAAATATTCTTTAGATTCCAAAAATAAATCTTATAGTTTACAACAAGGCATACAATTATCTATATGGATCTAATACCATATTGAATTTTGATCCCAGATCAAATAATGGAAAAGCAATGGTTAAATAATCACACAAGACAAAGCTAGTGCACACCACAGTGAAGCTAAAGCAAGATGAAATCACAAAGCAAGAATATTTCACAAGATAAGAGATATGATCAAAACCCAAACTTGCATTAATCCACACAAGATTAATAGTTCTTACACCTCACAAAATATAAATGAGAATAGACCATTAAATAGGATGAGAAGTGTTAGGTTGTGGAGCTAAAAGCTTCACTGATGCAGACATGGAGGAGGTTGCAGGAGAGTTGCAGAAGTGTCACGGAGACTGGCGTTTGGTCTGGCCAACCGACGTCGGCAGTATTGGACAAGAAGGCAACCGACGTCGGTCATGGATCGGCCGGCGTCGGCGACCCCCAGGTGGACAGGGACCGACGTCGGTCGCCAGTGTGGTTCGGACTGCGCTTATTACGGGCAGTTAGCTAACGAACCAAGTGTTTGCATGAATAGAGCTATTTTTAGACTGAGAGCTGCGGATCTAATTATTGTAATTAGATGTCTAATCATTGTTTGGATGAGATCTATATAATAGACTCATGGTTGTATTGGAAAAGTGTTCTAGTTTGAGTTGAGCAAAGTTTGCTCCTTCTGTGTGTGAAGTGAGTAAGGGTGTTCCTCCTAGTTCCCTATCAGTGCCAAGCTTGGTACTGGTTGGAGAATCATAAGGACTTGGTGAGGCAAGGACAAGGGTTCTTCAGGTGTGTAGGATCTTGGTCACAGTTGCATGGCCTATATAGGAGATCTACATGGTAAGTAAGATCATTGATCTGTAGGTGTATGTGTGTGCAAGGTCAAGGTTCACAGGTGAGCAGAACCGGGTTTGATTTGCAGGTGTGCAGGATCATATAGACAGCAACACAATAGGGAGCAGTATCAGGCAGGATCTACTTGGAGTACAGGTGTGTACTCGGATAGAGCAAAGAGGAAGGCAAGGGAGTTCCTTCCATAAGTATGGTCTATTGAATTGCAGGTTGTTGCAGGTTCATGGGAGATCTACTTGAAGTACGTGGAGTACTTGTTTGAGTGTGTGGAGCACTTGTGGTGTGCGTGGAGCATAGGAGGTGAACACCAATTCTGTATTTGAGTTGGGTGTTGGGACCTGAGAGGGAGAGCTTTGGGGAGAAGATTTACTGTTCACTTGAGGTGTGGGAAACCTCTGTAAGGTGGTGGAGAAGAAGTGGCATCTTCTTTATTGTATTCTTTTCTGTATAAAGTGTTAATACAATTTGTGTATTGTCTCTCATATCTTGTGTTATTCTGAATTCTAGTTACTTGGTGAATCTGGTTAATTTCTGCATATTAAGTTGCTTGGTTTGGTAATCATATTGTGCTCTTTTGGTGGAGCAAGATCCTGACAAGTGGTATCAGAGCAAGGTTGTTGGCTCATAGCTTGATACCACTGACAAGTGGTATCAGAGCCTTTGGTTGGGATACTAACAGATTGGTTTAGATCTGGGTAGTGTGTTTTGATTACAGGTCACTCTCAGGGGTTTCTAATTGAGTGGGAGTAGAGCAATGGCAGATGAAACTAAGCTAAGAATGGAGGAGTTGAAAAGCACAGATGGTCACTCACGGTCCTATGGAAAGAAAGAGCAGGTAAAAGATTATTCTTGGTTGGTAGCAGATTAGCATGAAGAGACTGAAGAAGCAGATGTAGCAGGTGTTGTTGCACAGGATGCTCTAGGAGGTTTCTTGGATAAAGTTGAATCTTGGATAAAAGATTCGCTTGCCTCTTTCCATGCAGCCCTAGGTAGAGGAGCTGGTGAGCCTTGCCAAAGAATTGGCAAAGGGGAAGTGAAGTTGAAATTGCAGGTGGCCAACACACAGGTGTTGATGAAGGTCATGCAGGTCCCAGGTTTGGAGATATGGCTAATTTCTTCAGAAAGATTGGGTGATGAGAGATGCACAAGAACTCTCATAGTGGATGCACTTGAATTAGCTGGTGGTAAGAAAACAGGTACCCTTTATCTACTTGTTTATATTACTGATTCTTCTTTTGTTGCGGAGACGTGGCTTCGTAGGCTTGGTCACATGAGCAGGAAGGAGATGCATGTTCTTAACCGGAAGACAGATATATTTGACAGGCTTAAGAACTGGAAAGCCTTGGTGTTTATGGAGGAGATGGCAGACAGAATCCAGTGGGTACTGGATACTTCTGAGCAGGGCAGTTTGGACATGGGTTTTGATTCAAAGAAGCTCGCGGGTAAAAAGTCATCACTCACAGGTGAACACAGATACCGATGTCGGTCAGGAGGAACCGGCGTCGAACAAACAGGTGCCGATGTCGGCCATGTGCAGACCGAAGCCGGTGATGTCGGGTAGGGTAAGACCGATGTCGGTCATGGGACCGATGTCGGTAGTATGTAAGACCGATGTCGGTCAGAGGACCGACGTCGGCAGCAGGGACACCGCAGGGTCGGTAGTCAGGGACAGACGCATGGGAACCGACGTCGGTCGGATGCAGACTATGGAGTGACCGAGGTCGGTTACTGTAACGGATTTTGGGTGGATAGCACGCTGTCAAGGAGTCTCAAACACCCATATGGAGGACTGAAGACGTAAGTAGGCCCTCAAATTCGTTGTTCCTCTTCTTTATACATGTTGTTGATTGTAGAGCAGGAAGGATCCAAGAAATAGGTGTGAGCTTGGCATGGATGAGGATGTGATTCCTTGGAAGAGAACTAAACAGGTGTTTTTTGGTAGGGTTGCCAGCTGGTATGAAAGCACAGAGACGAATGGATTCCTTAGTAGAAGAATAGAGAGAATGGATACGTGAGACGAAAGACCAGGTATATGGTCTTGTAGAGCTGCAGGACAGTGGTACAGGTTTTGACAGGTGGAGGATGAAGCATGGCTTCAGTCAGTGTCAGGTAACTACTGTGGTTTGACTTACCAGGGGGATGGTGATTGCAACATCATTTTGTTGCTGTATGTGGATGGTATGCTAGCTAGCTGGTTTTGTACATACAGGGTTTTGCTAAGCTAAGGGTAAGATTAGTTCAGTGGCATGTCAGGAGGAGTTTGGAGCAATGAAATTCTTTGACATGGGAGACATGGAGATCACAGGTTGATTTTGTCTCGAGTGGGAGCTGATGTGAATCAGGTGTTAGCAAGGTTCAGGATGCAGAGCTGGAGCACACTAAGGGCCAGATAGGTACAGTGTCCAAAATCACATGAGGTCTGGTATAGACTTGAGTATTCCCATGCAGTGGGAGTTGTCAGAGAGTTAGGAGCCAATTTGGGGAAGTGGGTTCTCAGGTACTTGAGAGGGACCGGCAGCAGGGATTCATGCTATGCAGGGTCAGGACTTCACTACATGTGTTTGTAGGTTCGGATGTGGCAGGGTACTCGGATGACAGGAGGTACATCACAGGATGTGTGGTGGGTTGTCTTCAGGGGTGAGCTTGAAGAGGGATACAAACCAGGAAACAGATTAGACGAGGTACAGGTATAGGTACAGTGCAGCTATTTATCTCCAAGTGGGAGATTGTTAGGTTGTGGAGCTAAAAGCTTCACTGATGCAGACATGGAGGAGGTTGCAGGAGAGTTGCATAAGTGTCACGGAGACTGGCGTTTGGTCTGGCCAACCGATGTCGGCAGTATTGGACAAGAAGGCAACTGACGTCGATCATGGATCGGCCGGCGTCAGCGACCCCGAGGCGGACAGGGACCGACGTCGGTCGCCTGTGTGGTTCGGACAGCGCTTATTACGGGTAGTTAGCTAATGAACCAAGTGTTTGCATGAATAGAGCTATTTTTAGACTGAGAGCTGCGAATCTAATTATTGTAATTAGATGTCTAATCACTGTTTGGATGAGATCTATATAATAGACTCATGGTTGTATTGGAAAAGTGTTCTAGTTTGAGTTGAGCAAAGTTTGCTCCTTCTGTGTGTGAAGTGAGTAAGGGTGTTCCTCCTAGTTCCCTATCAGTGCCAAGCTTGGTACTGGTTGGAGAATCATAAGGACTTGGTGAGGCAAGGACAAGGGTTCTTCAGGTGTGTAGGATCTTGGTCACAGTTGCATGGCCTATATAGGAGATCTACATGGTAAGTAAGATCGTTGATCTGTAGGTGTATGTGTGTGCAAGGTCAAGGTTCACAGGTGAGCAGAACCGGGTTTGATTTGCAGGTGTGTAGGATCATATAGACAGCAACACAACAGGGAGTAGTATAAGGCAGGATCTACTTGGAGTACAGGTGTGTACTCAGATAGAGCAAAGAGGAAGGCAAGGGAGTTCCTTCCATAAGTATGGTCTGTTGAATTGCAGGTTGTTGCAGGTTCATGGGAGATCTACTTGAAATACGTGGAGTACTTGTTTGAGTGTGTGGAGCACTTGTGGTGTGCGTGGAGCACAGGAGGTGAACACCAATTCTGTATTTGAGTTGGGTGTTGGGACCTGAGAGGGAGAGCTTTGGGGAGAAGATTTACTGTTCACTTGAGGTGTGGGAAACCTTTGTAAGGTGGTGGAGAAGAAGTGGCATCTTCTTTATTGTATTCTTTTCTATATAAAGTGTTAATACAATTTGTGTATTGTCTCTCATATCTTGTGTTATTCTGAATTCTAGTTACTTGGTGAATCTGGTTAATTTCTGCATATTAAGTTGCTTGGTTTGGTAATCATATTGTGCTCTTTTGGTGGAGCAAGATCCTGACAAGAAGTGGTTCAGGCGCTCCCTATATACAGGTGTATGCTATAGGTGGCACCAGTGGGTTTTATTCAGGATCTTGATTCCTTGGCAAAATGATTCTTATGGTCCGGCAACTTATCTTTGATGAAATGGAGCCTGATTCACTGGGAGGTTGTCTGCAGTCCTAAGAGGCTGGGTGGTTTGGGCTTGAGGTAGTCCCTTTTGGCTGGTTCGGCCTTGGTTGCTAAGTTGTATTGGAGATGGTGTACTAAGCAGAATCGCATTTGGGCTAGGGTCGTGGCTTTTAAGTATTGTGTTGGGACTCCTGCGAGGGATATCCCTAGAATAAGATTGATGGGTAGTGGATCGGTTATCTGAAATATGCTTAAGAAAGGTGTTGCTTTAATGAAGCATGGACTATTCTAGATTTGTAGGGGAGGAGATGAAGCGCAATTTTGGTATGATTCTTGGGATGGATTTCCACCCCTGGTGGCTCAGTACCCTCATCTCGAGGGCTTGGCACAGTGCTTTAATGAGGCTGGTTAGGGCAAGGTGGGTGACTACAAAACCTTCCTACTTCAGGATCATCTAACGGTGGTGAGATGGAAGGAGTAGATTGGCTGATTATGGATATGAGGGAGGAATGTGCCGAGCTATAGGAGATCTTGGCTACTCGACTCTATTGTGCTCTTAGAGGGAAGGATTTTCTAGCTTAGGTGCCTCATCTCAAGGGGAAGTACACTGTGGCTGCCGGTTACCAGGAGTTGATTGCACAGAGATGGGGTGATGGTGGGGAAGTGCCATGGTGGAAAAGAGTGTGGAACAGCATTTCTTGGCTGAAGTGCAAATTTTTTATTTGGACTTTGACATGGAACTGCTGCTTGACTTAGGAGAATATCAGACGGCATAGTTTTGCTGGACCTTCTTGGTGCATCCTGTGTCAGGGAGTGGAGGAGGATTATCCTCACCTATTTTTTGGATGCCCCTTCACACTTCGATTGTGGCACACTTGGTGGGATGCCTGGAGATGTCAATGCCTGCATGTCTCCTCATTAGTCGAGTTCTGGGCAAGTTTGGGCAGGCCGCCTCATGCTACACACTTTCTCCAGGAGGCGTGGTATGCTGGTCCAATTTTTTTGATGTGGCAGATTTGGCTAGAGCGCAACCACCATATATTTTTAGGTTACAGGTTGGTGGTTCACTAGGTTTGGACGAGGATTATTGGCATGATATAAGAAACAGTGGAGGCTAAGAGTGAAATTGCTCTTCCTTTGGCGTAGGGGGATATGGATTTGGTGAAAAGGCTTAGCATTTTGGCTATTTCTCCAGCCGCTACTAGTGTCAGGCATGGCTATAGGAGGAAGGATAAAATATAGCGAAATGGGAAATGGAATCCTCCCTCTAAAGGTTATTTGAAACTTAACACGGATGGCTCGGCCAGGGGTTGTCAAGGTCTGGCAGGGATTGGTGGGATTGGTAGGGATCACTCGGGCACTGTTGTTTTCATTTTATCCGTCTACATGGGTGAGCAGACAATGAATATGATGGAGGGAGTTGCTATTCTATATTCCTTACGGAGGACCTATGAGCTTGGTTGGCATAAGGTGGAGTGCGAGGCTGATTCGCAAATTTTAATAAATTTGATTCAGGAGAAGAAAATAGAAGATGTGAGTTGGCAACTATCTATGGTGGTGCAGTAGATTCTTTAGATAAGTATGCTTATGGATTCTATTTCCTTTTCTCACATCCCAAGAGAGTGGAACAGCGTAGCTGATTGTCTGGCTAAGTGGGCTTTAGCGAATGTTGGGGGATGCAGGGTGGATGATAGGGCATTGTTGCCAGAGGAGATGAGTAAGGACCTAGATAGACTTCTTAGGGAGGATGATGACGTTGGTGGTTAATGTTAGTGCTTAGCACTCTGTTCATTTTTTTCATGGTTTTTTGGGGCTCCGACCCTTTGCTGTAATTTTACTTTTTGACTTTTAATAAAGTTTTTACCCCTTTTATTTTAAAAAAAATAGGATGAGAAGAGGTATGAATCCATATCCATTTGGCAATGTGAACAAAGGTTAGTTTCCAAATGAATAGTAACCCCATGTGCTAGAGATAAGTCAACATTGGTTGGCGAATGACAAGGCATCCTCACCAACCCATTTGACCATAACTTACACATGTGTGTGTGCAAATATATGACCTCATAAATCATTGTAAATAAACAAATATCCACCTAAGCACAATGAATAATACAAGTGTAGTAAAAACCTAAGTAAGGTGAAAAATCTACACTAACAACTATGTCACTATTCAAGGCCCTCAAGTGGTACAAGAATTCATAGTTTGCAATGGAATTAACTATTTATAGGATCCTATCTAAAGTCTTTTGAAACCTATAGTTGAAATCAACCATGGATTCTTGAGGATCCCTCTTTATAGAAATCAATTGCTCGATTAAGGATAAGTGATCACTCTTATCCTCAAAATGCTTGCATGGTTATTCTTCCAATTCATCCCAAGTAGTAATATAATTAATACTTAAGACATTATACCATTAAATATTCTTCCCTTTTAATGAAGTGGCTAGCAACCTAGTTGTTACATTATCTTGTATCACATAATGCATGGAACAAATGCTAGCAATGTCTCTTATATGCTCAATAGGAGTAGTGGAATATTATCTAGTGAAGTGTGGGATGATTTTAAAGGTATAAAAGATATAGCATCATATTAATCTAGGAGTAAATGGATTCCACCATTGAAAGGAAAAATCACCTAATTTATAAGCACTACCATCTTGAAAATTGGAGGTAGATAAAACTTTTATATAGATACATTTGTATCAAAAACAAAATACCTTTTTGGATAAGGGTTTGTATTAGCAAATATCATTTTCTTATCTAAATGATAATTTAATTATACAAACTCAAAATGAGTACCTTTAGAAGAGGATCTTGTATTTACCTTTAGTATGAAAACTAGACACTAGTCTTGTAACCAAGATGCTTGAAAGCTTGTTGGAGTCACCAGATGTTGAATGTGGACGTTATAATAGTTGAAAGTGTGTCAAGACTATCACCAACCTTCAGCAATATTATTGAAATTGGATTCGACTAGGCATGAAAAAAATATTACCACTTTGATTTTCACCCTTTGAGGAGGTGTTTTAGGTCTCCTCACTCAATTGATATAATGGGAAATATCTAAGGCTATGGGTGACCTATGATGAAAGATAACCTCCAGATAGGGTTTGCTCCCTTGATTCTACACCTATATTATCACTACACCTACTCAACTTGAAAGGAAAAGGGAAAGAGAAAATTAAAAATAAATAGAAAAAGGGGTGATGCACCAAATTATAGGTCTCCTCCTATCATTTATGAGTTGATAAAAAATCTAAACAAGACTGAATCTAATCATGCAACTTTAAATAGTTATCTAGCATAAGTATTTCAATATGAATGTTATAGTTGATATATCAACTAAGAGGGACAACCAAGAAGTCTAGAATGAGGAATTAATGAAACTTTTCCACATTTAACATTTTCATAGCCATTTGATACACACCATATAAATTGAAAAAAATATAACTTACTCAGAAATAGGCAAGAATGAAGAGGACAAATGCAAGGAAATTGAACATCATCACTATCATTCATCAACAATTCATCATAAACACACTAAATGTGAGATGAAGAAAGTAAAATCAAATTACATTCACTTCAAAGAAATAAAAAGTACCAATTTTAGTAAGAATTCACCATAATAACTTGGAGGATCCTTTTAAATGCCCTTTTCAAGAGTATTTGTTGGGGATCAACCAACAATGGATTACACTTATGAAAGCAATGAATATGCGGAAATAATCAGATAGATAAGTAACTGAAATGATAAATAGCACAGAACAAGATATACAAGAAAACACCCTGAAAACTTGTATTAAAAACTCTTTACAATAGGAATACAAATGAAGAACTTTGTTCTTCCACACCTCTCTTAGATGCACACAAGATCTCTCACTAGATCTCTATTCCTCAAGAGCTCTCACTCAAGTACAGTCCTTCAAACATTCACAATGTTCTACTAGTACTCAATTACACTCTCTCTCTCATTCATCATTACAATAGCTTAGAAGATCTCTCCTACATATAGAAATAGGAAACTTAAGCATGCTCTTACAACAAATGGTTAAGCCTCTTCAACAAGGGCTCTAAAAATAACATTGCTAACAATAGAGACGCGAGCATGAGTCTACAACTCAAACTCATCATGCAAACACTCGCTTCTGTCCTCGGAAATAGCTTTCTGGACACGCAGGTAACCGACGTCGGTTCCTGCCTGTTCGCCTGTGACCGTCGCCGGCCGACCATACTGCCGACGTCGGCGCCTCTGAACTGCAACTGATCGACGTCGGTCGCTCCTGACCGACGCCGGCGTCTGTGTAGACCCGAACCTGTTTGTCTATGCTCCTTGGTGAAGCTTTTAGCTCCACATTCCTAACAATCTCCCACTTGGAGATAAACCAGCTGCACCAATACCTGTACAGCAATATCTTCTAGCTCTTCCATCTTCAACTCAATCGTGAAGACCAACAGAAGTTGAATGAAGATTCAACTTCTCCTTAGTAACCGACTTTGTTAGCATATCAGCAGGATTCATGTCTGTATGGATCTTCTCCAGCTTCAACTCACCATCTTCCAATACCTGCCGTATGAAGTGGTACCTTAGCTGTATGTGTTTGGTTCTAGAATGAAAAGCTGAGTTCTTAGCCAAATGGATTGCGCTTTGACTGTCACTATGCAATCTGTAACTCCCATGCTCCCTTCTAAGCTCTTCCATGAACCGTGTCATCCATATCATTTCCTTGCTAGCTTCTGTAGCTGCAATGTATTCTGCTTCTGTAGTTGACAAGGCTACAACCTTCTGCAACTTAGAAATCCAACTAACTGCCGTTCCACCTACAGTAAAAACATAACCTGTAGTGCTCCTCCTGCCATCCAAATCCCCTGCCATATCTGAATCTACATAGCCATGTAGAGATGTATCTGAACCTCCATAGCATAAGTGTCTACTGCTGGTTCCTCTCAGATATCTAAGGATCCATTGTACTGCTTTCCAATGTTCCTTTCCTGGATTGGCCATATACCTGCTTACTACTCCCACTGCTTGGGCAATATCTGGTCTGGTACACACCATTGCATACATCAAACTTCCTACCGCGGAAGAATATGGAACCTTGTTCATGTACTCTACCTCATCATGTGAATTGGGACATTGTTCTTTACTTAGCTTGAAATGTCCTGCCAAAGGTGTGCTTACCGGTTTCGCATCCTGCATGTTGAACCGTTTCAACACCTTGTCCACATAATCTTCTTGAGACAATATCAACCTGTGATTTTCTCTGTCTCTCTTAATGCTCATGCCAAGGATTTTCTTAGCTGCTCCCAAATCCTTCATGGCAAACGTTTGAGCTAACTTTACTTTAAGCTCTGAGATGTCCTGCATGTTAGACCCTGCAACCAACATGTCATCTACATACAACAATAGAATAATGTATCTACCGTTATCAAATCTCTTAAAATATACACAATGGTCTGATTGACACCTACTGAAACCATGCTCAGTCATAAACCTGTCAAATTTCAAGTACCATTGCCTTGGAGCTTGCTTGAGGCCATACAAGCTTTTCTTTAACCTGCACACTAGTTTCTCCTTACCCTTGACCTCGAAACCTTCTGGCTGTTCCATGTAAATTTTCTCATCTAAATCTCCATGAAGAAATGCTGTTTTAACATCTAGCTGCTCGAGATGCAAATCCTCAAAAGCAACCAAAGACAGTACAACCCTTATAGAAGTCATCTTAACAACTAGAGAAAAAATCTCGCCAAAGTCAATACCTGGCTTTTGTGCAAATCCTTTTACAACCAATCTGGCCTTGTATCTCATCTGACCATCCTCACCTTCCTTTAACCTGTAAGTCCACCTGTTCTTCAGTGTTCTCTTACCAGCTGGCAATTCAACCAAATCCCATGTTTGGTTCTCTCTTAAGGACTCCATCTCCTCAATCATGCCATGCTCCCACTTACTCCTGGACTCCACCTGTAAAGCTTCTTCAAAACTTTCTGGTTCTCCACCATCGGTTAGCAATAAATAATATAAAGAAGGAGAGTATCTAATTGGAGGCTTACTTACCCTTTCAGACCTCCTGATTGGTGTCTTGGACTCGTTTTCAACAATCTGTCCACCCAAATTTTCTGACAGTGACCGACCTCGACCACCTGTAGACCTGTTACTGGCCGACGCCGGTTCTTCCTGGCCGACGCCGGTGCCTGGTCTGCCGACGTCGGTCTCTGTATGACCGACATCGGTTTTTGTACTGCCGACGCCGGTTCCAAACCTGCCGACGTCGGTCTCTGTGTTTTCCTGTAAGTGACTATTTCTTTTTCCCGCGAGCTCATTTTGGACCATAACTTCGTCCAACTCATTATTGCTCTGCCCAGCTTGATCTAGCTTCCTTGTCTGATCACTGTACATCACTCTTTCATTGAAAACAACATCACGGCTCCTGATTACCTTGTTAGTTCCTAGATTCCAAAATCTGAAACCAAAATCATCTGAGCCATAGCCTATAAACGTGCACCTCATAGACTTAGCATCAAGCTTTTTTCTATTTTCCTTATCTATGTGCACAAAGGCTTCACAACCAAAAACTTTGAGATATGAAAGATCAACCTTTTTACCTGTCCATGCCTCTTCTGGAATTCCACCATCCAGAGCTGTAGAGGGTCCTCTGTTGATCAGGTACACTGCGGTGTCAACTGCTTCTGCCCAAAACTCTAAGGGCAACCCTGCATGCAATCTCATACATCTTGCACGCTCCATAATAGTCCTGTTCATCCTTTCAGCAATACCATTCTGCTGAGGTGTCCTTGGAACCGTCCTTTGCCTACGGATCCCATTTATGTAACAATACAATTTGAACTTAAGACTGCAGAACTCACCACCATTATCGGATCTCAAGCACTTTAATCTTTTGCCTGTTTCATTCTCAACCATGGCTTTCCATATCTTAAAAGTCTCAAAAACATCAGATTTCTTTTTAATACAGTAGATCCATACCTTTCTTGTGGCGTCATCTATGAATGTAACATAGTACTGTGATCCGCCAATAGAGGCTACATGAGCCGGTCCCCACACGTCTGTGTGAACAAGCTGCAACTTCTGCCTTTTCTTAGTAGACCCAGTCTTTAGAAAACTAACCCTTTTCTGTTTTCCAAACACACAATGCTCACAAAATTCTAGATCCATACTTTTCAAATCTGAAAGCATACCTTTAGACTTAAGGATAGACATCCCCTTCTCACTCATGTGGCCAAGCCTTAAGTGCCACAATTTAGCATCCACATCTGAAGTAGATAAAACTGAAGGAGATTTGTTAGTAATACAATTACACAAATAGAGAGTACCTTCTCTCTTACCTCTGGCCATAACAAGTGCACCCTTGGTCACTTTCCAAGAATCTGCTGTGAGAGTTACTGTACAACCCTCATCACCAAGCTTACCTGCAGAAATCAGATTTCTCTTCAAACTAGGAACATGCATCACATCCCTCAACACCCATGTGTTGCCATTCTGCATCTTTAGCTGCACTTTACCTTTGCCAATTATCTTACAAGGCTCATCATCCCCCAAGTACACTATTCCAAAATCTCCATGGACATAGTCACTGAAATATTCTCTGTTAGGGGTAGCATGGAAAGATGCACCAGAATCTAATACCCAAGATTCTATGTTATTATGCAAAGAGAAAATAAGAGCATCCTGTGCAATACCTGCAACCTTTGTCTCTTCCTTTCCTTCGTGCTGATTGTCCTCCTTAGGCTTTGACCAGCAATCTCTGCTTATGTGCCCCAACTTTCCACAGTTCCAGCATTGTGGCCTTCTGCCATTCCTGGATTTGGATCTGCCTCTTCCCTTAGACTTAGATCTTGATCTCCTCTTGCTCCTTTCTTTTTGCCTTCCTCTGCTCTCGAAATTTAAAGCGTTCCCAGATGTCCCAGAAGTCTCTTCTGTGCTTTTCCTGCGTATTTCCTCATTCAAAATAACAGTAACCACATCCTCTACTTTTAAAATATTCGAAGCAGAAGCAGTATTAGAAACTGCCATTACCAAGCCATGCCAGCTTTCAGGCAAAGAACATAAAATTAAAAGAGCCTTTATTTCATCTTCAAATGAAATATTAACAGAACTTAACTGATTAACAATACCATGGAAATCATTCAGGTGATTAGAAACAGATCCACCTTCTTGCATATGCAAATTAAACAACTGCTTCATCAAATATACCTTGTTTGAAGCGGAGGGTTTTTCATACAAATTTGCTAACGTGGTCATTAACTCTACCGTAGTTTTTGCCTGTGACAAATTGGATATCACAGTGGAGGCCAGATTCAGTCTTATAGACCCAAGAGCCTTTCTGTCAAGAACTTCCCATTCTTCATCCTCCATGTCCTTGGGCTTCTTTGCTATCCCACCTAACGGTAAGTAAAGATCCTTCTGATACAGATAGTCCTCTATCTGCATTCTCCAGTGCTGATAGTTCTTGCCATTAAACTTTTCCATTCTCAACTTACTTTCCTCTGCCATTGCTTCTCCCACTCAAACAGAAATCCCTGTGAGCAACCTGTAATCCGAACACACTACACAGATCTGAACCACCTGTTAGTGAACCTGAGCTCTGATACCACTTGTTGGGGATCAACCAACAATGGATTACACTTATGAAAGCAATGAATATGCAGAAATAATCAGATAGATAAGTAACTAAAATGATAAATAGCACAGAACAAGATATACAAGAAAACACCCTGAAAACTTGTATTAAAAACTCTTTACAATAGGAATACAAATGAAGAACTTTGTTCTTCCACACCTCTCTCAGATGCACACAAGATCTCTCACTAGATCTCTATTCCTCAAGAGCTCTCACTCAAGTACAGTCCTTCAAACATTCACAATGTTCTACTAGTACTCAATTACACTCTCTCTCTCATTCATCATTACAATAGCTTAGAAGATCTCTCCTACATATAGAAATAGGAAACTTAAGCATGCTCTTACAACAAACGGTTAAGCCTCTTCAACAAGGGCTCTAAAAATAACATTGCTAACAATAGAGACGCGAGCATGAGTCTACAACTCAAACTCATCATGCAAACACTCGCTTCTGTCCTCGGAAATAGCTTTCTGGACACGCAGGTAACCGACGTCGGTTCTTGCCTGTTCGCCTGTGACCGTCGCCGGCCGACCATACTGCCGACGTCGGCACCTCTGAACTGCAACTGACCGACGTCGGTCGCTCCTGACCGACGCCGGCGTCTGTGTAGACCCGAACCTGTTTGTCTATGCTCCTTGGTGAAGTCCATCATGATTTTCATCTATCATGAAACTAGTTATGTTAGAGGTAAAATCACTGAGATGGGGGGTGAATTAGTGAGCCCATATTATCCAAATACAATCTCAAACCTTTTAAAACTCTTAATCAGTTACCACAAGCATTCATGAAGCATACACATCATTCATAGCAATAAACAAGAGAGGTAATGCAAGATCAAGCATATAACACATGACATATATGGGAAACCCTCTCTCAAGAGAAAACCCACTTGCACCTATAATTGGACTACTATCCTATAATAAAAAGAACCAATTTAGACCAGTAGTAACTGATCAAGGAACTACCATCTTTTATTTTAGTGAGACTACAATCCCACAAGGAGCTACTACACCTATCTAGTTGAGCTGCCATAACAACTAGACCTTTATCAAGTTTTACCTTTCAAGGAAGCTACAACCCCCTAGATTTTGAGTATCCATAACAACACCTATGAATATAAAATCTCCTAGAACATTGATTTCTTGCCAATCTGATGGAGATATAAAGTACATCAGCTTTTTTCAACTCTACACACTCAATGCATCCAAAGCCACCTTTTAGATCATTCTTCACTCCTTAGCAACAAATTTATCACCACATCAAAAACATGACAAAATGGTCATACACATGTACCTCAATCTTCTCTACTCAACAACCCATCCATTGAGCAAACTTACTCTCCTTTGCCTCTCAACCCTTTACTCTAAACCACACATACAAGCCTCTCTAAAATCTAGAAACCATAGTCTTTGGTTTCACTATTTATAGAGCATTCATGATTATCAAAACCAAAAATTAATCATGCCTTATCCCTTAAGGATTCTAACATAAAAAAACCACGGATCAACATAATCCACATAGGTTGGCCATAGCATTTATGGGTCACCCTTAAGCAACTACACCTTTCAATTAGGCCCTTATAGGTCTCATGGAGACCCATTCACTCCTTTAGCACTCCATCAAGAAAAAAAAGAACACAATACCACTTATAAATGTATAATTACATAACACATGACCCCTTTAACTTCCTCAAAATATCATAGTCATCTCTTATCACCTCTGTGTATGCTCAATCAATTCAAACGTAGACCTTGTATACAAGAACATTATGAATGGACACATAGTCAAATTATTAAGCATTGTTCATACTAAATATATATTTATCACACCTCCAAAAACCATACAAAATATCCTAATGAATTATATAACACCTTCCAAAATCTAAGTCATCATGAAACATCAAAATAGCAATAACACAAGCTCAAATATCCTTCTCAGGTTACTTGTAGAACATGTATGAACACACAATCAACTTTGAACCTCAATATATTTGACTATATACACTTTCATATCCTCAAATATATATTTTTATATTCTCCTTGGATTCCTCTACAAATTATCTTTTTACACCATGAGCAAATTCTGCATAGATCGAAAGATATAGGCAAAATACAAAGCACTGGTTTTTTCCATTTATAAATTTGAATATTCAAATCCCAAAAATAATATTTAAACCTAAAACACCATGATATCATGATGAAAAGGTATGGGTATAAGTATTCAAACATCTTTATAGCCTTGAATATCTTATCCACTTACTATGCTTATTCTTGATGGTCCTTGCTTCATACTAGGTTCACTCTTCATGTTTTACTATATTTGATATCTTCCTTGAATGAAATCTGATCCTTGAGGTATATTTGATGTTAATAAGTCCTCATTTGACATTAAAAATATATCTCTACCTCAAACCATTCATCTTATTCATAAACCCCCTCTCAATCACTTTCTAGCTTCTCACTCGTTAACCTCCTTAGGTTTAGAGTATCAAAACATGGTGTAGGTCTCAAATAACCAATAATCAGTAATATTTGTTTTTAGGTAGTTATTTCCCACCTATTTCATCCTTTTACACACACTCAAATAGACCTCACCCTTCAATTCCTTTCCCTGAGGCTCACAATGTCTTCACAAGGCTTGTAGCCTTTTTTTGACATTTCTCCTTATTGGGAGCAATTGATAGACCTCAAAAATAAAATGATTACACTTTCAAGGACAATTTTGGTCCATAAAACTCATTAATATTCCTCTTTTCACAACTCCTTAGGCATAATACACTTTCTTTTTTAATCCACCCCTTAATTAGCCCTCCAAACTGACAAAGTTCCTTAGTTTGGGAAATGTACAGACAACCAATTCAATCTAATGACATTTTTGGATATCATTTTGACTCATTCAGATTATCCAACCCTTGTTTCAACCTTCCACTCAAATCAAGTCACTTTTCCTTCTTTAGCCTATCACCAATTAGGTCTTTCAGCCCTTAGCACAACATAGGACCCAAAAAAATTTACAATGAGATTGTATAGGTATAAAACCATTTGATTAACTTATTAAAAATAAAACCCATCATAACTACAAAGTTTCATAAAAAAATTTATGGTTGGAAATAATTTTATTGGTTAAACCATAATCTAGGGTTTCATGTTCCCTGTACTAGCTGAGAGCATCATTAATTTCATAACTTGAGTTCTAAATGGTTTCAAAAGCTCAAACCTCCACCAAAAGTTTTATTTTCTTCTTATCTAACTATTCCAACCATTTTAAATCCTTTATCAATTCTATGTTCATGTTTTATAATCTAATTTATGTTTTACTATGTAGGGGAAATGTGTTACATAGGTCTATAATGAAGTTTACAAACATTATACCATGTTCCAATGCAAGGAATGGATGATTTGAGCCTTATTACATCAATTTAAAATTTATCAACACCATATAAATACCAAGGAATATTTTTATATAAATCTTTCTCTCAAGGACAACACACACAGTCATTAAACAATAACGAATACACAAGCAACAGGGATTTATATGGTGACTACCTTCAAACCATGTGTCTCTTGAATAATTCCAATATGATATCTTGATCTTTTTTATAATAATGACAATAATACATTTATCTCATTCTCATTTCCTTGAACAAATGTATGAATCCTTTTAAACCCTCTAAAATAGGGGTTTTACAATATGTCTTTAGCGTTCTCTTTTAATGTGAACAAGGTATTGATTACCCAACAAGAATTGATCCTATCCTATAAAACTAAGATCCATATGTTTGGAATCAACAATATAACCAATCTATTATACAACACCATATATCATCTCAAATGTAATCATACTTACTTCTCTAAGACAACTAATGCTTGCATACCTTAGATGGTTATTACTATGAATAGGGGTGTAATAATAGACTATTCTCTCTAAGTTTCCTTATTTGAAATGTTCACTCAATTACTTTAGGAACCAATAAACCTCTTTCAACCTTCAGATATCATACACCACAAAGGATCTCCTTATTCTCAAACAATGGCTCAAATCATGCTTTATTGATTATGCTCAATAGTCCTTCTCAACCTGTAGTTTACACACTAATATGAATGTAGTCATGGCCTTAAGGCACTATTAAATGTAATAATAACTTGGTTCAACCATACACATTGAAAGGAGAATACATATATCAAATCATTTTTCTTTATTTAAAACCTCATTCTTTGTTACAATATAGTCCTTCCTTAGACTAGAAATCCTTCTTGAGGAGTTTTGTTTTTCATTCACATTTTCAAGTCTCCTCTTCTCTCCCATTCTTGGAGATCTCTCCCCTTTACCTAGTTTCTCCTCATCTACCATCCAACCTAAAATTTTCCTTTTTTACCAAATTATATGTTAGTTTTTTAGTTGGTTACATCTAACTTATTTTTTCAACCTTACCTAGTTTCTCCTCCTCTACCATCCAACCTAAAATTTTCCTTTCTTACCAACTTCTATGTTAGTTTTTTAGTTGGTTACATCTAACTTCTTTTTTCAACCAACTTAACATACAAGGTGACTTTTACACATTATTCAAATAATTTGACTTAATAACTTATGCTTATTTAATCCTCAAATACTCCACAAGGACTCTTTTGACTTCTTAGTCCCACTTTATTCATCTAGTCACTCCTCACATGCAGTTGACCCTTCTAAACTCATTGTAAATATTTGAATGTTCAAATTCTTAGTTTTGGATAAAAACTCCAAACACCCTCAAAACTTAACATATGATCCCTAAGGACTCCAAATGACTTCATATACATGAATAAACCTTTAAAAGGTCTCTTGACACATATTATCACTCAAAATTGACCAGATTTTGACCTCTAATGACCAAAACACAAAATTGACATCTTTTTGCTTGATGTTCCTACATCATATCATCTTGTGTCCTTGTTTTTTAGATAAATCATGCACCATAAATCTTATTTTAAGTAACTCAACCTTTACCTTTCATCACTTATCATTATATATTCATCTTGAGTATTTGACTCAATGTGATCCATCGATCTCTTTTACGTAGCTCAGTCTTTATCTGTGTTAAAAATTGGACACCTTGAAATCATCTCACTCAATACACACCATTGATATGTATATGTATGAACATCCAATCACCATTAAATCTTAAAATAATATTGATATTTACCTCTACTCAATGTTAAAATTCCAACACTTTTCCTCATCTCGTTGCTTCCTGACACCTTGGAAAAAACACGCTCCGTTGATCCTTTTATAAGGAGCTTGATCTTTAACTTCATTAACCAAAAAAAACTTTGACTCATTTGAATAAAAATTCACCATATATATTCACTATATGATCACCCATGAGCCATTATATCTCCATCTAGTCCTGATTTTTAACATCGTGCAAAATAGACTAAGTATCGGAACCATTACAATCTGTTTGAGAAGTCAACTTTGAACCTTAATAACTTTTGTTGCACTTATATGCATGATCTAAAATTTGAACCATAATATCAAATTTCATAGGTTAATACAACCATATATCAATATTATTCTAAAATATTCATATGTGTGAGATATAATTCCATTAATCTACTCACTCATATTTTTTTCCATAGAGCCAACTATGCCTAGAACTGCTTAGAAGGCCAACTTTGCACATGCATATCTTTTGATGCACTTCATTTAATGACCTAAAACTTAGTACATGTAAATTAAGCACAAAAATAAACAAACCCATATGATAAAACTATACTAAAACTACCACATGTATGAAATATAACACCATCAAAATGCATTTTCAGCTTTCTTGTCACATTGTAAATTTGGCTATGGGAAAACACTGTCAAACTACCTGGGAACCTAACTTTAAACTTGAATATATTATGTTTCACTTCATCACATGACATAAAATTTAGTGCATATAAATTAGGCACAAATTTAATCACATCCATATGGCCAACTCCCCCTGACTAATCCACACATGACAATTCTGACATCATCAAACTGCCTACTTAGATTTTCTTCTACTAGACCCAAAATGTCTAGATGAAAAATATAGACTACCAAATGAATTAAAATAATTTACACAATCACTCAAATAATTTTTGACTTTTGATAGGATCCCTTTCACATGATAAATACTTCAAACTCATCCCTAATCATCTCTAAATAGACAAACTCTGAAGATCAACCAAGCCTACTTCAAGCATACTAGGCTAAGCATATTGCACTCTTTGTCATTGTCACTTAGGCTATTAAGGAAATTTATCCACTCACTTGGACACCTTCAATACATCATTGAAAACTCTCCAAAAATATCCCCCTTTGTCATTGATGTCAACACCCATCATAAAATAATATATAGCTCATCTTCTTTCTCTCTCTTCAAGCACTCTCACAATAGGAAATTTATCCCCCTTTGACACATTGAAAAAGTGGGTACCTATTGATCCTGAGGGCCTAAAAATACTAAAAATAAGAGAATAACATATTATAAATATATTACAAACTCCCCCTTACCTTGAGCCTACCTCTTCTTGCCTTAACAACTTCCTCTTACAATATGCCAATACTCTTCTTCAACCAAGCACTGCAACCAATTAAGAAAGAACACACAAAATAATAAAATATGATGGAACTCACCAAGAGACATATGATAGGGACTCCCCCTAATATTTATGATAAATTTCACCTCTTGATCATCTTCAGATCTCCATACATCATGAAGAACCACCACATAGGCTTACTAGCCTTCTCTCTCAAACCAACTCAAGGACCACCAAAAAAACTTATTTCCACTCAAAAAATAGTAAAAATTCTATAATAAAACTTGATAAATCTCCTTTAAATACTCATACCTTACTATTTTGAATAAAATGAACACAAAGCACTCTTCTTCTCACTAGGCATGTCTAGACTCCTTGTAGCCCTACTTAGAACTTGCAGAGCCCACAATTTTTATTATATGCACCTTAAAGATATAAAAATTCATATATATATCATTATCATATGCCCCTTCAAGCACAAAAAATATTATCACCTATATCATCCTCTGAAACATACTTCCTTCACAAACCTACAAGCTAATTAGGCCTCCAACTTAATAAAAACTTGAATAACTTAAGAACCACAAACATTTAAATCTCTATGAAACTTTATTTGAAAACCCATTTGTCCCATTCAATCGATTAAGAATCATTAGACTTCATCTCATAAGACAAACCACTTTTCTAGCATAGCCAAAAACCATACAATCTCAAAATAAATAGGGTCAACAAACCTCCTTCTGGTCAATGTCTGACTCTAAAAATTATTTCACACCTAGATACAACCATCACACACTTTTATACCAATATTTGAGCTTTCATACCTTTTGGAAACCTATACATACTATAACCCATTTTAGGCCTACTTGCCCTTAAGCCAAAACTGAGAAAATTGAGAGTACTCAAAAATCTTCAATTTGACTTCAACATACCTTCAGATCACAAAACCACTTAGATAAAGCTATAATAAAGTCAAAAAAACTTTCCATGAAAAAATATCATCTTGACAACTCAAAAATCCTCCTTTTCCATGTGAAAACCTTTGATCTGACCCTACGGACTACTCCAACTAGAAAAACATCCAAGTCTTGTCTTTTGGGACCTTTTAAAGAAATACAATATCAATTACTTCACTAAAAAGAGTCTCTTAATAATCATAGATAGACACCTCATTTACTTCACAATTTCCTAGAAAAATGTGAAACTAGGAGTTTACCAAAATTCCTCATATTCCTTTTCCTCTTTGGTTATCTGATACTTATAGTTCTTCTTCTCCTTCTTAGGCTTAAGAGAAGAAACATGCTCATCCACTACAATATTCTCCTTTTATTTTAGGATTGAATTGACAATACATGGAGACAACATAGATTCATGGCATACCTTTTCATCTAAATATTCCACCTTGCGGTTACGAACCTCATCACTAGGCATAGATAATTGGTGTTCTTTACATGATACATGATTAGCAATAGTAGGATGTTCACTTGGATCCATACATACCTTATAACTATCCTCAACTAACACCTTGGTCTTCTCCTTGAGCTTGGTCTCTTTATTCATAACATGAGCATAAAATGAGAACCATTGGCACTCTTCAACTTCTGTAGCCTTCTCCACCATAGAAAATAGATTACTTGGACCAACAGACTCATCATGACTCACACTTACCACCTTTGGTTTCCATGAATAATCTTGCCTTTCTTTTTGCATTTTAGGAGCCTGATTAAACCTATTTTAATTTGTAGGCCTTTGCTTGAAAAACCTAGTAATGTGATCTCTTTGTTCACTAGAAAAACATATTTATTAAAGTGAAGCCATCTTGCCCTACTTGATATGGACAATATCTTGCAATGTATCCTATGTCATAAAAACTAAAACAAACTCTTCCTTTTGAAAAAGACTCATCTTGCCTAACCTTATTTGGACACTACTTAACAAAGTGTCCCTCTTCAAGATAGTTGAATCACTTAACTTTGTTCACACCTTTTGAGTGATGACCCCCATCATGGTTCCATGAAAACCCATTTCTAATAGGTCTCTTACATTCTCTAGTTGTATGCCCAAACTGATTACATGTGTAATAGTAACCATTAAAACTTGCATACCTCATGGCATTTGAATGTCTGATCTGATTTATCTTCATTCTACTAGAACCTTCATTCCTTGTCTAATGATTTTTCTTCGAAGTATAATTATCTTTTTTTACATTAGTCTTTATCTTGTCATGAGTTACATTATCTTATTCTTCTTTGTATCCAAGACCAATTTTATCACTTGCATGCTTTTGATCATTCAGAATATTGTCTAGATCACTTGAGCTCTTTTCAAATCTCACAAATGACTTTACCTTACTAGATATCTTCTCTAACTCAGCTTTCAAAGATTCATTTTTAATTACATACCTTGAACATTAATCTTTTTAAGCTTTTAGACTTGTAGATAGGATTTCCAATTGACAATTGATATGCTTGACCATATCTTCATGTTCCTTGGCATCTTCATTCATTCTTGCTTCAAATACACTTAATTTATCTTCATAGTCCTTGATTTATGACTTCATATTCTTGTTAATCTTATTCTCAATCTTTAGTTCTTCAAGAGCATTCATCAATTCAGTCTCATATTCCACTTCATCTTTATCATCATCTGAATCACTCCAAGTAGACTCCTTTTAATGTGAGAAACTTCCTTCCTCAACCATGAAAAGAGATTCATCTTCAAAATGAGCATCATCTTCATGATCATACTTTGAGTCATTATATTCACTCTTATCTGATGAGCTACAATCTTTATTGGTGTAGAGACTCTTCTTTTTCTTGAAGGACTTCTTGTTATTATCCTTTATGAATCCTTTCTTCCTATATGTTTTCTTGTCTTCATCTTGGCCTTCACCATGTTCTTCATCATCATGCTTATGAGGTCGCTTTCTATCAAAATGTCCTATCTCTCCACAATTGAAGCTTATGAAGGGTAGTTTACCCTTATACTTGTTTGAACCTATTTTCAATTTCCTTGTAAATAAAGCAATTAGTTCATTCTCATTAATATCAAAAATGTCATCCTCCTTGGGTTTCTAACCTTGAAACTTATTATGTGTCTTCATTTTAGTCTTGAAAACTACTTCCTTCTTTGGTGGTATATCATCATTTACTCGCATCTCATAGGCAGTAAGGGTGCCATGCAATTGATCCATCTTCAACACTAGATGGAGGAATAGTGAGAGTAACATAACCATCCAAATTGGATTAATTGAACATCAGTGCTTTCTTAGTAGAGAAACATCCTTGCATTTGATGACTACCCATGTTGTACCTTGGATCACCTTCAATCTGTCAAACCTTTACCAAAGGACCCATTATGATGCCAATCATTAGAGGTAGAATAATTTAAATGGGGGTGAATCGGTGAGCCTATATTATCCAACTTCAATTTCAAACCTTTAAAAACTCTTAATCAATTACCACAAGCATTCATGAAGCATACACATCATTCATAGAAATAAACAAGAGAGACAATGCAAGATCAAACACAGAACACATGAAATATGTGAAAACCCTCTTGGGGGAGAAAACCCAATAGAACCTATAATTAGACTACTATCCTATAATAAAAATAACTAATTTAGACTAGCAACAACTGATCAAGGAACTACCATCCCTTATTTTAGTGAGACTGTAATCTCACAAGGAGCTACTACACCTATCTAGATGAGTTGCCACAATAACTAGACCTTCATCAAGTTTCACCTTGTAAGGAGGCTACAACCCCTTATATGTTGAGCATCCATAACAACACCTATAAATAGAACATCTCTTAAAACATTTATTTCTTACCAATCTGATGGAGATATAAATTAAATTAGCTCTCTTCAACTCTACACACTTAATGCATCCAAAGTCACCTTTTCGATCACTCTTCACTCCTCAACAACAACTCTGTCACCATATCAACGTGAACAAAAGGTCATACACACATACCTAGATCTTCTATTCTCAAAAACCCATCCATTGATCACACTTACTTTCCTTCTCTCAACCATTCACTCTAAACCACACACACAAACCTCTCTAAAATCTATAAACCATCATCTTTGGTTTCACTATTTATAGAGCATTCATGATTATAAACAACTTGGTCAGAAATTAGGCATGCCTTATCTCTTAAGTATTATATCATATAAAAAATGGCTCAACACAATCCACATAGGTCAGACATAGTATCTATGGTTTACCCTTAAACAACTACACCTTTCAATTAGGCCCTTGTAGCCCTTATAGGTCTCATGGAGACCCATTCACTCCTTTAGCACTCCATCAAGAAAAAAAAGAACACATGACCACTTTAAAATGTATAGTTCCATAACACATGACCCCTTATACTTCCTCAAATAATCATATTCATCTCTACTCACTTCTACGTATGCTCAATCAACTCAAAAATAGACCTTGTACATAGGAATATTATGAAAGGACACATAGTCAACTTCTTAAGCATTGTTCATACTCAAGATAGATTGATAACACCTCAAAAATCCATATATAATATCCTTATGAATTCTAGAAGACCTTTCAAATCTAAGTCATCATGAAACATCAAAATAGCAACAACACAAGTTCAAATATCCTTCTCGGGTTACTTGCAAAATATGCACGAACACATAGTCAACTTTTAACCTCAATATATTTGACTATAAAAACTTTTATATCTTAAAATATATATTTATATATGTGCCTTGGATTATTTTACAAATTATATTTTCACACCATGAGCAAATTATGCATAGATCGAAATATATAGCCAAAATATAAAGCACTTGTTTTTTTCCTTTGTACATTTGAATATTTAAATCCCAACGGTCACAGTTAAACCTCAAACACCATGCTATCATATCATGTCATATCTTCTTATATCAATAAAACACACCATAAATATTATTTTAAGGATATCAAACTTTACCTTCCATCACTCATTGTTGGATCTTCATCTTGACTATTTGACTTAATGTGCTCTATCAATCTCTTGTACGTAGTTAGGTCTTTAGCTGTGTTAAACATTGGACACCTTGAAATTATCTCACTCAATATGCACCATTGATATGTGTATGTATAAACATATGATAATTTTTAGAACTTATAATAAGCTTGATATTTACCTCTACTCAATGTTAAACTTTGAACACTTGTCCTCATCTTGCTGCTTCTTGACACCTTGGAATAAACACGCTCCATTGATCCTTTTGTGAGGAATTTGATATTTAATTTCATTAACCAAAGAAAAATTTGAGTTATTTGAAAAAAAACACCATATATATTCAATATATGATCACCCATAACCCATTATATCTCCATCTGGTCCTAATTTTTAACATCATGAAAAATAGACTATGGGAACCATTGCAATCTATCTAAGAAGCCAACTTTGAACCTCAATAACGTTTGTTGCGCTTAGATGCATGATCTGATATTTTAACCATAAGATCACATTTCATATGTAAATTTAACCATATATCAATATACTCGTGAAACCTTCATATGTGTGAGATATAACACCATTTATTTGCTCACTTAGATTTTTCTGCCATAGAACCAACCATGCCTAAAACTACCTGAAAGGCCAACTTTGCACATGCATATCTTTTTATGAACTTCATATTATGTCTTTAAATTTAGTGAATATCAAATAGGAACAAAAGTAAACAAACCCATATGATCAAATTCTTTTTAAACTACCACATGTGTGAAATATAACACCATCAAAATGCCTACTCAGCTTTTCCTACCACATTACAAATTTGGCAAAGTATGGGCAAACACTATCAAACTACCTAGGAACCCACATTTTCACTTGCATATATTGTGTTGTGCTTTGTCACAGGACCCAAAATTTAGCACATAATAACTAAGCACAAATCTAATCACAACCATATGACCAACTCCCCCTGACTCATCCACATGTGGCCATTATGATGTCATCAAACTAACTACTTAGATTTTCTGCCACTTGACCCAAAATGTCTAAATGAAAACTATGGACTACCAAATTAATTCCAATCATGCACACAAGCACTAAAATAAATATTTACTTCTAATAATAACCCTTGTACATTCTCAATACTTCAAACTCATCCCTAATAATATCTAAACAGATAAAACCTAAAGATCAACCAAACCTACTCAAGCATACTAGGATAAGCATATTGCACACTTTTTCATAGTTACTTATACTATCAAGGCAATTAATCCACTCACTTGGACACCTTCATGACATCATTGACAACTCTTCAACAAGTTACAATTCCAAGAGAAGGTGAAGAAATAGTCATACTATTCACCTTCAGCATGTGTTATCTTGGCTTGATGATGTCCTCATGACATGTGGCATATAATTGTCTCTTCATCTCCTATGACCCATCTTTCTCTCTTGAAACTTCCCTTTCTTGGTTGAGGAGTTACAATTTATTACCCTAACACATATCCTACTTGACCTTCTTAGCATTTTTCTATGCCATTATTATATCTTGAAATGCATCTCTCATCTTGGTGAGAATGAGACTTAAGACTTAGACTTATTCACACTTGATATTTTTCATTAGAACCTATAACTTACATGTCTAAGTCTTTTTTATCAAAAAAAATGCTAGGAAGACAAATATATCACTCATACCAAGTCTATTATTTGCTTGAATATTATCACAACAATCTTGTCAACTCTATGTATGTCTTGTCTAATATCATATAACCTATATACAATATTATATATCATCTTTTGATTTATTATCTATATATTAGGCCTTTACAGCCTACTAACAAGGAGTTTGGAGAGGGTTGTATGTACTCTTACTATAGAAGCTTTATATATAGGTAAGAACTATATGGAAACCTTGTTCATGTTCTATGATTTCAACATTGAGGTTTTAGGTGTTTTATGAATTCTTAGGATTCCTTAAGAGCATGTTCATGTTGAAACAAGTTTTAAAAGTTGATAGAGTCTTGTATGCTTCTTTCAAGGCTTTCAACAACATGGTCAGTGGACTACCTAGGATTAAGATCTCAACTTGCCTATAGCCATTATCTTAGGCTTGTATACAACCTATATATCCTTCCAAATATGTCATTATTTTCTTACATGGATGTCATGAAGTGTCTTTATGCCATTTATGACCTTGAGGAGGTTTGTAAATTCAACTCTCTATGCAAATATGAGAACACTCTTCATTTATGCTAAGTTTATTGACTTGGAATATATATTATCACCTTTAGAGTATATTTAATTAATTTATGAGGGAAATTATACCTATTTCAAGTCCCATAAATTCTCCTCAATTTGTTTATATGTTTCTATATAGACAAAAACGTGAATTAGGCCTAAAAAGTGTAGTTTTTAGACCATTTCCTTAAGTTTTTACTCTACATGCGCCAATATTTTGGCTCCAACATATGATATTGAGGCTTATATATGTTATTAAAGTGTTTAATGGACAAATAATGTGTATTATAATCTTTTAAATAGTCATTCTCATTCCTTGAGATCTTTAAGGGCAAAAAAGGAGATTTTAGGCCTTTACCTTGTTAATGATTATCCATAGAGTTGAGCCCCATAATGAACTTAAAAATGATATTAATTTGGAATTAATAGGACCTATAAACATCCCCTAATATAATTTTTTCCAATTCATTTTCTCTATTGACTTCTCATGTAATAGAGTTGACCTTCACGAGCTTTGTTGCCCTGTATGTGGAGGTCGAGATGAATGTTTTTAGCAAAAAAGACTCAAAATGATTGGTTTTGATTTAGAAACACATTTTATATGATTTATACATTAATTATGATCTATATATATGGTTTACAAAGTATTTTAACCTTTAAACATCTTTTCACTTGCTTTAACCCATGCCAAGGGTTTCTTGACAATTTAGGGGATTTGACCCTAATTGCCATATTTTGATGATTTTTCCTCATTATAAGGAATACAATCAATATTTAAACTTTATAAAATGTATTTCACATCATAAATATCCATAAAAATCCAATTTTAACACAAAAATTGTATATTCTTCCTATATTTTGTTTTGTAGGCCTATAGGTGTGCATTCTAGGCTCCAAACCCATTGCAAGATTGCTCTTGAATTGACTCCCCTAATTATTATGAAATTTAAATGATTTTAAAAACATTTTGGATTAAACTTAACCTATTTTATTACATTTTAAATTTAAATACTACATAAGGTTTACCAAGATCCTTTTCATTCCAAACTTGTAGACTTACACAGCCCACATGTGCATGCATGAATAAATTATTCTCTTTCCATTTTTGATATTTTATTTATTTTAATAGGTTTGATTTTAGATTAATTATTTTAATAATATAAATAATTTATCATATACCTCATCCTTAGTTTCAACTCTATTACTTCTCACTTCAACACTTGAGACCATATTCAAGAACCTTAGATCAATAGTCTTAAGTCTGCCTCCTATAACTTCCCCTCAAAGATGATCATGTAATGTCTAAAAATTAGTTTTATGATTCATAATGGTTTATTAAACTTATAAATTAGTGTTTAAAACCATTTTTCATGTGTACTATTCTTCAATGCATCAAATGTGATTGCCTAGGAGACTGTGTTTCCTTTATTTGAGGCTTATAGGTTGAACAAGCACTAGAAGACTATTTTAGATATGGATGTGAGATTGGTAAAATATTTAATGTGGTGTAATATAATATTTAAGGTTTAATCCATGTTTTTTATCTTATTACATGATTCCAAAACCTTCTAAATAGTGTTTAATAACTACAAACTTGTACTCTCAAACCCTGTAGACTAGTGCCAGAACATTTCACTATTATTTGCATTGAATTCCTACTTAGAGATGGTGTAGTATAGATAATTTAGATTTATTTATCTATTTTAAATCATTAAAACTTTATTTAAATTCCATAATTATGGGAAACACCTCACAACTCCATACAACCCTCTTTGTCAAGTCATTTATTGCTAGTACAACCATGATCACTGGGAATTCATATCAATTTTGATTTTTTAGGGACCATTAGATCTCAAATAGACACTTTAAAACCATTTTAATTTATTCATTAAATACATACGTGTCATTTCAAGATAAAACTGTGATATTAGGGTTTTAGTAAGGTTTAAGAGAGATCTAACTTCTTAACAATGGTTCATAAAGCTCTTCCCCATAATCCCAGAACTATTGACATGGATTTGAATTTAATATGGGTTTTCAACATCCCCTAATAATTTTTTTTCTAAAACATATCCTCCTTCATGAATCAACTTCACCAAAATGACTCTTCTTGATTATGCCTGCAGACTTGCAAACCCGATGGAGGAGTTGAGTAGATTTTTGCCTTCATTGGACCCAAAACTTCTTTCTCTACATGATTTTAAGAATTATGAGTTTTTAGGATATTTTTTATATATTATAATACCATAATAAATTTTAAAATCCTGTCAATGAGACCTCTTGATCAAGATTTAGGCTGCATAATCACTTCTGGACCTATCTTCATCAAGAAAGCTTGCCATATTCTACCAAAATATCCTATTAGAGCTATGAACCAGATGCCCATGGAGTTACTCTTTTATTTTACAATGTTATTTTAATGTACCAAGCCTCTCTTCATCTTATTTTCCATACCATTTCTTCATTATACTATGTTTATATGTTAGATCAATGAGTAAAGCAATTTTTTTAAGTGAGTGTACATTAGAAAAGAAGTATTTTGACACCTTGACTGAGGTTATGGATAAAAATATGTATAATATGATCCTAAAAAATGTCAAATGACTCAAAAATACTTGTTTTGAGCTCTATTCATGATTTTAGACCTTCGCACTTGATGTTTCCTAAAGGGGTTACACTACAACATTACAACAAGCAATATGATAAAATAAATGAAACCTTAATATCTCTAAAATTACCTTAAACTCCTCAAAATTATTGAAAATACAATGTTGATACTTAATTAGCTTTGATTTTAGGTCTACTTATCCATCATGGAGCATCATGATTTCTTGGGAGATCAACACTTCCTTGTTTTCATTATAGATCAAACACATCTTAACTTTCACAAACTAACCTTAATCTTTCCAAGGTTACCTTAAAATTTTCTAAACTACATTTCAAAAGACCTCTTCAAATATAATGGAATAAAATTTATTAGATAATACACACACATGGACCCTATAATACTAATAAGACCCTATTTAGACCTTAATATGACATACAACACCAAACCATGACACCAAGACATGACTCTCAACAAGACCATTTTCACGTTTAGATGACTCAATTACTTGGTTTTGAATATACCTTTGTTAAGGATGACTTATTAGCTAATGAGTATCTCAATATTTCCTATATTCATAGAAATAAAAGGGCTTCTAAGGTCCCCATACATAGGTAAAAGGAGCTTACCTACCAATAAATCAACAAGTCTACCAACCACCTATATATCTTTCATATATTGCCTTTTTTGCATGGATTTTTTATGTGCAAACCCATAATTACTCTATTGAGTTATAGGATATCTCTTATAGCTTATATCAATGGAATTTAAACGTTTAATTTGCTTATCTCTTGGACTAAATAAGATTCAACCTTATTCCCTATTTCTTTAAGTCTTTCAGGAAATGGGATGGTTGAAGTAGTTTTAAAGTTATCTTGAGGGCTATCCTTTTCCTCATTAGGTTTCTCTTTATTTGAATCAATAGGAGGGCCTAGAATCTCATTTGGGACTTCTTTTATGGTGATTAAAATATTTTTCAATGTCTTTCATGATCTCAACTATACATTCCCATAGTCAATGGCACCAACTCCTAAGGTTCCTTATTGCTCAGTTCCATATATAAGAGTTGCTTGTCTATTATTTAGATTTGCTATAGCAGATGTAGGTATTTTAGGCTAATACACTTATTATATTTATGGTTTTTGATTGGTATGTGGAGGCATTAGTACTTTTTGTTGTGGAAACCTCCTTTGTTGATTAAAGTTATGATGGAGAACCCATTGTTGGTTTACCTATGGTTGAGGATTAGGCGGGGCATCGAAGGTTGTTGGTGGGGTAGAGACATCCATGGTTGTTGTGTCCACTCTTGTGTAAACCATGGTGGAGCTCCCCATGCTTGTGGAGGTGCCTATCCATGCCATGACATCATCTATGGGTTAGAAAGAGCTCTAGGATCTAAATGGATCTGATTTTAATTATGGGAAAATTGGTTTACCTTTCTTTGTATGAAGTTGAGATCTTCTATTCATTTAGTTTCCTATTTTAGTTTTTTTTAGGACAAATAGGTGGGAAAAATTATTGGTATCATGATTAGTTGCATCACATATTCCACACATATCAATTATGTCCAAATGACAATCTTAGAGAGCATGCTTCAACCTACATTTAGGGAAAGACATTACTAGTGTCTTAGTCATAGCATTGGCCTTGGATTAGAGGCCATATAACATAGTGTTAAATTACACTAAAATGTTTGTCTTGAGGCTGGATAATTATTCCATAAGTTATCCTACATTAGTACCACTCTTGTATGTTTTCATCTTTCTAACACTCCCTCTAGTTCTTGAGTAATTCCTACACATTTTAGCTGTCATTGAGATCAAGCTTTTTTATGTCTCATTTACCCATAAGGTTTATGGATTCCCTAGCATCATTATCAATAAATTTTAATAAAATAATTTTTAATACTTCCTCACTCAATTCATATCCACATTTTCTATGAATAGAAAGGAAGCATTCAAGGTAGTCTTCTAAATTTTCATCCTCATTTTGTTTTATCCTTAAAAATTCTTCCTTTCTATCTCTTCCTCTATATTATTCCTAGTATTTGTCTAGGAATTTATTTTCCATCTCTTCAAATGATGAAATGGAGTTTAGATACAATCCCATAAACCATCTCATAATTGATTCTATGGGTGTATAATGGAATAATTTCAACTTCTAACTATCAGTTCTATAATCATAAGTTTGACATAGGAATTTTTTTATTGAAGAGAAATCTATATTAATTACAAGAATTAAAGTATAAAACTAATATTACAAAAAAAATGGGTGTAAAATTCACACCCCATGATCAAATTCAAATCAAGGATAAACAATCCTAAAAAAAAGCAAGTCCTAGTAGAGGGTCAATCAAGACCACTCAAAAAACATCATATCAATAGTGCATAAAAAATAAGAGAGAAAATAAAATAGCACATAGAAATAAATTAAATAATTAAGATGTCATAATAAATAGGGTGGTTGAGGGAGGTAGTGGAGAAGTTAGATCCTATGGCTTATCTCCCCATCCTCACTTATCAATAGGATCAACATCCACAAGTATAGGCTCCCAACCATCACTTTATTACTCAGCATTAGTTTCATCCTTGTTTCTTTTTAGAGAAATGGCAAGAGTGAGCCAAGGAAGCTTGTCCTAGGGAGGAAGAACCTGACCCTTGTTATCATCTCCATAATTTTAGGGGGAAGGCCCCATCCCCTGCCATCACCTCCACTTTTGGAAGAACCACTCGGTCAACCACATCATAGGGAAGACTAGTGAGGTGGTGATCTACAATGGGAAACACTCATATGTCAGTTATGGGAACACTACCATCATGGACCACACCCTCGCCTAGGTGAGGGTGAAGGAAATTGTGGTAGCTCTAGAGGCTCTTGACTAATAACATATGAGGCATTCCCCTAATGGTCAAGAAGATGCTGAAGATGGTTGAGTTCCAGGCAAACTTTATCAGTCTAAATTTGAATCTAGAGAGTAACATTAGATATAATAGTAGTTTTATTAGTAACGAATTAATATGTTCCATTTCCTCATGATTAAATCAAGCATAGTTCTTAGCTTTCTAGAATTGAAATAAAATGCCAACATGAAAAATCTACCAAAATCTATTGTATTTTATAGGGAGTAGAGTAGATTCCCCCAAGAGAGCCATCTTCCATGTAAAAAATTTAGGCCTAAATGGATGAAAGAGGGAATGAATCCAACACCATATAGACTTAGTGTGGGTGTCAAACCAAAAAAGGTGTTTGATAGTCTCAATTTGATGTCAAGATGGTAAAATGAAATTTAAAACCCCCATATTCTTATGCTAGTCACCTAAAGGCAAACCTTAATAGAGGACACACTAGATAAAATGTTTTTTTAGTCTCTATGAGAGCATAACACACATTGTAAAATCTTTTAGAAAAATTCCCATGGTTAGAACATAGGTTTCATCTATGGTTGAGGGTCTCATCTGTAATATGTTAGGGAGATAACACATTATATCCAAGTCAAGGAGAATACGAAGTGAAGGGAGTGGTCATAGGCCAATGCCAATCCTTCCACAAAGGACTAAAATAATTGACCCTGATCTAATGAAGATATTCATCAGGTATGTAACCTTATATTTTTACAATAGCCTCAGCATCTAAATTATTTAATTGAAATTTATTCTGAATTTGCTACCAAGAAAGCCAACACCAGCTCACCCTATAAAAGAGATCCCCTATAATTTGCATACCTTTCTTGAATAGTATTAACCATTTAATCTAAGGGACCAAAGCAAAGGTAATATTGTGTAAATTTAGGCAAGGAGACCACCAAAGGGAATGAAAATTAATAGAGAGACCATTCTTAAAACCCTCCCATTTCCAAATAAGATGGGGTTTGAGGTTCTCATAGGCTTTCCATAAACTTTGAATAACAAAGGTACCCTTAATTTTAATAGGTACTAGGGTAATGAGAAGGGTGTGAAGACGCATAGCTTGCCAAGAATTTTTACCATAAGAAACTCCATGGAGATGTTATGACATAAAATAATCTTCTAAGCTTTATCACCTTCCAAACCATGAATAACCCATTTAGCACAGAGAGCAAGGTCTTGAATTTGATGTCCAAAATACCATTCCCACCTACCTCTTTATCCCTACAAAAAATGTCCCAATAGACTTTGTGTAATCAATTATGGCCTTATGAATTGGTCCAAATAAAATCCCTTAATATTTTTTCTAATTTTCTCTAGGCAACATTAGACGGAGCCCAGTAAGAAGAGTAATACACATGAGTAGCTTCCAAAACTTTGGATCAAATCTAAAACTTACCCACAAAATATTAAGGCTTGGTGATCTAGAAAGATATTTATTTTTAATCCTTTGAACTACATAAGACCATATATCAAAGGGAGAAGCCCAAAAATCAAAAGGGATGCCTAGGAATTTGAATTGAATCCCTAGAATAAGCCACTACCATTGATATATGTCCAACCAAGGAGGTTTGGGAGCCATAGATTGATAGTAGCACTAAGTTTTTTTTCCATTTAATGGATGAAATTCATTCTATACAAAAAATATGAAGATAATTCATAGCATTATTTATCGATTCTTCTTCTTCCTGAAGAGTGAAGATTGAGTCATCAGTAAAATGACCATTTATCAACTGGTGGTTATATTAAGGGAGAGAAATTCCTTTGGCCAAGCCTTTAGAATAATAATTAGCTAATAGATAGTTAAATCCCTTTGCTTCTATCACATAGAGGGTAAGGGATAAAGGGCACCCTTTCTAGATAAATTGATGGATCTCAAATTGAGAAGAATGAGTACCATTGATAGTAATACACACCCCAACATTTTGGAAAATTATATTAACCATTTGCACAAACCTGGGACTGAAACCAATAGCTTGAAGCATGGATAAAATGAAGGGCTACTCAATGTGGTCATATGATTTTTCAAAATCAATTGTAACAAATAGGGCCTTTTGATTGGAGACCCAAGCCCACTCCATGATTTCCTAAATAACAATGACATTGTCTAGAATATACCTATGCTAGATAAATATTTTTTCTCACTTCTAACAACTAAAGGAAGAAGATGTTTAAGCTTGACAGATAAAGCCTTAGCAATAATCTTATAAGAGACATTAATAAAAATAATAAGCCTTTAATTAGACATAATATTAGGGTCACCAACTCTAGGGATAAACTTAATTTTACCCTGATTTATAAGAGGACCCAAATAATTCATTAACATTGATTCAGTAAAAACCTTATGGAGGTCAAGACCCATAATATCCCATACAGTATGATAAAACTCACATAAGAATCCAATAATACTTGGGGATTTATCCATATCCATCTTCATAATAGCCTCATGAGGATCCATATCCATATCACAAGTAACTCGATGTGCATGAGAGACACTGTCTGAAGACACTAAGCAAGAACTGCTTCTCATTAAAGAGAATTGGCATGTGCTAAAAAACTCTATGATGATGATGAACAAAGTCCTAAATAATATCAAGGAGTTTTGTTAGCTAAGCATTTCCTTCCTTGATGGATTTAATTATATCATCAACACATATAGAATGTAGAAGAGACAAGAATTCCTTGGTTACTTTTTACCCAATTTTCATCTAGTGCATCCAAGCTCAGATTTGATCCCATTTAGAAATATGAGCCTCTTCATTTGAAACTTGTATTGCCATTGTGTTGCTTGGGTTTGAAACTAAACATTTAAAGGAGAAGCTTCAAAATCCTATAATACCTAGAGGTATTCACAGTTGGTATTATTATGAAGATGACACCAATTTTACTTATCATAGATTTGAATAAATGTGTTATTACAAGCTAGATCATCTTACCACCACATTATCAAGACAGTGTCCCCCTTAGGACAGGGAATAAGATTTTAAATTTTGATAATATTTGCCATCATCCTTTCATGTTTTAGGTGGGTAGTATTGAGGTAAAAATAGGTCAAAATTGGCTTCACTTGAGGGGTATACCATTCCAAATTTAAGATATGGGATGATGATCCGATAAAAAAGTGTTGGGGAGCACCAAAACTAGTCTATCATGAATAGGAGTAAAAAATAAAATATCTTATTCAACTAACAATGCTCGATCTAGATACTGAAGAATCTAATCTTCCCCTTGGTATAAGTTGGACCAAGTGAACCATGGAGATTTTGAATTATTCATGTGGTGATGATTAGGATCAAACACCCTAAGTTTGTTACGCATATAAAACCAAACTTCCTACTCATCAACACACTACCACATAGGAAAGTGGTTTTATTTGAAATCAATAGATTGCACCATATTAAAATTTATATAGAGGACCCAATGTGATTCTAGACATGAATCTACCAACCATCTCCAAAATTAAGAATGCTCCACAACATCATTATAGTAATATAAATTTACAATCCCAATTATGTGATTATCAAAGTCAAAAAGAGTCCAAACCATCTAATGGGTGGGATTAGAACCCCAAGAGATAATGTTCTAAAAGAGATATTAAGATAATAAAGTGATATCCCCACCATGTCCATCATCATGTATAGTATTCTAACAAATGGCTCTAGGCCAAACTATTCATGTTGCATTCTATAAGAAGAAGCCAAAAATCTTGAATTATTATAAAGAAAAAAAATTCATGCTACTAAAAATTTTGAAAATTGTTTTTGAATACATACTTATGCAGTAGATTAGTAAGGCCATGAATATTCCATAAATAAATGGGCATTGATAAATTTTGATGTTCATATCATTCTCCTCTATGAGGTGTTCAATTATAGCGAACCAATTATAAGTCGATTTGTCTAGCATAAAATCACACACATTAAATGGTTGTCTTTTATGAGCCATATATTCATGTTTTAAGAATAATGATTGAGAGGGGGAGAGAATCAGTCTTCAAAACATTCATTCAATTCCACTTAACATTCATGAGCCACTCGTACAAACATATAGATTAATCAAGGCACAAGTAACCATACATATGATAATGAAATACAAGAACACATCATATATATGGGAAACCTTAAATGTTAATAAAACCCACTGATCTCTATAAATGGACTACATTCCTATAAGAAAAAAATCAAATTTAGTGAAGCACCAACTCTACACGGAGCACCAACCCCAACTAGACAAACACCCACTTGACTAGGCTTTAGCAATCACCTACTTGCAAGGAGGAAACAATCCCCTAGATGAATCAGAACCAAATAAACCACCTAATTTCACTGATCAACTTCAAAACACTATGTTTCTAAGCTAACATATTATGACCACCTCTTCATCTCTTCACACTCTTATCCCTCTCAAACTACCTTCTAGGTTCTTCACTCAACTAGGTCTCTTCAAAATTGTTTAGGTCATATGACCTTGATTTTCATACTCAATACTCCTATTATATAGTAATTATAGTCCCTATAATCTCTTCTAATGGTATATAATACCTCCTTCTACTCAATGATCTTATATTTCATTCGTATTTTCTATGTTTACTCAAATAGACCTAAAATTGCCTTGTATATTTACAAGCCTCTTGATCATACACCTCTTGTTCAACCACACACACTTGTCCACTTATATTTTCCACATAATATGCCTTAAAAAAATTTACAATTAATAATCAATCATTACATTAGGTCGGCCATAACTCAAATAGATCAATTCCTTCTTTAGGTCTCATGGAGACCTACTTTAGGACACGATACACTTTGCTTCCTTAAAACACTTTAAAATTCCACACACGGTAGTAAAATATCATATAAAAATAAAATATACCTTATCCAACATCCTCTGAGCACCATGACACTTTTTAAGTCCAACCACCACTTGAAACACTCCATTAGCATTATTCACATTAGGCCTTTGAACACATAGAAAAGTTTGTCTTGAAAAATTAAAGATAAAAAATCATTTAGACACATAACCATGATAATAAATAACTCATAAATAATCTACATGACCTCAAAAACATCAACATATTCATTAGACACTTCCATTCAAGGAAAGAGGCTTAAAATCATCTCTTCAATATGCTCACTCAGAATTGTCAAAAATTAGTCATGAAACTACTTGACATACAACACCTGAAAGGACACTTTAAATGATTCCAAATACATTTAAAATATTTTTTAACATCTTAAAAACAACCTAAATAATAAAAACCATAATCTCTAATATCAAACATTGATCTTGTAGACCAATCTTTTGACCTTATCTCACACAGTCTTGATTGAACCAGACAAGCTATTTTGGATTCAACTTTTTAACCTCTTACACTGACTTCCAATCCTTTTGAAATCATTAACAAGAATTTAAAGTCACAAAAAACAACATCATTCACTACATTTCATCACTATTTCATGCAATTACACTCAAATCCAACTTTTGATCATTGCAACTTGCTTACTCAAAACTGCCAAGACTGTCAAAAACATAGTTATGAAACATTGACATTATAACACCTGTATATGGACTCCAAAATAATTAAAATTCATAAACATGATCCTATAATATCTCTAGACCATCTTCAAATATAAACATCATCTGATCTAGTGGAAATTATTGGTCTTACAGATCAATTTGTTGACCTCACTACACACAAGCCTTATTGAGCCAAACAAGCCATTTCAGATTCATCATTATCACCACTTATACTCTCTTTAAAACTCATCCAAGACATTAAAATGACTTATAATGTATTAAAAACAACTCCATGCACTTTATTCCATCAATATACCCTAAAAACACACTTAGAACCAACTTCTCATTACTACCTAGGTTTTGCACAATTTTCTCTATTAGGCCTATTAGCAATTGGCCTACTTGGATCACCAAAATGAGATGATTAAGGACTATAACCAATCCATAAACCACCATAGACATAAAATATAAGTCTCTACCTTCTCCATCCAATCATTTGCAAACTTTGGCTAAGACAACTTTTGGCAGCTATAACAACTTCTTTAGAAAGAAGTCTGTAACTCAACATTTTATATCTCCTCTCTCTAACATTATTTCTCCTCTCTCTAACCAATACCACATAGATATATCTAGGAGATTCCAATATAATCTCCAATATCTTACCTAAGTAATTAAATCCATCTTGAGCACTTTTGAGTAACATCTTCAACATCAGGTCTTCATTAGGGTTCTAAGAGGGTTTAAACCTATCTACAGTGTTAACAATCATTCATAAATCATATCCCCTCAATTAAAAAATTAATCCATTGAATTTTGAGCTAGGACCCTTCCCCATATATCATGAATATATTAGTTTCCCATGTAAATTTTTTACGAGCTAATGATCATAATAAAATCCTTCTCAGGTTAAGAACCCTTCATTATGTGCACTCAAGAGACCTCCAAATAAATTTTCATGCCTTTTCCTTCACACTATGACCTAAAACTAAATGAAAAACTTGACTCACCTTTTTCAATTCTCACCTACTCACACTTGCATTGTAAACTAATCTTGATACCCCATTAGTCTACACTATAACTCTACACCATAGTCTTCATACCTTATTAGGCTTTGAACTGACCTTCATGCCTCTTTCCATGCTCTCAACACCTCACTATCATGTTCAAAATATCTATAATTTCATACAACCTTTCTCATGCTTAAACACTACCATACATCCTTCACATGCCTTGACAATAGATCATGATACCTCATTAGGCCAAGCAGGGTCCAAGTACAGACCAAGATAGAATGCCTTAGCCTCAAAGACCCACCTTAAAACACTTATAAAGTATTATACACCTAACTCAAAATCCCATATAATTCCAAACAACTTATTAGTTTCCTGACCTCACTCACTTCACCATGCTACCTGCTCAAACCTTCTCACATGGTCTAGACTAGGCTTCACAAGACACCTTGACTATGCTCAAACATACTAACCTCAATGATATCATTCAACATGACATAAGAACACTCATATCACTACTTTCATGTATCAACACTCTTCCAATCTTCTTGACACAACTCACTACCAACTAACATTACCACTACTAACTAACCTTGCTCTCAACAACACTCTTGCAGACCTACTTGTCATCATACCTTCATAAGAACCTTAAATGACAACACTAAAAAATTCATGTTGAACTAAACCTTGATATCAACCTTGAAATCAACTTATAGATAAGATAATGCTCAATAATATCACCTTGTCATATAATTCACATACCTTAATGACCACTCATCATGCACCTTTACTAGATGCACCTTGACATCAATGATAAAAATATACAAAAAATTCCTCCTTAGGAGAAGGAGATGAGTTTTTGGAGCACTGGAGGACCACTTTATGGTCTAGGGTAATGAAGCTCCAATTTTCCTTTAATGAATTCACCCTAGAAGAGGGTTGTGATAGTGAAGCTAAAGGAGGCATATCAACCAAGGTGGCTACTACTTGTGGTGTTCACAAGAGTGGAAGAAAATATTTAATAGGCATAATATATTTATTACTAGAGACTAAGGCACTGGGAGCCACAATAGTTCTATATGTATATGGTTGAATATTGCCACCACCTTTTTTTGAATTATTCTTTTTATTTGTGATTGTGGTCTAGCCATCATTATTACCATTCTAAGGTTTGGCTCCATGCCCACCCTTTTCCTAAGAAATAGGAGGAGCATGCACCAATAAAGTAAATTCCCAAATCATATGATCCAAGGATTGGCACCGAAAATAAGTGTTTGGTAAGTTGATATAAAATACCCTCTGAATAAATCTATTATTCCCAATTTGAATATAAATGGACTCTTTTAGGTCCTGAGATAATCCACTTCCACACAAACTCATTTCTAGGGTTGAGCTCCAAAGAATATGTTTCACTTGTGGCATATAAAGCACCCTATGGGTTCTATGAGCTGGTCAATGAAACCCAAAGGGGAAGTGGCAAGCTAGGAAATTTGACCCGAATAGGGATTTCAGTATTGATTGTTCTAAAACTTGAAAATAATGGGTCCAATGTGAAAAAACACCATTTTTTTATGAATAAACCAAGGGCCATGATTAACAATCAATTTATAATTTTTAGGTTTAGAAAATGTAGAGTAACCATTTCATCCTATTTTTCAACTACGTGCTGCCAAGTTTTGTCTCATTTTCTTGAGTTGAAAGGTTTATATAACTGGACGTGTTTTTTCACCTCTTATATGACTGGAAAATTCAAATAAGAAGATTAAACCCTATGCCTTTGTTGATATTTTCTGTGTCATTTGTAAAAGTAGTCTAGGCTGTAGACTTTCTAGAGCTATGATTAGGAATGTCATTTGCTTTTGTCTCATTTTCTTGAGTTGAAAAGTTTATATAATTGTACATGTTTCTACGCCTCTTCATCATCACAAGCTTCCCCATCAGCCCCGATTATAGATATTCCCAGTTCTCCACAAGAAATAGATGTGGAAGGAAAAAGGATGCATCAAGAAGAAGAGACACCCAAAAAATGAAAGAGGGTGCAATTTTAGTTTGGTTCAGAAGAGGAGACAAACACCACACAGTGCCAATTACAGGGTACTGTAATTACTCCTCAGGTAAGTATTATTCATCCCTCTTCTTCTCAGTCTATTTCTTCTACTGTTGGCATGATGATTTCATCTAGCTAGATGACACCCCCTGTCACTTCTGCCATTCCCATTTCTCACTTTGCCCCATCAGTGCCACCTCCAGCCTTAACATTACCTCATTTCTCTCCCTCTGTTCCCAAGAAACTTCCCCCTTAGATCACCCATAGCCAACAATTGGCTATTCAATATGGTCTACCACAAGGACATCCTTTTGCAGGTGGACACATTACCTCTCCTTCTACCTTCCATACCCAAGTAGATGCTGCTACGAAGGCAAGGGAAGCTTGAAGAGAGAAAAAGAAGATTAAGGAAAATAAAGCATTGGCTACACCCCATTTGCGGTCATAATTTGACCCCATCTAGCAACAATTGATGGTGACCCATTTGTCACCAAATGTAATAAAGCCAATGGAGCAGATGCAGTCGAAAGATTACACGATGAATGCGGTGGCCAATGACATGTCCCTCTTCAGGCCACAGGACAAAATTGAGCTACTGACTGAATTTACTTCTATAGTTACTGAAGACTACTTGAAGATATCAAGGAGGCTACAGAAGATGGAAGCTGAGCTAGCCAAGGAAAAGGCAAACTATAACTGTTTGACCTCAGAGATTAATAGAAAAGATAATGAAATAGAGAATCTAAATAAATAGTTGTAAAATACTGTTTCTCTTCAAACTCACTGGGCAGTTTAGGCCTAAAATGATTCTTTAAAGGTAGAGCTCACATAGGTAAAGGATGCGGTGATGACCCTTAGGCACGAAAATGTAGCATTGCAAGGGAAATGTGAGGAACACCTATTGCAAGTTACCCAATTACAACAAAAGCTACTGGCCGAACAAAATAATATTGTGGTTATACAAGCCCAATTTCACTCAGAGCAACAGAGAGTAGCACAATTGACACTAGAGCTGGCCAATAGGCCAAAGAGTGTCAGAGTGTTAAGTCTGGTAAAGGAGCTATATGAATCCATGTGGAAGAGAATCTCTTCAAAGATTATTTAGCTCAGAGAATCTCTCACCTTTCTGCTATATGCACAAAAATTGTGCAAAAAGGTGGAGAGTTTAGTTGTAAATACTCTGGCTATAGTCTCTGAGAGAGTAATGGACTCACAAACATTGCTGCAAAAGCTGTATGATGCAAAGGATGCAACACTATCAGTAGCAGGGATAAATGATAGAATGGTCACTACCAAACGAGTAAATGAGGTTCTCAGTTGCAATTCCATAGCCACCAATTGTAGAGAGCTTCTAGATGTCATGAAGGAAGGGATTAATGAAATGAAGCAACATGTTGAAGATCTAGTACAACTAGGTTTTCCTTCTTTGTTTCCTGATGACAACACCATGCTGATGGTAGAAGAAATTGAACCTTTGTTGTTGGCCAAACAGAAAGATCAAACATTTTCTAGGATCTAAGGGATGATTCATCAGTCCCTAAAGTAGAAGCTATCCCGGTTCCTGTTTCCCAGCTCGAATTCAAATTAAAGGCTAGGATTCAAATTTTGCAACATTTTTCACACAAGGATATTATTAACCTTGATTTAGCCTTCAATGAATTTTAGAGTAAGCAAGGGTTATCTGATGAAGAGTGGTCCGCCTACTAGACAGCATTGTTGAAGCTGTAATTTTGAATTTTTGATCTATCGGGAGTTGTGGTTTCTTTTTGAGCAGGCTCAAAAGTCCTTAGAGTCACCAATAATTGTAGAGTAAAAATTACTATACATTTCATCCTATTTTTTAGCTACGCATTTCCAAGTTTTGTCCTTGCATACTTTGGTCTGAGATGGTGAAGTTTGAAATAGAGCACGGGCTCTATTTTCCTTTTGATTCATTTTTGACTAAGTGTTGAAATCAAGCGGAAGCTGACAAGTGTCATCATCTATGACATACTTCTCAGTGGAAACTGCCAAGTGTCATCATCCGAGGCACCTTCTATATTTTCTATGAGTTGGTCAGAATGTGCCACGTATCTCATAATGACTCAGCGGAACACACCAAGTGTCACCGTCCATAGTTTCATATCGGCACCTGAGTTTCATCTCTTTTTGGTGAAAGGTATTTTATTTTAAGTTAAGTATCAAGATCAAACGAAAAGTGCCAAGTGATAGTCATGGAAGGTCTCAATTTTGCTTTTCTAAAAGCAACAGAAGCTACCACGTACTCCATCAAAAGAAAGCGGAAGCCACCACGTGTCGTAGTCTGAATTATCTTCATCTTTGCTTCACTGATATAGCAAAGACCGTGGTGTGTCCCAAGTTTTATGTCTGAAGAAAGCGGAAGCCGCCAGGTGTCACTGTCTGTGTAAATTAAAAATGAGACCCATTTGTTTCTAGGGTATAAACAGATTAAAGCAGAGACCACCATGTGTCATCTTCTACAGGTTTCTAAAAAGGTAGCTAAAAGGAGCAAATACCACCACGTAACCCCAAATGAGTAAAGCAGAGATTGCCATGTGTCCTTTAATGAAGTAGCAGAGATCGACACTTGTCCCTATACTCCTTTTCAAGTTGCTCAAGTAGGAAATACTGTGGGTCTTATTTTCTTTTAAGCTATTGAAGTTTTGAGGAAGCAGATTATGACAAGTGTCAAAGGCAGAATGATCCTGAGTAAAGACACAGAAGAGTATAAGCTATGCAGAAAGTGCCACGTGTCTTCGATGGGCACTGTGGAACATGAAAAGTGTCATCCTCCAGTGTCTCCTAAATAACAGGAAGATTTTCAAAGAATTGGCTAAGTGTTAATCTAGCGTTTAAGAGAAGGGAGCGTCCTGCAATCTATTTCAACCAATGAACTGCCAGAAGATGAAACGTTTTAGAAACTATAAAATATCTTTTGTTAGACACTGCCAGTGGGGGTTAGATTTCAGTTGGGCCATTAGATTGGGAACAAGCAGACAATCTAGAGTGAATCCAAGGCTATAAATAAGGGTGTTGAGATCACTAGAAGGATCATCAGGAATTATCAGAGATAATTTTTGAGAGAAATTATTGTAAAGAGTCTAGACTTTCTAGAGCTGTGACTAAGTAATATCATTTGCTTTTGTCTCATTTTCTTGAGTTGAAAGGTTTATATAACTGTACGTGTTTTTTCACCTCTTATATGACTGGAAAATTCAAATAAGAAGATTGAACCCTATGCCTTTGTTGATATTTTCTGTGTCATTTGTAAAAGTAGTCTAGGCTGTAGACTTTCTAGAGCTATGATTACGAATGTCATTTGCTTTTGTCTCATTTTCTTGAGTTGAAAAGTTTATATAATTGTACATGTTTCTATGCCTCTTTTATGACTGGAAAATTCAAATAAGAAGATTGAACCCTATGCCTTTATTGACATTTTCTGTATCACAGCAAAAGTAGTCTATACTGTGAGCCTCTGTTTCTATTGTTTCCATCTTTTACATTGATCATGCACTTGTTTTCTCTTAAATGTAAATGAATCCTACATATAGTCTCACTGTGCTCAAGATTAAGGTCGAATTACATTCAGGTGCATCGCCATAGATTAGATTTCCTTTCTTGCATTTGTGTTTCTAATTTAAATTCCTATCCCTTTTCCTAGTATCTACTTAATATAGAGAAGAACCAGCTTCTTTAAAATCTGGAGGTTGTTTCAAGTTGCAAGTCCCACATCTTGAAACTTCCCATTGTTGGTGTTTATTACAAAGTGCAATTTTAAATCATCAATAGTTTTTGGCATGCCCAGTGGGACCAATCTTAAAGTTTCTTTCAAGATCGTATGAACCAAAGAGCTACGAGGAGTCATAGCTGTGGACCACTAACTAGGTCACAATCTGCTACAAATCCAGATATTCTTTTGACACCTTTGGTAACAAGTTCAAGAAGAAGAGCCAACCAGTTTGTACCAATACCCAGAGAAAATATGGGAGCCCCTATACCCCCAAGAAATTATGCAAGCTGGAACATTGGTAGTCTCTTGATTCTTCCAATACCACAAGACACTTGGGACCCTATCCTAATGAATGCCCTAAAAGCTCTACCCAAATTCAATGGGCAAGACTTTAAAACACCTGAGGAACATCTTCAGGATGTATCAGATGTCTTTGCTATACATGTTGTCACATAGTAAAATGTGGCCATAAGATTATTAGCTACTTCTTTTAAAGGGAAGGCTCTAGAATGGTATCAGTCTTTGACCCCAAATACCATATATACATGGGATCAGCTTGGAGATCTTTTCTTTAAAAGATTTGAAGAGAAGGGTGATAAGTCTTCTTTGTTACATCAATTAATTACCATTCAAAGGGGACCACAAGAAGCCATGACTGACTTCAATTCCAAATTTCAAAAGACTTAGGATAGAATCCCTGTTACATCTAGACCATTACCAGGTATGGCCATAGTGTTTTATCTTAAGGCTTTGAATTCAGATATATTTGTTATGATTCAGTCACTTAGAGGACACACTTTGCTAGAAGCTTATGAATATGCGGTCAGAGCTGAGAACAATTTAATAGTTGCTAAAAAGTTACCTCTAAGGCCTCCCATGCCCATGTTCCCAAAAATTTATTTGTCATTACCTCAAGAAGCCCCTAATCTATAGCCCCACCTTTGTCTATGTACACCTATCCTCAACCATCTGCTAAAGAAATTGTCCCCACTCAGTCATCTAAGTTGGATGATGTCAAGAATATCCTAAGGACATTTTCTAATGAGCTGATCAATATTAAAAGACAGCAGAATACTTTTTCTAAGCCTCCATATCAAGGTTATCAAGGAAATAGATTTTCATCTCAGCCAAACCAATACCAGGGTCCTCCAAGACAAACTAACCATCAACTAGCAAACCAATTGGTTGCAGTCCCCACACACTCATAGACTATTCCTCCCAATTCAAATAGGGAGATTGTTCCAAGGCAAAATAACTATGTGGATAACACTAATGCCTGGTGTTTCCCTTGAAATAATGCTCATACACCTAGAGATTTTCATATGGGTAATCTACAACAAAAGGTGGCAGAGCAAAGAAGAATGGATGGTCAATTTGCAAGTTCCAGTGATAATCAAGCCTACCAGTCTCCTGGTATGTTAAATTCAATCCTAGTGGCTCAGATGCAAGGAATGTCCTTGCAACAAGAGGAATAAATAGCCTCGGAACATGCTTTGTTCTCATGGGTTGAAGATGAAGAATCAATTTTCTTGAATGAAGCATCTACCTCTAAAAAACTAGTGGTGCAATCTGATTATTACACTAGATCAAAGAGAAGGATGGTGGAACAATTTGAGATTGTAAATAGTCAAGTCATGGAGAATCCTCCATTTCAACAACAAAGAAACATTATTGTCAGACAAGAAGTGCCTCAACCGGTGCAAAGTCAAGGGACTCCTGCCCAAATCCAGGAAAAAACAAGATATCCTTATTTTCAAAAAGCTCAGACTCTGGGACCAATAAATGTGGTGGATCAATTGAAGAATACTCCACCAAAAGTATAAATATGGGATATATTGGCTATTCCTGAATAGAAGACACTACTAAAAGAGTTCTGCAAGGCCAAGCAGTGCCTAAAGGCACTGTTATCAAAGAAAGACTTGGTGAAAAATAAAAACTCAAAGATATAGTTCATCTGTAGACAACAGCCCTAGTGAATAATACAGCAGAGGTAAGCAAATCTAAACTGGATCCCTTCTATTTAAATTTGATAGTGGGTAAGAAACTGTTGCATAATGCAATGATTGATTCAGGGGCTAGTACTACAGTAATGCCCAAGCAGATAGCTGATGCTTTAGAAATTAAGTATGAACCACTCACTAAAGGAGTCATACAACTAGATGACAAAGTAGTACAAACCATAGGGAGAATCAAAAAACTCTAATTACAATTATATTCTTGTCCTAATATAATTGTAAATCAAGATGTAGTAGTGATATATATACCTCCTATTTTTGGCTTATGTTTATCAAGAGACTTTACAGCCAAAATAGGGGGATATATGTCCCTTGATTGGTCTCATCTCATCTTAAGAACCAAATACAGTTCAAAGATGAAGATATTGTCTGAACCATTATATAAAGATCACATCACTAATGAGCCCACTGCAAAGTTAGAGGCAGCCCATGTTATGATGAATAAATAAGAAAGGGTTTTTGTCGAAGAGCTAGGTGAATGGACTGAATATAATCATGAAGAAGAAAATGATCATTTATTAGCTATAATGCAAAGTGACCCATATGGAAATTACGACTCTATTGGTCTGGGCACTTACATTGTATTGGATGAAGATCATAGAATTCCAAATGTTCTAGAGGAAGAAAATTCAAAAGATACCTCTTCTATCAATCCTTGGGCCTCTTATGAATTCTAGATTCTTAGTGAGAAATCACAAGCGCATACCTTAACCTTTATTGAAGAAGAAATAATTTCTAACTTTTTTCTTACTTTACAAGATGATGTAAAGGAACATGGACATTTCCTGGATCATGATTTGAAAGATTTGTTTGAAATCATTGGGTCGGGTTATGCCATTTTTCAAGATAGCTGTGAGCCGGTTGCATAGGAACAAAACAGCATTGAGCCTCAATTACATGTGCAAAATTATTGCAAACTTTTAGAATTATCCTTTCAAGATATTGGTAATTTTGAATTTATTAAAGAGGATGATCATGCAGTAGAACCTGAGTTTGAGGAAAAAGGAGTTAAGTCAATAAATGATATATGTCAAAAGGCTTCTGTTGATGAGCAGATGGTTGTTAACTTCTTGGTAAGACATCCCAATATTAAGAGCTGATATTCGACAAAATTCCAAGAACAAGAAGAGCTTATGTATGTCGAAAGCATGTTTAACTCAGACTCACTCAAATGTAGGCAAATCAATGTGGCATACACAGAGGGCAATTCACCAAAGCTATATCCAATTCAATCACTTGTATGGAAATACAAGCTAGCTTGTCATGAAAGAGACTTTAGAAATTTTGCTTTTGATCCAGGAGGAAGATAAAGATGCTTCATTAATGTAGTTAGGTAGTTTCCCCTTTCTGTATTTCTTTGTTTTCCTGCTTTGTTTTCCCACTTTTATTTTAAATAATTGTTCTTTGAACACGTAGTCGGCAGCTCAGAATTTTCAAATTTTTCAAAATTCTCCAATACATTGAATGTCTCCCAAATCTTTAGAAATCCCCAAGGTACCTTGCAGTACCACTTGCATAACGTGTCTATCTCATTGTTCCATAAAGATTGAGTAGAATCTGCTAACGGTTATCCAAGTTTAATGCCATTTTGAGACTTGATAGGTCAATAAATACCTCTTAGAAAGAGTTAAAGTTTACAAGTTCTCAAACATTCTTGCATCTACACAAAAATATCCTGCTACTTGCATTTTTTTGTGCTTAGTAAACTTGCTTCAGTGAAAGTATTTCCATTTTTCAAAATTTCATACAAGCTATCACAAAGAAGATATAAAGATGGAGGGGGCACAATCTTCACAACAAGGAGTTGGGATGTATGAATCCCTTGATAAGTTTATTACAAGTAAATCATATGCTTCAGCTCCCACAAAACCATTAAAGACCTATCCAAGGACCAAGTTTACTGAAGCTGGTCAAGCAAGTGACCCGGCAAAAATAAAAGATTATGCAAATGGCATCATGGACCTAATTCTGCAGAGAGCTAGTAGCAAAACTCTTAGAGAAGGGGCACATCAAAGGTGTCTACAGAGGGCCAGAGTAGGGTAATATGAAACATTCACCATGAGGATATGGACCTCACAACTGGCTCAATTCATTGTCCCAACTATGCATCCATGCCCCTACCTGGTCGAATTATGTGTAGACCTGTTCCATGCACCTTCATGCACCATTCAACGAGGTCCATTCACTATGCAAATCACACCGCAAGTTATCAGGGATATGTTAGCCCTGCATCATGATAGTACAGCTATGTTTCCCACTATCGCTAAAATGCAAAGAATGTGGGCAAACATCAACACTCAGTTAAGGTTCCTAAGATTTGAATTACAAATGGGTGATGATGACACTATGGTACCCGCACTCCTTGCGCCAAGAGCTCAATTCACCCAGGCTAGCCAAGACACATTGTCAATGATGGCTTTCATCTTTGGCATGAAAGATGATATGGTAGTGTATGTAGAACAAATGGCTCTCCTTTTCAGGCTGAAGACCATTGACAAAAGACAAGAGTATCGGCTCGACTTTTTTAAACAAATTGATTTCTCAATGGTAGAACAACTGGCCCATTTCAAATCAAAAGGAGTGTTCAGGTATTCTTCCTATTTGTTCCACCTCATGATTTTTCAGAACTCTAACCTCTTTGCCCCACATATGTATCTTAATATGTATGACCTAGATTTTGATCTCCAAAGGACCATTCCTATGTCTGCATGGACACACATTTTGTCAAAAACTAGTGACCCGTATGAATTCTAGGAATTATTTGTTACCCCTATTTTTTGCCACTTTAGCCCCAAACCAGTTATGAATATATTATTCCCAAGTGTTTCAAATCTTCTGGCCAGTTGCCCCATTCCTTGTGATTTCTATTTTGGATCCCACCATACCATTATAAGAGTCCATGGTTTTTGTGGGGAACCAATATATCTACCTAAGATTTTGAATCTTAGGTTAACATTCCTAGAGGTCACCAAGCAGGTATCCACAGTTGACAATGAATTTGGTTTTGGGAAGAGAAAAATAAAAATGTATGATCTTCTGTGGATGACAACAAGCATGGTTTTGGAAACCAAGGACACAGAAGTTGTGTTGCTTAGAAAGCTATCCTTTCTGGGTTTCCTTCTAGTTGAAGACAAATGGGTTTATGACCCAAATGGTTTCATAGCCTCCTGGGTAAGGACTCATAGGGTAGAAACTAGAATTGCACATGAAGGCCGCCCCTTTTGGGAGAACAGAAGAAATCCTAGGGAAGACACTCCTGGTTTTTATGTTGAGTTAACAGACTTGCCCCTTCCACAAAATAGGCCATGGGAAACATTCTATGTCAAACAAAGGGATTATGATCCTAAAGTTAGAATGACATCTAGCTTAAGGAGAACATTAAAGAATAAAGGTTGGGATACTGAGAAGATAGAGGCAGGAAATTTATCAAACAACCCATTCTTTCAAAAACGTAGACACAGATGAAAGATGGGAAGAACTATGGGATGAGTGTCACTCTCCCCTATATCTAGCCTAGAGACAAATAATTTGCTGACACCGAGTGAAGAGCAAGAAGCTAGGGCCAGGTCAAGTCAAGAGTCACAAGCCTCAAAGCAAACTGCAGCTGCAGTAACTGTATCAGTCTGGCCTCGATCTCTCAACACCATAGAAATGCAGAAAAGTGTGGTGCCTTCATCATCTCAAGCTTCCCCATCAGCCCCGATTATAGATATTCCCAGTTCTCCACAATAAATAGATGTGGAAGGAAAAAGGATGCATCAAGAAGAAGAGACACCCAAAAAATGAAAGAGGGTGCAATTTTAGTTTGGTTCAGAAGAGGAGACAAACACCACACAGTGCCAATTACAGGGTACTGTAATTACTCCTCAGGTAAGTATTATTCATCCCTCTTCTTCTCAGTCTATTTCTTCTACTGTTGGCATGATGATTTCATCTAGCTAGATGACACCCCCTGTCACTTCTGCCATTCCCATTTCTCACTTCGCCCCATCAGTGCCACCTCCAGCCTTAACATTACCTCATTTCTCTCCCTCTATTCCCAAGAAACTTCCCCCTTAGATCACCCATAGCCAACAATTGGCTATTCAATATGGTCTACCACAAGGACATCCTTTTGCAGGTGGACACATTACCTCTCCTTCTACCTTCCATACCCAAGTAGATGCTGCTACAAAGGCAAGGGAAGCTTGAAGAGAGAAAAAGAAGATTAAGGAAAATAAAGCATTGGCTACACCCCATTTGCGGTCATAATTTGACCCCATCTAGCAACAATTGATGGTGACCCATTTGTCACCAAATGTAATAAAGCCAATGGAGCAGATGCAGTCGAAAGATTACATGATGAATGCGGTGGCCAATGACATGTCCCTCTTCAGGCCACAGGACAAAATTGAGCTACTGATTGAATTTACTTCTACAGTTACTGAAGACTACTTGAAGATATCAAGGAGGCTACATAAGATGGAAGCTGAGCTAGCCAAGGAAAAGGCAAACTATAACAGTTTGACCTCAGAGATTAATAGAAAAGATAATGAAATAGAGAATCTAAATAAATAGTTGCAAAATACTGTTTCTCTTCAAACTCACTGGGCAGTTTAGGCCTAAAATGATTCTTTAAAGGTAGAGCTCACATAGGTAAAGGATGCGGTGATGACCCTTAGGCACGAAAATGTAGCATTGCAAGGGAAATGTGAGGAACACCTATTGCAAGTTACCCAATTACAACAAAAGATACTGGCCGAACAAAATAATATTGTGGTTATACAAGCCCAATTTCACTCAGAGCAACAGAGAGTAGCACAATTGACACTAGAGCTGGCCAATAGGCCAAAGATTGTCAGAGTGTTAAGTCTGGTAAAGGAGCTATACGAATCCATGTGGAAGAGAATCTCTTCAAAGATTATTTAGCTCAGAGAATCTCTCACCTTCCTGCTAAATGCACAAAAATTATGCAAAAAGGTGGAGAGTTTAGTTGTAAATACTCTGGCTATAGTCTCTGAGAGAGTAATGGACTCACAAACATTGCTGCAAAAGCTGTATGATGCAAAGGATGCAACACTATCAGTAGCAGGGATCAATGATAGAATGGTCACTACCAAACGAGTAAATGAGGTTCTCAGTTGCAATTCCACAGCCACCAATTGTAGAGAGCTTCTAGATGTCATGAAGGAAGGGATTAATGAAATGAAGCAACATGTTGAAGATCTAGTACAACTAGGTTTTCCTTCTTTATTTCCTGATGACAACACCATGCTGATGGTAGAAGAAATTGAACCTTTGTTGTTGGCCAAACAGAAAGATCAAACATTTTCTAGGATCTAAGGGATGATTCATCAGTCCCTAAAGTAGAAGCTATCCTGGTTCCTGTTTCCCAACTCGAATTCAAATTAAAGGCTAGGATTCAAATTTTGCAACATTTTTCACACAAGGATATTATTAACCTTGATTTAGCCTTCAATGAATTGTAGAGTAAGCAAGGGTTATCTGATGAAGATTGGTCCGCCTACTAGACAGCATTGTTGAAGCTGTAATTTTGAATTTTTGATCTATCGGGAGTTGTGGTTTCTTTTTGAGCAGGCTCAAAAGTCCTTAGAGTCACCAATAATTGTAGAGTAAAAATTACTATACATTTCATCCTATTTTTTAGCTACGCATTGCCAAGTTTTGTCCTTGCATACTTTGGTCTGAGATGGTGAAGTTTGAAATAGAGCACGAGCTCTATTTTCCTTTTGATTCATTTTTGACTAAGTGTTGAAATCAAGCAGAAGCTGACAAGTGTCATCATCTATGACATACTTCTCAGTGGAAACTGCCAAGTGTCATCATCTGAGGCACCTTCTATATTTTCTATGAGTTGGTCAGAATGTGCCACGTATCTCATAATGACTCAGCGGAACACACCAAGTGTCACCGTCCATAGTTTCATATCGGCACCTGAGTTTCATCTCTTTTTGGTGAAAGGTATTTTATTTTAAGTTAAGTATCAAGATCAAACGAAAAGTGCCAAGTGATAGTCATGGAAGGTCTCAATTTTGCTTTTCTAAAAGCGACAGAAGCTACCACGTACTCCATCAAAAGAAAGCGGAAGCCACCACGTGTCGTAGTCTGAATTATCTTCATCTTTGCTTCACTGATATAGCAAAGACCGTGGTGTGTCCCAAGTTTTATGTCTGAAGAAAGCGGAAGCCGCCAGGTGTCACTGTCTGTGTAAATTAAAAATGAGACCCATTTGTTTCTAGGGTATAAACAGAGTAAAGCAGAGACCACCATGTGTCATCTTCTACAGGTTTCTAAAAAGGTAGCTAAAAGGAGCAAATACCACCACGTAACCCCAAATGAGTAAAGCAGAGATTGCCATGTGTCCTTTAATGAAGTAGCAGAGATCGACACTTGTCCCTATACTCCTTTTCAAGTTGCTCAAGTAGGAAATACTATGGGTCTTATTTTCTTTTAAGCTATTGAAGTTTTGAGGAAGCAGATTACGACAAGTGTCAAAGGCAGAATGATCCTGAGTAAAGACACAGAAGAGTATAAGTTATGCAGAAAGTGCCACGTGTCTTCGATGGGCACTGTGGAACATGAAAAGTGTCATCCTCCAGTGTCTCCTAAATAACAGGAAGATTTTCAAAGAATTGGCTAAGTGTTAATCTAGCGTTTAAGAGAAGGGAGCGTCCTGCAATCTATTTCAACCAATGAACTGCCAGAAGATGAAACGTTTTAGAAACTATAAAATATCTTTTGTTAGACACTGCCAGTGGGGGTTAGATTTCAGTTGGGCCATTAGATTGGGAACAAGCAGACAATCTAGAGTGAATCCAAGGCTATAAATAAGGGTGTTGAGATCACTAGAAGGATCATCAGGAATTATCAGAGATAATTTTTGAGAGAAATTATTGTAAAGAGTCTAGACTTTCTAGAGCTGTGACTAAGTAATATCATTTGCTTTTGTCTCATTTTCTTGAGTTGAAAGGTTTATATAACTGTACGTGTTTTTTCACCTCTTATATGACTGGAAAATTCAAATAAGAAGATTGAACCCTATGCCTTTGTTGATATTTTCTGTGTCATTTGTAAAAGTAGTCTAGGCTGTAGACTTTCTAGAGCTATGATTACGAATGTCATTTGCTTTTGTCTCATTTTATTGAGTTGAAAAGTTTATATAATTGTACATGTTTCTACACCTCTTTTATGACTGGAAAATTCAAATAAGAAGATTGAACCCTATGCCTTTGTTGACATTTTCTGTATCACAGCAAAAGTAGTCTATACTGTGAGCCTCTGTTTCTATTGTTTCCATCTTTTACATTGATCATGCACTTGTTTTCTCTTAAATGTAAATGAATCCTACATATAGTCTCATTGTGCTCAAGATTAAGGTCGAATTACATTCAGGTGCATCGCCATAGATTAGATTTCCTTTCTTGCATTTGTGTTTCTAATTTAAATTCCTATCCCTTTTCCTAGTATCTACTTAATATAGAGAAGAACCAGCTTCTTTAAAATCTGGAGGTTGTTTCAAGTCGCAAGTCCCACATCTTGAAACTTCCCATTGTTGGTGTTTATTACAAAGCACAATTTTAAATCACGAACATTACTTTCAACATTATGATTCTTCAAGTGTGTTTGTTTAACCAATTAGATGGATTCAATTCTAGTTGAGTAGATTATAAAATTAGAGTTAGTTAATCCATTAGAAAACCCCCCAAACATAATTGTTAGCAATAGATTTTACACCTTATTACATATAACTATTAGACATAGACCTTGATTTGAATGACATCAAATAAATGAGTTGATTAAATGAATGGATTGATGACACCAGTCATTTTTAACACCATTATGTGGATATTATAGGTGTAGATCATAAGCTCACAATAAAAATAAAATCCCTGTAGATATATGAGTAGATATAGAGACTCTCAAGGAATATTCATTCCAAAGAACTCTCAACAAGATACCACAAACTCTCAAATAAAAGCAAACTTAGATAAAGTGGAAAAGTTGCAAGAAGAGATAAAAGGGTCTTTTGGAACCCTTGAAGAAGAAACAAAATTAACCCCACTTGAATCTTGGGATCAATCTCCAAAAGTAGGAGCCCATTCTAAATGAAATTTAGGCTAGATAATATTATAAACCAAAGTAGTGAGTCCCAAATAAGTAGCCTTCCATCCACCTTTGATATCTCACCACTTCCTATGAATACCCTTTACAACATTTGTTGGGAAGAAATGGGAGAAAACAAAGGTAATGTACTAAATCCTAATGGAAATGTACAAAATAAGACTAATCCACGTGAAAGGACCTTCACCTATCCCATTGTGCTAGAAGATGATGATATAACTACCATGAAGAATATTTCTCCATATATCCTACCCATCTTAGAGAAAAAACTATAGAAGACCCTGATCAATTCCTCTTTGAATTCAAAATCCTATGTCAGATGATAGGAGATTTTTAGGTTTTGGAGCTCTGCATTGATGAACTTCTAGTTATCTCTATCACACTGTCGATCCCCATATATCTAAGCAGTACTTAGCTCTATTTTACATTTATTATTGATTTTAATTGGTGATTTGCCCATTGGCTGGTAGGGGGTACCCTATTTTAAATGTCCACCACCACTCCCTCTACATCTATGGATGCATGGAAAGATGGAATAATCGAAATTAACCATGGTACTAAAGTAAGCAAAGAAATTCATCCTAAATTTTTTTCATAAGGTAATGATGTTAAACCCAATTCTCCATTACCTGATGATATTATGGACTTGCCTAAATTTGATAAAGATTGTAATTTCTTTGATAACTACACCCATATTTCATATTTTGTGGATAGAGTCCCTCGTGAGAACCTCTTGAAATAATGGGTTCATAATCATTGGTAAGGCCATGGTGTGAAACTAGGAATCCAGAATCTTACCAAGGGCTTCTTTTTATTTCAATTTTTTGTTGATGATTTAAAATTGCGCTTTGTAACAAACACCAACAATGGGAAGTTTCAAGATGTGGGACTTGTGACTTGAAACAACCTCTAGATTTTAAAGAAGATGGTTCTTCTCTATATTAAGTAGATACTGGGAAAAGGGATAGGAATTTAAATCAGAAACACAAATGCAAGAAAGGAAATCCAATCTATGGCGATGCACCTGAATGTAATTCGACTTTAATCCTGAGCACAGTGAGACTATATGTAGGATTCATTTACATTTAAGAGCATACAAGTGCATGATCAATGTAGAAGATGGAAACAATAGAAATAGAGGCTAACAGTATAGACTACTTTTGTTGTGATACAGAAAATGTCAACAAAGGCATAGGGTTCAATCTTCTTATTTGAATTTTCTAGTCATATAAGAGGCACAGAAACATGTACATTTATATAAACTTTTCAACTCAAGAAAATGAGACAAAAGCAATTAACATTCCTAATCATAGCTCTAGAAAGTCTACAGCCTAGAGTACTTTTGCAAATGACATAGAAAATATCAACAAAGGCATAGGGTTCAATCTTCTTATTTGAATTTTCTAGTCATATAAGAGGCACAAAAACACATACAGTTATATAAACCTTTCAACTCAAGAAAATGAGACAAAAGCAAATGATATTACTTAGTCACAGCTCTAGAAAGTCTAGACTCTTTACAATAATTTCTCTCAAAAATTATCTCTGATAATTCCTAATGATCCTTCTAGTGATCTTTGCACCCTTATTTATAGCCTTGGATTTACTCCAGATTGTCTATTTGTTCCCAATCTAACAGCCCAACTGAAATCTAACCCCCACTGGCAGTGTCCAACAGAAGATATTTTATAGTTTCTGAAATGCTTCATCTTCTTGCAGTTCATTGGTTGAAATAGATTGCAGGACACTCCCTTCTCTTAAATGCTAGATTAACACTTATCCAATTCATTAAAAATCTTCCTGTTACTTAGGAGACACCAGAGGATGACACTTGTCATGTTTCACAGCACCCATCGAAGACACGCGGCACTTTCCACATAACTTATACTCTTTTGTGTCTTTGCTCAAGATCGTTCTGCCTTTGACACTTGTCACAATCTGCTTCCTCAAAACTTCAACAGCTTAAAAGAAAATAAGACCCACAACATTTCCTACTTGAGCAACTTGAAAAGGAGCATAGGGATAGGTGTCGATCTCCACTACTTCATTAAAGGACACATGGCAATCTCTTCTTTACTCATCTGGGGTTACGCGGTGGTCTCTGCTCCTTTTAACTATCTTTTTAGAAACCTACGGAAGATGACACATGGCGGTCTCTGCTTTACTCTATTTATACCATAAAAACAAATGGGTCTCATTTCTCATTTACACGGATAGCGACACTTGGCAGCTTTCGCTTGCTTCAAACACAAAACTTGGGACACACCACAGTCTTTTCTATATCAGTGAAGCAAAGATGAAGATAATTTAGACCATGACACGTGGTGGCCTCCACTTTCTTTTGCTAGAGTACATGGCAGCTTTTGTCACTTTTAGAAAAGCAAAACTGAGACCTTCCGTGACTGTCACTTGGCGCTTTCCACTTGATCCTGATACTTAACTTAAAATAAAATACCTTTCGCCAAAAAGAGATGAAACTCGAGTGCCGATATGAAATCGCGGACGGTGACACTTGGTGCGTTCCACTGAGTCGCTATGAGATACGTGGCACATTCTGACCAACTCATAGAAAATATAAAAGGTGCCTCAGATGATGACACTTGGCAGTTTCCACTAAGAAGTATGCTGCAGACGATGACACTTGTCAGCTTCCACTTGATTTCAACACTTAGTCAAAAATGAATCAAAAGGAAAATAGAGCCCGTGCTCTGTTTCAAACTTTTCCATCTCGGACCAAAGTATGCGAGGATAAAACTTGGCAGCGTGCAGCTAAAAAATAGGATGAAATGTAGAGTAATTTTTACACTACAAGTAACACACTTGCTTTAAGGGAAACACTCTTTGATTTTGAAGGGAACATGTTGATAATCAAACACAGTTTGTTGATCAAAATAAAACATGCTTTAGTCTAATTGCATAATTGAATTTACTTGAAATGGAAATGCTTTTAGAAAGAAAAATGATAACAATGTAAGAATTGTGACTTGAAAGTAAATGCATAGACAACTGAAAAGAGACTTGTAGGTTACCAATCCACACTTATATTATAAACACTTTTGAAAGTGTTAAATGACAAATAACATAAACATAGAGAAATACCACACAAAGATTATTATCTCCTTGGGTGAGTGGGACCTTGATCTCCCTTGGTATATGATCTAAATCAAACTCAATATTTTATGAGCATTCAAAGCTTCACTGATTTCTAAAAAAAGGTTACAATTGGGAAAATAGATATAACACACACTTGTTATGCTTATAGTCTTCAAATCTCTCTTACTTTTCAAACTCATAGAATAGCAGTAAGACATTATCTTAAGATTGCAATGTTCCTAAAATTGTTGCCTTAAATAAACTAATATAATAATAGGATCACAATTGTAATCCAACTTATTTACAAAATAGGAAAAGTGTTACAACCATTCCCCATATTTTAAGGTGAAACATTGGAAAAGAAAACATAAAAAAAAGCATGGATCTCAGTTGGTTACAACATATTACTATTACAACGTGTTCTTGGTCTGGTAACCCAAAATACCATAATACATATAGTGGTGTTTTTATAAAACATTACTATAAGTATTACATCTATACATATAATGCTATAAATGGTAAGTGTTTATATGAATCAAAGAACAACCTATGAACATCTTGGAGAGGTGTATACAACATTTCTTGATCATATACAATTTATTTGATGATCTTTGCATATGGTTGGAATAGCTCTAGATTTTTACTAATGTATTCTAGAGCTCGTTTGTAGCATTCTAGAACTTACTTGTAGTACTCTGGATCTTATTGTTGTACTCTAGTGTTTAACTAACAAACTCTAGAGCTTGACTATTAGACTTTGGAACTTGGTTGATAGACTTCAGAGCTTCATTAAATAGCTCCATTATACACCCATATTACATTGAAGGGTCAAGTTACTTCCAAAAAATCCATAGCATTTGATTATAGTGTATTTATATCACCTGTACATGCAAAATTGATGGATAACCATACAAATATTTAGGACTTAGTGGTAAAATCAAGTAGCATTGACTCTCACACACAAATTAAGATTATTACTTATCTTCTACTTTAGACTATAACTAAGTCATGAAATGCATATAATATTCATTCCAAGAAGGTAGATTAGCCGGGAACAACAATTTTATTATATGGATATAATAAGCCATATAATTGACTCATCAGTCATTGTGGCTTGGGAAGGTATGGATTGGGCTCAAAACTCTCAACAAAAAAATTTCTTTGTCAAAATTGATTTTTAGAAGGCCTACAACAAAAATATGTGGCCCTTCATCATTTTTAATCTTTAGGCTCTTGGTTTTGGCCCTAAGTCTATTCAATCATTTAACATGGTCTTCTAAAATGTTTGTGCATGCTAAATGGCACCCAATCTTAAAATTTTGAGATATTTAGGTTTATCAAGGATTTATATTAGTCCATTCTTTACATGTTCTTATAGAAAAAGGTTTCAACTATCTATTGGCTAACTACACCTCTAGAAGTTAGGTTAAAGGCATAGCCCTCCCTCATTCCAAAAATCAACTAGTATGGACATTTTTAAAATGAATTCTTCCTTACCCTTTCCAAAGAAGAAGAATATGTGACTCATGCCATACAATACATTAAAAATGTATGTTTTACAATGTGTTTGTCAATCCAATGAAACAAAACCCATATATATATGTAATCTAATATACCTAGTACCTAGGTTGGATGGTTTAAAATGAAAATATATTGAAGATGGAGAACATTTTGAATTATTTAACATCCCATTTTCATTTCAAGCATCTTCTTTATAATTTTTGAACCATGTGCCATAGATGATGGAGGATATTGTTTTTGGGGTGGTTGGACCAATTTCCATGGTTGGTAAGTTCCAAGTTTGTTCTAAAGTGCTTGTAGTTACCCATTTTTATTACTCCTCTAGTTGGTACCTTTTAAGGATGTCTATTAAAAGTTGAAGTGACCCCTTAGGGACTTTCTCTAGGCCAATTTTTAGGCTCTAAAAGGTTACACATAATTTATTTAGATACATGTTATAGGCCTAAATTAGTTGGAGTACTAGTTTTGTTTGACATCAAACTCCAAGGTTCAACCCTTTGCATGAAATTGATTATTTGAGTTGATCTGTCTGAAACCATATAAACCCACATCACCACATTGAGTGCCATGGTCACTTTTAAAGTTTTATGAAATTTTGTGCATGGCCCCTTATATCATACACCTCCCACATAGCACTAGGGAACATGCTGCAACAACTCCTTGCATCAAACATTGTCGATAAACTCTAAACATTAATCACCTACCACACAATACATAGATCCATGTCATATAACTTCATATACAATAATTTTCACTCCACCTGATAGGTGTAAAACACATAAGTGTCAAGGGCTTATCCCTTAAAAGGTTGAGGGGCAACACCAAAATATGGACGATTAGTCATAACTTCTTTTGTTGGCACTTCACATAATGCATTGTTATGTGCAGTACACACCACTTACACAACCTTTGTGTGACATTGAAAAAATTCATGATGCACATCATTTACACAACATTTTACACAAAACCCTCAAGTCTCCAACTGTAAACCTACACATAACTCCCAACCTATGCATAATTATAAATAAATGGACATCACTCATGCCACTCCCAGGGTTATTATATGACAAAACACCTATCAACATATTGTGTATATGGTCGAAAGATGAATAGTCATACATGGAAGCTCAAATGATTCAAATTCCATAATGGTTTTTGAGCCTCCACAATATATATATGTATTTATGTAACTTTAATTTAAGTAAATAGTAGTAAAATAGATAACCATCCATATTTCTATAGAATGTGCCATGTACATAGCACAAAGGTAAATAAAATAATTATATGTGTATATGTAGGTGTGTGTGTGTGTGTGTGTGTGTGTGCATACATGTATGTAGGTGTGTGTGTGTGTGTGTGTACATACATGTATGTATGTATGTGTCTATCTACACACACACACACACACACACACACATACGCATATGTATGTTTGTATCCATGTATGTATATATGTTATGTGTGTGTGTGTGTGTATACATATGTATGTAACTTTAATTTAATTAAATAGTAGTAAAGTAGACAACCATCCATATCTTACAAGAGTATGCCATGTACATAACACATAGTAAAATCAAACAATTATAGTTCTAGTTCTATTTCTTCCTATATTCTCATTCTTGTTTAAAATTGCTTCTACATATGCATATATCTTTATCTAGATCCTCATCTAGAGTGTTTTCCCCATATTACTTGGGATGTGGATCATGAACTCTTTAAGGTGAAAAGTTATGGAATGTTATTCTTCAAATTTCATTCATCGCAGCACTCTCAATGGCATAAAATATTGGCAAGAATTTATGTTAAATTGTATCCTCATTACTCATGTGATAGTCAAGGTTATTGAAACCTTTATTGCTAAGAGAATCTAAAAGGCTTGGAAGTTGTGTAAGCTTAATCTCATTTGTGATGGATATGGTTTCAATTACGACCTCTCTATTAACACTCATTCCCTTAGGTGGCCCACCCCAAATTCTTAGCTATTGTGATGTCCCTTTCACCATGGTCCCATCTTAACTCTAGTGGATGGTTGATGTAGATGCAATAGTAGGGAAAGTTTCCTTGGTTGAGCCTTTTTATTTCTCATCCAAGCATGACGAACAAGAAGAAGATAAAGAAAACCAACAAATAATGAAGAGTGAAAGCTTGTACCTAATATGATAGATCCTCTTGGTGGTGGTGGTCAGAGTGATAAGTTGGATGACCATCCACCGCCTCCTTCTACTTTGATTGCTTATGTTGCTTAAGAGGCTTGTGTTATATGTTTTGGATATTTGATGGACCTTTTATTATGTTGTTATTGATATACTCTATTCTTTTTTATTGAAAAGTTAATTTTTAAGGAGTATAGTAGTAAGTGACTTTATTTAACTCTATTATCATTTTTTTAAATTAAAATTATGATTATTTAAAGCTCAATTGAAACTCTTTTCTCAAATCCTTTGTGATTGATGTGAAGTCTTCTCATAAGATATGATTCTATTTTTCTTTTTGTTGAGTACAATTATCAATATATATTATCTATGATTAATAGAAAACACTTTTTATATATCAACTCCTCAAATCAGCCTCCTCCCTTCTCAAAACAAAGAGAAAAAAAACAATCGATCGACTGCATTGTTGGTCCTACTCAAAAGTATCATGTATTATCCAATGTATATATCTTTCATCCTCATGAGCTCTGATAATAAAAAAAATCATTAATCCTTGATGAAGCTAAAATAAAAAAGAAAAAATTTTAAATGCATCTTTACATATATTATTGTAGTTTATAAGTGTAAATTTATTTTTGTAAGTTATAAGATTGTATGGAAAAGTTATTAAGAATAAACTCTCAAAATATCTATGAATTAACTACTTCTATCGGTAGAAACACTCAAAATGTAAATGTATTATGCAACATCAAAGCAGGTACATTTATGTCGTTAAACAAATGTTTTAGATATTTACCACCTTATTATAATCTTACTCACGTTAATGAAAGGCTGCTGCTATTGAAGAGATGCGGTTTTTCAGAACAGAAACAGAAAAAAGTTAATTTTAATTGAAGAAAACAAAGATGCAGTGCGTCACATACAGTGAAAAGATATTAGCGAAGAAAGTGATTTCTATTGTCCGCTTGTTTTCAATAAAATAATAAATCATTACTAAGCCTTTCATATCAATTACGTTTGCAGTCCAACGGTTAGGATAATTGCATATATTAGAATTCTAGCGTATTCTCGTTGTTAGAGAGAGTAATTTTCAACTTCACATTTAATGAAGGATGTGTAAGAACTCTAATGAAGGATATATGATAACTCTAGCGTAGTTTACTATTTAGAGAGTTTTAGTTTTAGATTTTTTTATTTTACCACACTATATATATATATATATATATATATATATATTTGTTTGTTTGTTTTTGCTGTATATGGAATCATTTAAGCCGTTAAAGTTAAGGTTATATTTTGGATTATTTTTTTAAGTATGAGTAGAGAGTAAATTTTAACTTATATATTTAATATAAAAAACATGAAATAGTTGCTTTTTCACATATATTTGGATTGGTGTTCTAAGAATTAATTTTGAGGTGCCATGATTTAGTAAAAGTTGGTTGTTAAGATCTGGGCTAATTAGGATTGAAGAAGAATCCAAGCATAGCTCACACAAGATAGAAGTGAGAAGAGGGGAATTAAAATAAGAACCAAGAATGTTGTTCAAATATTCAGCATTCATGTGTATGTATAAAACTCAATGTCACAATGTAAAATACAAAGGAGAAGAAGATTATTTATAGCAAAGTTTAAGGATTTGCATCTCTTTTCTTAATGACCATATCAAGGGTGACATCTAATGAAGGTGGTCCATGAAGGTAGGTAAGCATTAAATGTAACATTGGATATGTGCACATCTAACTACACATTAACTAGTCTTAGTCAAAAAACTAACTCTCTAAGTCAACTTTAATTTTAAAGGTGCACAATAAATATTTGCACCAACACCCTTTTTAAGTGCAACTTAGTGAGGTCTAAGACAAAAAACAAGAGTCTTAGAATTCTTAGAAAATAGGTCTCGACAACAAGGTCTAATGAGGTATCTATGTATAAATATCAAGATTCAATAAATTGGGTAGCAAGGACTCGAGAAAGCAATGTAGACCCATCCTTGAGTAAGATGGTGATAGCAATGGATGTCTTCCATGAGATGGTGAAAAAATATTAAAGCAAGTGATGCTCTAGAATAGTGGTGAGCTCCACAAAACTACAATGTGACCTAATCCACACTCTAATGATGTTGTGATGAACGAAAGTGAACACATGATGAAGAACTCATGATATTTGGACGAGAGGTACGAATCCACTACTCAAAATATTAAAATATTATGAAAATTTTGATACCATCAAAGAATGTTGGTTCAAAGACGATGTTCTAAATTTTGATATCACCAAAGATGGCTCAAAGACAATGTTCTGAATTTTGCTATCAACAAAGATAGCTACCTATGGGTAAATATAAATCTTGATTCATGTTGGGAATCCCAAATGTCAGTCACAACACAAGACGGTCATAATGTCAAGGAAAATATTGAAAATAAAGAACAATACACTAAAAAATGTCATTGAAAGATGAGACATATTAGTATCCTCATATGAGCTCTAGCAAACTAAGTGCCCGAGAAAACCAAACTCATTATTGTGCTAAAACAAAGAAAGCACACATGCACACAAAAGTGCTTATTTGCACAAATGAGTCTCTCTTATAAAATGCAAAGAGGTGCATAGAAAGGGCATCAATTGTCTCAAAGAAATGGCATGCAAGGAAGTGGCATGGTAAACTAACCACTTGCTAATCACCTTGTTGAATCAGATCCCACTCTCCAGTCTTCAAAAATATGATATCCGAAAGAATGTACTAAAAACCACAAGAAAGGTACCATTATATTTTCCAAATGCAATAAAAATCACCAGTGGAATCTTTGTTCTAGCCAAGCAATCTAGTCTATAAGATTTTCGACAATATGGAATGCCCTTATTGAACCCAAAAAGGCTCACTTCCTCTAGTGATTATTTACCAAGATTTGCCTATGGGTGACCATCTCAAGCACGTGGAGGTTTCAAATCCCATTTTCCTAGCTTGTCACTAGCCAGAGACAGTCAAGTATCTCTTCTACTTTTTTGCTCATGCCCAGTTAGCTTAGAATTGGATTCAAGCCTTTTAGACCAGAATGCTTTACTTGGAAAATGGCTCTCTTGGGGAACTCTTCCTTGTTACTTGTAAGATACAATAGATTTTGGCAAATTTTTCGTGTTGATTTTCTTTTTCAAATTTGGAAAGCTAGAAACTATGCATTTTTTAATCATGAAGATATGGAAAGAAGTTTTTCTATAACTAACAAAGTTGTTGTGATCTTTAATGTCATCCCGCAGATTTAGAGCCAAACAGGCAAAGTTTCTTTGGAGCTTAATCATTCCCAGACTCTATTAGATCACTGGGGAAATGCTCCATGCACGGTTAGCCGCAAGCTACCAAATCTTCAACATTTCCATTTTCCTCCTCATGGACAAGGACATGGTTTTCGTTGGCAGCATTCTTGAAGATGTCGTAAGATCCCCTCTCCTTGTTCTCGTCAGTCGTACCCCCGTCACATTGGGTTTGATGGTTCTAACAGTGGAGGTGGTAGAGGGGGCCCAGGGCCCTCCTCCACAAGACAAGTTGCCACACTTGGCCCTTGCTATTTCACCCTCCCAACAAGTTGATGAAAATGAAAACAAGTAGTAGAATGATAGGTGGGATCCCTTATCTATGGATGATGACCCCTTGCTCAAGCGGGCTGGGGAAGAAATCCACAAGATCCTCCTTCTCTATTGCCCCTCCATCCAACATGTTTGTTGTTGTTGTCTAATGAATTTCTTATTACTTGTATTTTTGGTGCTGGTGCTCCTTTTTTTTTGTTTTTATGCACTTATGTTAATATGATTTGATGTAAACTTTTTTTTGTATGGTCATTATTGACCCTCTATAAAACTAATTCATTTCCCAAAACTTTTTCTAACTCAATATAATTTTACTTGTGAAATGTGACTCTTTCCACCATATTTTTATATAACTAACATTATACCATATCATTTTTAATTGATATAAATACACTTTTCAATCAAAAACTTATTTCCATATCACTCTATAATTACCATGTTAATTGCATCACTCTTTCATCATATATATATATATATATATATATATATATATATATATATATATATATATATAAATATATATATATATATATATATATATATATATAAATAATTATATAATAATCCAACGTCGCTCAAATCCTCCATAAATTTTGTAATAAGGGTATGAATTTGATGATAGTAAATATCAACTATCACGAAGTTACATAATAAGTCAAGGTTTAGAATCGTTCTTTGAAAACACTCTTAAGAATTTATGTGAGGGAGGGGAAATAACATTGGATTTGGAGGATTCCCTATGTCCTCCATTTAAAAGGATAGAAAACACTTCATTCTATGATTTTGAATTTAAAAAGATCTCCATAGATTTTCCATTGTTTTAAACCATATCTTTGAAAGATTCTATAATGCCCAAAAGATAATTATATCAATTATATTCTTTAGATGTATTTATAAAAAAATCCATATAATTTTTTTTTTTTTTTAAAAAGATTATTTTAAAATTAATATTAAAAAAATTATATACAATTAAATATATTATATATATAATATTATTAATTTTTACAAACATTGCATAAATAATAAATCATCATGTATTATATTTTTAAATGTAATAATGGTTTAATAAGACATAAGCGTTTAAAATGATGGGTTGTAAGGTCAAGCCCATGTCAAGTTTAGATGACGGTCAATAAGTTTGTTGAAGTCTAATCAAACTTACATGACAACGAATAAATTATTGATTGATTTTGGTTGACCTTTTTTCTAATTAGTTTATTTTGAGTCAGTAGCATTCCATACACAATACATTTATGTGAAGGTTTCTTAATACTCAAGACACAACATATACAGAGGTTTCTCAATATCCATCATGCTCTAACTTCAACCACTAAAAAGCTCCTTTTGTTCGTAATATAACTTTCCAAATTCAAATCTCAACTATTAAAAGACCTTATACTCACACCACAATTTACCATCATAGATTTTAATTTCAATTTCGAGTAAAACTAAAAATGAAGTCCAACATAAAATTCTATACCTATATATACCTAATAAAACACAAAACTTTATAAAAACATTTATACCCAACCAAGGATTTTTTTTTTTTTTCATACTAACTCCCTAATGATCAAACATTTTACATTAAAATGTTATTGATTCATTGCTAAAATTACTTAGCTCGTCCACCACAAAACCATTTTTATTGAATGCTGCTCAAGATCAATAAAAAAAATTACGTCCTATATTTTTTGAGACAACAAAAAGGAAATTGAACTGCACAAGTTCTGAGACAGCATTTTCATTTTGAATTTGAAATAACTTTCATGATTTCTTATGATGCATTCCAAGGTGTTTTTTTATTATTGTAGATAGTTTCACAGATACCTCGAATTAATACATAAGTAGCACCAATGTAATATATGCTAGATACAGATACCCATGATGCCAAATTTGTCCACTCTACTTGGAAGCTTCTCAGCAGATTCACCCTTTCACCATTATTATTTCTGAGATATCTGGATGGAAAGGTTCAATTCTAGGCTTGTGCCATTCCAGGCAACATGGCTATCCTTCCTACCTAATCTTCACTAGTCAAAAATCAAAGCTACAACTCGATACACATCCAAGTTTGTCCCTAGTTCCTGTTCGATATCATTCATCAAAGATTCTTGGTTATGGAATCCACTGTAGCACACACTCCACAGAGTCTTCAAGAAATAAAATTCTTACAAAAGCTCACTGAGAGACCTAAGAGTATTCACAAATATCACAGATGGATTCTCTTGTTTTTCATTTTCTCATAATAATTTCTCTATCCAATGTATTGGGTTGCAATGCCATTATTCCATCATCTCCATCAATGGATCCATCGTCATGTAGCTGTGCTGCAAGCAATGCAGACCCAGTAATAGCAGGCTACTGGCCTTCTGATGCAAACTCATACATGCCTGCATGGAGTATCAGTGCTTCTCTGTATACCCATCTGTTCTATGCCTTTGCAGATATCGATAATCAGACTTTCACAGTGATTGTACCAGAGGAACAGGAACAAATATTTATAGGTTTCTCTGCAACAGTGCAGGAGGTCAATAGCTCTGTGAAGACACTTATTTCTATTGGAGGTGGTTCAAGCAATGCAACAGTGTTTTCAATCATGGTGTCCAATTCTTCATTAAGAAAGAGCTTTATAGACTCTAGTATAGCATTGGCCAGAGACAATGGGTTCCATGGGCTGGACTTGGATTGGGAATTCCCAGCAACTAATACAGATATGATAAATTTTGGGTCCTTGTTGGTTGAATGGAGGGAAAGAGTGCATCAAGAAGCCTTGATTTCAGGCATGGAACCTCTGCTACTGACAGCTGCAGTGTATTTTTCTGAGCATTTTTTTAATGGGGAAAGCAGGGACTATCCCATTCAAAGTATTGCAGATAATCTGGACTGGATAAATGTAATGTACTTTGATTATCATGGTGCTTGGGATACTACTCACACTGGAGCCCATGCAGCTCTCTATGATGTTGCCAGCCATTTAAGTACTAATTATGGTATTGGGTCCTGGTTAGATTCAGGCATTCCTCCCAACAAAGTAGTGGTGGGAATCCCAATGTATGGGAGATCATGGATGCTTAAGAACAAGAAAAAGGTGCACATAGGAGCCCCTGCTGTTGCTGCAGGCCCAAGACAGAGAGTAAGCAACCAGACAGGTTTCATGATGTTTTCTGAAGTTGAACACTTCATAGAGAAGCATAATGCTACTGTTGTTGTTGACAATTTTACTGTGTCTGCTTATTGTTATGCTGGAGATGTGTGGATTAGTTATGACAATGAAGAGACTGTGGACATGAAGACCAAGTTTGCCAAAGACAGAGGTCTGCTGGGATACTTCTTCTGGGCAGTAAGTTATGATCACAGGTGGAAACTCTCAAAACAAGGTATGGCTGCCATACATGCTTGCATTTTGAGCTTGGTTTTGGATGTCATATGGGCTAATGTAGTAGTTGCCATAAATCTTAAAAGTCTTATGATAGGTGTGTTGTTTCAATTTAAATTAAATTACATATTAGTGTTTTCCAATTTTATTTTTTTAAATATATTAATTAGGATTTATGGTAGTTAATTTATGGTTTAGATTTTTAGATTTCGATATATAAATTGCATCCATGTTTAGGGTTATTATCAACATGAAATATAAGAATTACAAATCCGAATTCCTTATGTTGAAATGAAATTTATTTTTGGTGGACCACAGCTTTAGACACATGGGATGCATACTGTATACATGACAGAAAGATGCATGGAGGAGAAGCTTTCATCTCTCCTACTGTTTCTCCCTCTGACTCACCCTCACCATCAACAGAATGGCCAGATGGGTCATCTTCTTTTGGTGCTATGGCTGGTTCTGGAAAACCCACTGCTTATACAATCAACTCTATCGGTATATTTTATCTTCTTCTGGTTGCCATCATTCTTTAGTTAGGATGAAAGTTTCGTCCTTCTTGTTAGCAAGATCCTGACCTTAATTTTCATTGTAGAACTAACACAAATTTATCTCCATTGTGAATATTTCTTGTAACTTCCCGAGTATATTTGTAAGGGCTATGAGGTAGGGAGTTTTGGTCGAAAGGGTAATAGAATGAAGTTCAATTCAATTATATTTGATCTTTAAATGAGAAATTTGTTTATTGTGGATGTTAAAATTATAAATATATATTTATCATAATGATAAGGGTTTTACAATGATAATATGTAGTGGTGGATTATTTATTTATTTATTTAAAATTATTTTTTTAATAGTAAATATTTTAGATAGGAGTTGTCAATTAGAAGAAATATTTTGTACAGAAATCGGAGTTAAAAATTAGACTTGGGATACAATAAGGGTCCAGTCCTTTAAAAACTGCAAAGCAAACTACACTAACCATACTACTGCAAAAAAATACAAAATGAAAAATGAAAGCACACACCTCAACAATAAGATAGACTACAAAGCAACAAGAAAATCTGTCAAATAGACCTACTAAACAAAACAGCGTAAAGAAGATTCTAAACCTGCAACAAACTCATAACAAATAGACAACAAGCCCACAACAAACAAACAACCAATTCTCAGTGATAATAGAAATGCATAGAGCAAACGCAATGAACGAGCTCTCGAAGGAATCATCTGTAGGGAGGAATTAGCATTCTCTTGAGGAGTTCCTCCATCGTCCTATGAGTACTGTCTCTGGGCATTTCTTCTACATCCAGTCTCAACCTTTCTATGTTAAATCTTTGACCTCTACGTTTTGCTAAGACACCTACATCAGTGTTAGGTTTCTTACCTTTGAAACTAGAAGGTGGTAGAATATGGATGCTTGGAAGCCCTGAGTATTCCTTTGGAGAACCACCATCCAGTGTCCCATATTTACAACCCCCTAAATCTAATTGCAAGGAAACTAAATCATCCCAATGAACATAATTTTCCTCCCCAACCATCTTCTCAAAAGAAGAATCCGAGGGGACGTAAAGGAAAGAAGAGAAAGGAACAGACTGTTGGACAAAGAAAACTCCATGGTTGCATTCGTCAAATGGACCCTCCTCCTTCTAAAACCTCTGACATCCAAAAAAATCTTAAGAAGAACATAAAAAAAAACGGTGCCCAAGTCAGTTACATCTAAAACATTTAAAATAAAGGCCTTCGTAATTGATGAATTGAGTCCAAGAACCTTGAGAGGATTCCACCATGACAGATTGAAAAAAGGGCTTGAACAAGTCAATTATAGCACAAACCTTATCAAATTTGCTTCCCCAAAAAAATTTATTCAACTTGATAGAGGAGCCCGCCAAATTCATCAACTATTTAAGATGTTCTTCTTTGCATAGGGGAGATTATAAACTCTGAGCCATAATAGAACAACTAAAATCGCTGAGAGGATTCTACCATAACATATTGAAAAAAAGGATTGAACAAGTCAATTATAACACAAACCTTATCAAATTTGCTTCTACGTTATTTTTTATTCAACTTGATCGAGGAGCCCACCAAATTAATCAGCTATTTAAGATGTTCTTCCTTACATAACGCAGAGGGGTGATTATAAACTCAGAGCCATAATGGGGCAACTATTTCTTCGCATTGAAGGAGGGGACCAAGGGCAGCAAAAGAGCCTATGGTTTTCATAAAACCATGGCCCAGAAGTCCTGAAGAAACCACAGTCAATAGAACAGCTAAAAGTGACCCGAAAGAAGCCTCTACCAAGCAAGGAGAAGAACAGGGCAGCCATGGACCTCCACTCAGAGGATGCCCAACCAGAAAGTTCAACTTTTGGGAGAAAAATGCTCTTGCATTTGCCAAATAAAGATCTGCTATCGATGTCGGATTCCAAAGCAATGATGGACGAGTCGTGAAGAGACAGAACATGGGTGTTAACAGGGAAAGAGGTTGGGATATCACCTACCAAGGAGGAGGGTTGGCTTAAGTGGGGCTGTGTCTGGATAGAAGCAACACCAAATTGAGTCAAAGCTTTTGGAGGAGAAGAAGAGGCCCCTAACCACTGAGCACATGAACCAAGGATGGAGCATTGAGGGGCGAGGAAGGAAACAAGGAAAAGCAAAAGTCAGAGCAGTGGTGATAAGGACAGGAGGCATTCCTGCATCCAGGGTAAACTCAGCGCTCCTTCGATGTTTCGCCAGTTTGGATTCCGGCCCGAGCAAGACTCTTTTATGCCTCAAAAAGGTCAACATAATGTGCTAGGGCCTTCTCTGAACAAGTCGTCGCAGATTGACCAGCAGGATTGACAGCCCCTGAAGCAGATACAGAACGCACCAGCGATTTGAACTGGCTAAATTCCAGTCCAACTGAAATCTTAAGGGTCCCGTTCAATGGATTTGCTGAAAGCTGGAGGGAGGACGCTCTTGGACACACAGACAGGTTCAAACCGCTCACAATCCCCATCCTCAAGATCTTGCAGTTCATCTAGCTCGTCGAAAGCCGAGTCAAGTCAGGAAAGCATAGAAGCTTTCGAACCAAAAAATAGTGTAGAGAACTGTTAGGCGGCGAGCAGGCAAGGCATTCCAATTTCAATTTACTGCTCATCGCTTTCTTAGGGTTTTGTGATCCTGTGGTGGTGAGTTGTTAAAATTAAATTTGATGTATATTTGATTGTGATGTTGAAGGTTTTTTGCCCTTTTTTTAAAATATATGTCAGAAAGTATTATATGGAATCATTGAATTATATAGAATGGTGGATTTTTCTTATGATTTTTAAGTGTTGTGGAGTTTGGAAGTCGGTTCAAAAAATTTAATATCTTGAACATATATTAGAGTTTGGAGTCGTTTTTTACTTTTCAAAATATTTTTTTCACCCCATCAAAGTGATGTACCTAGATTGAGGCCATCTATCACCAATTACCTAGATTTTTTTTGAATATCAATCTTAAGACTTTTTTAAAACAATTCTAATATAAAAATGGTTCCAATTACCCACCACCCCATAACTACCATTATAGAACACTTCTCGTATAATAATCCTCTAATTTTTTTAAAATCCTGCTCATCCAAAACACAGATTTACACATTTACAATGAAAAGAGAAAAATACGAAAGAATAAAGAAGAAAACCCCATATAGACCCACACATATATAAAGAGAACGATATGTTGTGTACATATTATTCCTACCACGCAACATCGTCAGTAAATACTTATCAATTTATATAAAATATATCAAACGGGAATATTCAGTGATAGAATCACAACTCTCAAGCTAAAGAATCGTCCAAGTATTTAAGGTTATTATTTGTCATATATATATATATATATATATATATATTACCATTATAATTTTATATAATTTATTATTAATATATTTTGAGACTCTCCTACTCTAAATACCAATTGCCCGCCTTTTATTTTAAACCATCAAGTGTAAGTGTGTGTGTGTGTGTGTGTGTGTGTATACCAATTACCTGCCTTTTATTTTAAACCATCGAGTGTGTGTGTGTGTGTGTGTGTGTGTGTGTATACCAATTACCTGCCTTTTATTTTAAACCATCGAGTGTGTGTGTGTGTGTGTGTGTGTGTGTGTGTGTGTGTGTGTGTGTGTGCACCCCCCCACACACACACACACGATGGTTTAAAATAAAAGGCGGGTAATTGGTATATATATACACTCGATGGTTTAAAATAAAAAGCGGGAAATTGGTATTTAGAGTGAGAGAGTCTCAAAATATATTAATAATAAATTATATAAAATTATAATGGTACAAAATATTATATATTTAGATCAAGCACAAGTCGCAGTTTTTAAAGTAGGACAAAGTAAATCATCCTGAAAAGGGGATTGGTCCAAGTAGAGGGATCCTTTAATGGTGGATCTCATGTCACTCATACAACCTAACCATCTTGCATAGTTAAAGGCACAAACATTCCACACCTATATGGAGGAGCAATCACACCCATATCCAAAATATCATGTGAAGGTGGCAACCCACCTCAACGACAATCTTACCATGAGCAAGCGGTTTATATTCCCATGTGTGAGGTGTAGATAAGTGGTATGAGAGCAACTTTGTTGCTCCACAACTTTAATGGAGAAAAACCTTGGGCCATGATTTTTGGCAAAGTTCTACCAAGGACCATTCCCCTGGGGATTTAGTTGGCCCTGTAAGTGTTAAAATTCCAAAGTAACCTTTTCAACTTGTACCTAGCGCTAAAAGAATACAAAGGTGAGCACATAATATTTTTCATTATTTAAAAAATTAATTAAAACAATCTCATTGTTAAATATAATAGATTTTTTAGACTTAAAGAACTAGAAAAGAGTAGAAGCTTTGAGGATAATTCAAAATGAAAACAATTGAATAAAAATGCAAGTCTCCAAGAGATGGACTCTAGAAGAAACAGTAGCGAAATGCTATGAATCCATGTCCAAGCACACTAGGTTTGAGGGCACACACTGAACAAATTCTTAAAAGCCTCTAGTCTACTACATGCATGAATTTTGGGTGAGCAATCCCATTATGATGAAGTCTTTTGCCGAAAGACATCCTTTGATAAACTAAACACCATAAAAAAAATTGCAAGACTGGGCTCGAGATTATATTTCCATATATGATTAAAGCAAGAGAGCCAATTCTAGGTTGAGGAATTCAGCCCCATTGGATAATGAACATACAAAGAGCCAAATAAAAGGGACTAATAATTTTGTAAATAAGCCCAAGAAAGTCATTCTTGAAAGGTGTGTCACAGTTCCAACACCAATCTTTCCAACAAACTAATTTGTAGTTGAAGACCCAATTTATGCATCATAACATCATGCATGAGTTCTTGAATGTATAAGATAGAAGACATATTATAAAACTAGAAGAAGTGTATACTTCCTCTATAAGATGAGCCATGGAATCCAATCTATTAAATAAATAAATAATATTATGAACAATATGAATGGCTTTCCTAAAGAGACTAAGAGATTTAATACCTAGAGTTTTAGCAAGTGTTAGATTGTTGTTGGTAATGATGAGAGACCTCCAAAGATTGTGGTCATTAAAAGAGATACTCGTTCTAAACCCATTTCCATCCAAAGCAAGGAACGATTTGACCAATTGAAAGGCTTTCCAGATGCTATAGGAAACAAGCAAGCCTTTAATCTTAACAAGAGCAGTGGTGATAAGAAGTGTTTGAAAATCAACTCCCTTCCAAGTCTTTTTTCCATATGAAAAATATACATAGATATAATTCATGAGAAGACTTTTTCTGTTAGGATCCTCTTTGGAGTACAATTGATTACTTTTGTATAAGCAACTAAACACAGAATTAAACCAGAAGTAATAAGTAACTAGAATTCAGAAACAGCACAGAATATGAGATACGAGAAACAATACAATCTGTATTAACACTCTTCCAGAAGGAAATACAATGAAGAAATTACACTCTTCTTCACACACCTCTTGGGTGTACAGTAATTCTCCCTCAAGATTTCTCTCTCTCAATCAATTACAATCAACTCAACACTGAGTTGTTCCCTCTTCCAGTCAGTGACAATCAACCCAATGGTTGTTGTTGCCTACTACCAGTACCTTACAACAGATCTCCTTGATCTTGCACCTTTGCAGATCTTACTGACCTTGCTCACCAAGTAGATCTCCCTGATCTTGCACCCTTGTAGATCTAACCCTGATCTTGCTTACCTGTAGATCTTCTTGGTCTTACACTCTTGCAGACCTTCTAGATCTTGCACTTGAAGGATCTAATCTTTTAGTCTTTTTTTACAATACAGCCCCATGGGTCTCTTAAATAGATCCCAAACCAAACAATAATTAGAAACGCAAACTCAAGACTAAAATTAGTCTTTACATGCAAACTAGTTGTTCTCTTAAAATTAGCAATTCTAATTCTGGAAACGCCGCCTGGAAACTCACAAATGACCGACGTCGGTTCATGTCTGACCGATGCCGACCGACTCCTAACCGATGCCGGTTACTGTGTAGCTGGAGATAACTGATGTCGGTTGGCCTGACCGACGTCGGTTACTGTGTCACTCAACAACCTCCACATTTGCATACCTGTGAAGCTTTTAGCTCCACAACTTAACAATCTCCCTTTTAGAGATAAATAGTTGCACCTGTACCTATACTTGTACAACAACATCCTCTAATCTGTTTTTGGCTTGTATCTCCATCTTCAAGTTCAAACTTGAAGACCAACAAAAGTTGAATGAAAATTCAACTTCTCTTTTGTTCCTGGCTTTGTTAACATATCTGCAGGGTTCTTATCCTTGCTAGCCACCATGACTGTAACAACCTTCTGCAACTCTAAAATCCAACTAACCACCGTTCCACCAACAGTGAACACATATCATGTGGTGCTTCTCCTGCCATCCAAGTCACCTGCCATATCCGAATCTACATACCCATGTAGAGAAGTGTTTGACCCTGCATAGTATAAATACTTGCTACTGGTCCCTCTCAGATATCTGAGAATCCATTGAACTGCTTTTCAGTGCTTCTTTCTTGGATTGGCCATAAACTTACTGACAACTCCCACTGCTTGGGCAATATCAAGTCTAGTACATACCATGTACTCAACCTCATCATGTGATTTAAGACGTTGTTCTTTACTCAACTTGAACTGTCCAACCATAGGTGTGCTTACTGGTTATGCATCCTGTAAATTGAACCTCTCCACTACCTTATTCACATAATCCTCTTGAGACAAAATCAACTTGTGATTTTTCTTGTCTCTAGAAATACTCATGCCAAGGATTTTCTTTGCTGCTCCCAAATCCTTCATGGCAAATGTCTGAGCTAATTTTACCTTTAGCTCAGTAATTCCCTGCATGTGTGACCCTGCAACAAGCATATACACTACATACAGTAACAAGATAATGTAGCTACTATTATCCAACCTGGTAAAATAAACACAATGGTCACATTGACATTGACTAAAGTCATGCTTTGTCATAAACCTGTCAAACCTTAAACGCCATTGTCTTGCAGCTTGCTCAAGACCATATAACCTGGCCTTCTGTCTCACTTGTCCATTCTCTCCTTTCTTTAACCTGTAAATCCATTCATTTTTTAGTGCTTTCTTTTCGACTGGCAACTCTATCAAATCCCATGTTTGGTTCTCTTCCAATGAATCAATTTCTTCATTCATGCCATGCTCCCACTGTTTTCTAGATTCTACCTACATTGTCTCTTCAAAAATTCTTAGTATTCCACCATCAGTGAGCAACAAGTAGTATAAAGAAGGGGAATAACGAATTTGAGGCTTACTTACCCTTTCAGACCTCCACATGGGCATTTAAGACTCATTGACAGCTTGATGTCCGCCCAAATTTTGTTCTAACAGTGATCGATCTCGATCATCTCTAGCTGACCTCAGTTTGCACCTGACCGATGTTGATTCCACTTGATCACCGACGTCAGTTTTCTGATCGACGTCGGTGTCCACCTACCCGACATCACTGACTTTGGTCTCCACCAGACTGACGTCGGTTCCTGCCTGATCGACGTTGATCTCTACCTAATCGACGTCAGTGTCTGTGTTTTCCTGTCAGTGATGATTTTTACCTGAGAGTTCATTTTAGATCATAACCTTGTCTAAATCAACATTGCCCTGCTTAGAATTATTCAGCCTCTTGAGCTGATCACTATCCATCACCTTCTCCTTGAAAATTAAGGCTTTTTAGTTCTTAACATTTGACTTAAGAACATGCATTCCCTTCTCACTCATGTGACCAAGCCTATAGAGCCACATCTTTGCATCTACATCTGAAGTAGATAAAATAAAAGGAGAATCAGTAATACAAGTAGATAGATAAAGAGTACCTACTTTCTTACCTCTTGCTAATGCAAGTGCACCCTTGGAAACTTTCTAAGATTCCGCTGTGAGAGTTACTGTACAACTCTCATCACCCAACTTTTTTGCAGAAATTAGACTCCTCTTCAAGATGGGAACATGCATGACATCTTTCAATACCCATATGTTGCCAGTCTACAATTTCAGCTACACTTTTTCTTTGCCAACAATTTGACAAGGCTCACCATCCCCTAAATAAATTTTTCCAAAGTCTCCATGGACATAATCATGGAAAAATTCTCTATTTGGGGTTGCATGGAAAGAGGCACCAGAATCTAAAACCCAAAATTCTACTTTATCCAAGGAACATATAAGAGCATTCCGTGCAACAATACGTGCATCATTTACTTTTTTATTTCCTTCATGCTGATCTTCTACCAACCAACAATCTTTCTTTACATGCCCTTTCTTTCCACAATTCCAACAGGTTATACCTCCATTTCTGGATTTAGATCTACTACCTATCTTTGACCTTGATTTCCCTTGCTCGATCTTCTCTCTTTGCTTTCCCCTGCTTTCAACACTTAAAGCATTACCTGATGTTTTCCCTGTGCTTTTTCTGTGAATTTTTTTATTCAAGATTACACTAACAACATCATCAACTTTCAAGATATTTGAAGCAGACGCAGTATTACTAACTGCCATTACCAAACTGTTTCAACTTTTAGGTAAAAAACATAAGATTAAGAGAGCCTTAATTTCATCATCAAAAATTATATTGACTGAAATTAACTGATTTACTAATCCATGAAAATCACTAAGATGACTATATACCGATCCACCTTCCTGCATTTGCAAATTAAATAATTGTTTTATAAGAAATACCTTATTCGAAGTTGAGGGTTTTTCATATAAATTTGCCAAAGATTTTATTAACTCTACTGTTGTCTTTGCCTGTGATAAGTTGGAAATCACAAACGATGCCAGGCTCAACCTTATAGATCCTAGTGCCTTTCTATCAAGAACATTCCATTCTTCATCTTGCATATATGTGGGCTTACTTGAAACCTCACCCAACGGTAAGTACAAATCTTTCTGATACAGATAATCTTCTATCTGCATCCTCCATAATTGATAATTTTTGCCATTGAATTTTTTCATTCTTAGTTTACTTTTTTCTGCCATTGCTTTACTCCCACTCAAACAGAAACCCCTTTGAGTGAACCTATAATCAACAAACACTAACTCGCTCTGATGAACTTGACTCTAATACCAACTATTAGGATCCTCCTTGGAGTACAATTGATTACTTTTGTATAAGCAACTAAACACAGAATTAAACCAGAAGTAATAAGTAACTAGAATTTAGAAACAACACAGAATATGAGATATGAAAAATAATACAATATGTATTAACACTCTTCCAAAAAGAAATACAATGAATAAATCACACTCTTCTTCACACACCTTTTGGGTGTACAATAATTCTCCCTCAAGAGTTCTCTCTCTCAATCAATTACAACCAACTCAACACTGAGTTGTTCCCTCTTCCAGTCAGTGACAATCAACCTAATGGTTGTTGTTGCCTACTACCAGTACCTTATAGCAGATCTCCTTGATCTTGCACCTTTGCAGATCTAACTGACCTTGCTCACCAAACAGATATCCCTGATCTTGCACCCTTGCAGATCTAATCCTGATCTTGCTTCCCTGTAGATCTTCCTAGTCTTGCACTCTTGCAGACCTTCTAGATCTTACACTTGAAGGATCTAATCTTTTAGTCTTTTTTTATAATACAGCCCCATGGGTCTCTTAAATAGATTCCAAACCAAACAATAATTAGAAACGCAGACTCAAGACTAAAATTAGTCTTTACATGCAAACTAGCTATTCTCTTAAAATTAGCAATTCTAATTCTGAAAACACCGCCTAGAAATGCACAGATGACCGACGTCGATTCCTGTCTGACCGATGCCGACTGACCCCTAACCGATGCTGATTACTGTGTAGTTGGAGATAACCAATGTCGGTTGGCCTGACCGACGTCGGTTACTATGTCACTCAGCAACCTCCACATTTGCATACCTGTGAAGCTTTTAGCTCCACAACTTAACATTTTCATACTTCTGAACCTTGAATATCTTGAAAAATCCACTTAGTACAAAAAGTGATACTTTGTTTGTAAACATCAATAATTCTCACAACTCCTTTATCTTGAGGAAGGCAACATATGTCCCAAGAAACTATATGGAATAAGAGGGTTTGTTTTGTGTTTGCCCATAACAATTCAAGAATAAATTTGGCAAGCTTGTCATTATAAGCTAATTTGGATGGCTCCTAATAGGGGGAGTAATAGACATGACTCCCTACAAGCACTTTTCTGGAAATTTGAAACTTACTAGCCAAAGATAAGGTCTTGGTATTCCAATATGTAAATTTATTCTCTACCCACTGCACAATATATTTCCAAAGGGAGGATGGGGAGATATCAAAAGCAAATGGCATGACAATCAATTTCAAAATTTACTTTTTTTAATCCATTTCCAATCAAAGATCTCAAGCCAATCAAATGTAGGAATCATACTTTGTCAATAACATTAAGTCTTCCTCCATTGTAAACTCAAACTTAAAGCTTTACAAAAGGTGTAAATGTATGCCACGTCTTCATAAAAGGAAGATTTATTTTCCACCAATGCAAGAAAAGAGTCATCTTCAAAGTCGTTGTTAAGAATTTGAATAATCTTATTATGGAGAGTGATGCCCCTAATAAGACCTAGATCCATTATATGAGCTAATAAATAGCCAAATTCTTTTGCAACCATGACATAAAGATGATGATCAAGAAGACAACCTTGTCTAATAGAGTGGAAAACACCAAACCCTAAGACTTGTGGCCATTAATGGTAAGACATGTCAAGGCATATACAAAAAGGATTTCACTAATAAAGAGATAATTATCCCAAATTTAAATATTTGAGCATGGCTAAGATGAAATAGCACCCAATATAGTCATAAGCCTTTTCAAAGTCAAGTTTGATAAACTGAATTTGATGTTCAGATGCCTGAGCCCATTCAATGCCCTCCGAAACAGGGATAATGGTGTCCATAATGTATATACTTTTAATGAAACTCATTTTCTCCAGTCTAATAATTGCAAGAATAATGTAACATAAATGGAACGCAAGGACTTTGTCAAGGATCTTGCAGGAGACATTCAACAAAGTGATCCAGTCCCACAAATGCTAATAATTTCTAAATCCCGTGCTTTAGGAAATAAACTTAATGTTTCCTTGGCTGATTATATTTTGTAGGAATTGGTAGACAAAACTTCTTTATAAACTTGAAGCAAATTTGGCCCAACAATTCCTAGTGGATTTGTAAAATGCATAAGGAAAGCCATCAATGCTTGAGGCCTTGTCATTATCCATGTTAAAGAACATTGCATGAAACTCATTAAGCAATAGTGACACATCACAAAGTCTTTGATAAAATTAGTTCAGCTTGAATGGAACACCATATAGACATCCTTGCAAATATTGATCTCTTTCTTAAGAATCCCGCTGCACCTAAAACACTAATTTATAGGGAATTAGATGAAAAAGCCTCTTTATAAACTAGGATCAAATCTAACCCCAAAAAATCATAGTGGCTTTGTAAAATTCATAAGAAAACAATTTAATGTTGATGATATTTTGAGGGGAATTGGTTGAAAGAGCCTCTTTATAAACCTGAAGCAAATCTGGCTCAACAAATTGACCAATGGCTTTGTAAAATTCATAAGGAAAGCCATCAATTATTGGGTCCTTATCATTTGCCATGTTAAGGAGTATTGCATGAAGCTCATTAAGGAGTGACACATCAAAATTATTTGAGAAAACAATTTGAGCTTGCATTGTAATGAAATTACTTCAAGAATGAAGTATAACAACAGAATTATATCCAAATATGATTGAAATATATCCAAATATATGATAATAGATAAGCCACTTCGAGGGGGCAACCTCCACAAGCTTCAATAAGAGTAGAATTCACAAAACAATATGATGATAAATGATTACCCACTACCTCCTATATATAGTCTAACTAGGCCATGGTTACTCCATAGGCCGACCTACTAATCTAAAAGAGGGATAAGTAAGCCACAAGTCGGCTAATACTATCCTCATACATGTGATAGGTTAGGGGCATAGCATGCCCTTCCCCTTCAAACCAACGTTGTCCTCAATGTTGAACAACTCTGGATGTTGTTGCAGAAATTCTTCACCTTCCCAAGTTGCATCTTCACTGCTTTGGTTTTTCCACTTGATCAAATATTCTTTAATCTCTCTAGTTCTCAACCTCTTAGTACGTGTTTGGAGGATCTTCTCTGGTTCCAAAATGACTCGTCCTTCTTCATCTAGTTTCGGGAGCTCTGTCTGGGCAGAAACTTTCTGTCCAATGACCTTCTTCAAACAAGAAACATGAAATACTGGGTGTATGTGAGATGAATGAGGTAACTCGAGCTTGTAAGCCACAATTCCAATTTTTTGTAGAACCTAATAAGGGCCATAATACTTTGGAGCAAGTTTGTTGTCCTTTTTCTGTTGCTTCAAGGACATCTGCTTGTAAGGCTGTAAATGAACAAATACCTAGTCACCCACCTCAAAATTTTGCTCACTCCATTGTTGATCTGCTTGTTGCTTCATCCTATTTTGTGCCAAGGCCAAATTATCTCTCAAACTAGCCAAAACCTGTTGTTGATGTTGAATGTGCTCTTCCACATCTCGAACCTTGGTGTGCACCTTTAATGAAGAAGTGATGGAAGGTGGATGGTAACCATATAGTGCTAGAAATGGAGACATTTTAGAAGAGGTATGGAAAGATGTGTTATACCACCATTCTGCAAGTGGTAGCCATTTAACCCAATGTTCTTGTTTATCTGATACAAAACAATGGAGATACCCCTTTAAACATTTGTTAACCACTTCAGTTTGTCCATCAGATTGGGGGTGGTAAGATGAGCTATGAGCTAGCTAAGTACCCAAACAAGAAAATAGTTCAGTCTAGAAATTACTAGTGAAAATAGGATCATGATCACTTATAATTATTTTTGGGGTTCCATGTAATTTGAGAACTGCTTCCATAAAAATAGTCGCAACTGTACTTGCTGAAAATGGGTGTGAGAGAGCAAAAAATGGGCATATTTTGTAAGCCTATCCACAATGACCAAAATAACATTCTTACCTTCAGAACAAGGCAACCCAGTGATGAAATCCATGGAAACCTCCTCCCACCTTTGACTAGGAATTGTTAATGGTTGTAACAAACCTGGGGTCTTAACTGTTTCACCTTTATTCTGTTGGCATATCAAGCATTCTTCCACAAACTTTTGTACATCTCCCTTGAGTCCTTCCCAAAATAAATCTTTCTTAATTCTATGATAAGTTTTCAAGAACCCTGAGTGTCCCCCAAGTGGAGATGCATGCAACTCTGCAAGAATCTTATGCTTAAGCTCTGAATTTTTGCACAAGTATAACCTACCCTTATACCATAGGACATTACCTTTCCATTAAAATTTGTCAGAGGATAAATTACCTTGCTAAAAATTATGAATCAGAACCTCTATATCCTTGTCTTGCTCCCATTCTAACCTAGCTTCATCCACCCAATCTGCTTGCAATATGGACATTGCACAAAGTAATGCTTCTATGGATGCATCTCGTCTGGATAGTGCATCTACTACTACATTATCTTTACCCTTCTTGTAGATGATTTCAAAATCATAACCCAACATTTTGGTTACCCATTTTTGTTGTTCCTCAGATGATAATCTTTGCTCCAAAAAGTATTTGAGACTGTCATGATCCGTTTTCACCTTAAAGTGTCTACCTATCAGATAAGGCCTCCATTGTTTAACTGCATGAAGAATAGCCATCATTTCTTTCTCATAGATAGGTTTTTGTAGATTCTTACCTTTGAATTGACGACTTTCAAATGCAATGGGTCTTCCTTCCTGCATTAGTACTGCCCCCAATCCAGACCCAGAAGCATCACATTCAACAGTGAATGTTTGTGAGAAGTCTGGAGTAGCCAAAACTGGAGTGGTGCACATAGCTACTTTTAGTTTTTCAAATGCTTTGGTGGCATCATCATTCCAATGGAAAGCATCCTTCTTTAACAATGCAGTGAGTGGAGTTGCTATGTTGCCATAACCTTTCACAAATCTTCTATAGTAACCTGTTAGTCCAAGAAACCCTCGAAGGTTTTTGAGAGTTTTTGGCATGGGCCATTCCATTATTGCTTTGATCTTCTAGGGATCAACTTTTACCCCTTCATGGGAAACAATGTGACCGAGGTACTCTACCTCGTATACTCCAAAAGCACATTTAGATGGCTTCGCACAAAGTTGGTGCATCTCCAAAACTATCAACACCTGTTTCACATGTTATAGATGTGCTTCCCATGTCTAACTATAAATCAATATGTCATCAAAGAAAACTAGCACAAACTTCCTTAAAAAAAGCCTAAAAATAGTGTTCATCAAGCTCTAAAAAGTAGATGGTGCATTTGTAAGACCAAAGGGCATTACCAAAAACTCATAATGGCCCTCATGTGTTCTAAAAGTAGTTTTATGAACATCTTCATCCTTGATTCTAATTTGATGGTACCCCGAGCGAAGATCCAATTTTGTGAAATAATTAGCACCATGCAACTCATCAAGTAAATCATCAATTACTGGAATAGGAAACTTATCTTTGATGGTGTACTTGTTGAGTTCCCTATGATTTGGGCACATCCTCCATGTGTCATCCTTCTTCCGCACCATGACCACTGGTGATGAATATGCACTTTGGCTATGCTTGATGATCCCTGCCTCCAGCATCTCATGGACCATCTTTTCAATTTCACTCTTTTGTGCATATGGATATCTATATGGTCTGATATTTAGTGGTTGACTACTTGGAATTAGTTGAATGGCATGATCATGTTCTCTTTTTGGTGGTAGTCCTTTTGGCATGGCCCCAAAAATAGATGAGTGGTCTTCAAGAATTATTTGTAGATCAGGATGTGTAGATACCCATGTGGGTTGAACTTTTATGGAGCATAATCGTGCAATAATTCCCTTTGCCCCCTTTTTGAGCATCTTGGTCATCTGATGTGAACTAACCAATTGTGAAGATTTTGCATGTAATCCATGTAGTTTAATTTTCTTACCTTCAGAATGAAAGCGCATGAATAGTTCTTGGAAGTTCATCTCAATGGTACCTAAGGTTGTGAGCCATTGGACTCCCAAAATAATGTCTACGTTACCCATGGGAATATAAAACATAGGAGAGTCGAGATTGTACCCACCCATAGTAGGCTTAATACTATGGCATTTTCCTGAACAATTAATTGTGCCACCATCTACAATCATGACCTAAAATTTTGGCACTGGGTAGATGAAACAGTTCAATCGAGTGGCCAACTTATGGTTTATAAAGTTATGCTCCCTGAATCAATCAACACTGTTATCTTTTGTTTCTTGAGGAAACCCACCACCTTAAGAGTTTGTGGAGTGCTAATACCTGCAAGTGCATGACAAGAGATTGTAGGTTGGGAATCTTCAGGTACCTCCTCTATATCTTCCTCATCATCATTGGAAGCATCATCTACTTCTTCATCTTCATTTGGTCCCTCAATCTAGAATAACTTCTTCTCAGCACATCTATGTCCTTTACTCCACTTGCTATCACAACTAAAACATAATCCTTTTTCACGCTTCTCTTCAATTTGTTGAGGGGTCAATCTAGTAGGTGGAGGAAATGTTGGTGACGATATGCTACGATCTTTCAAGTGAGTGAATGGCTGCTTCTTGTTGGCTATGACTTTTTTCTCAGCTCTACGTGCTAGGATAATAGATTCAGAAATATTAAGTGGATTAAACATGCGTACCTCATGTTGAATGTGGTCCTTGAGTCCACCCAAAAATAGGTCATTCAAGTTTGCTTCAGAAATTGTCTCCACACGTAAGGATAGGTTCTGAAAATGATGAATATAATCCTTGACGGAGCTAGTTTGTCACAATTTTGCCAGTTGGCTGAAGTAATTATCTGTCACACTATTGACATAGTGTAATTGTAGCTCCTCTGTAAAAACTGACCAGGTGACATTGATAGTCATCTTTTTCTTTTGAGCACACAACCATCGATACCAAATGAATTGATCAGGTTCAAGATACAAGGATGCCATGGTAACCTTCTGTCCACCTGGAATCTGATGTAGGTCAAAAAAACTCTCCATTTGGTTGAGCCAATTGAGTGGATCTTTTCCATCAAATTTGCGCATATCCACCTTTGGTAATAGGTTCCTCTGTGGCCATGGAGTTGGATTTGAAGTAGACTGGTTAGGAGAACCACCCTGGTGGGTTTGTAAAATAGAGTTAGCTTGATGATTTTACTGATTAATGTTTAAAGCCTTCATGATATCTCCCAAAATATCTTGTATGGATTGCATATTAGATTGTATGTCTTGCACCTCACTCTGAATGCCTTGCACACTATAGTCAAGCTGGCTCACTTTGTGATCTATGTTAGAAAACCCTGGTACAACGAGTCTATTACATCCCCCTTCTGACTCCATCTCATCCTTTTTAGGAGTTTTACCTAGAGTTTCAGCACCCTTTCCTTGGCCTCGAGTTTGTGGACCTGCCATAAAAGGGTTTTACGATGTCGACCCTTATTGACACTTTTGACCCAACTTTGACTAAGTGATTTTGGAATTATTTCAGCTTCAAATCAAAATATACAAATAACAAACCATATCCAAATTTTTCTAAGCTTTCCAAAAATGTAAACAACTTAGAAAAATTCTTTGAATTGCGCAGTATAGAGCAATTTTATGAAAAACCATAAAATCGTGACAACTTTTGAAAAACAGATCCAAATGATCTGAAATTTTAATGGAAGCTTAATCTAATTATTTCGTACCTCTAGTAAAAAAATTTCAGAGAAATTCGTGACCATTTTTTATATATCACAAAATTTAAAAATTTAGTGTTTCGCCCACAAGATTGCCCAAATCGCAGCTCTGATACCACTTGTAATGAAATTACTTCAAGAATGAAGTATAACAGTAGAATTATATCTAAATATGACTAAAATATATCCAAATATATGATAATAGATAAGCCACTTCGAGGGGGCAACCTCCACAAGCTTCAATAAGAGCAGAATTCACAAAACAATATGATGATAAATGATTACCCACTACCTCCTATATATAGTCTAACTAGGCCATGGTTACTCCATAGGCCGACCTAATAATCTAAAAGAGGGATAAGTAAGCCACAAGTCAGCTAATACTATCCTCCTACATGTGATAGGTTAGGGGCATAGCATGCATGCAATAACATATAGACATACCTCCAGAGCTTGATCTCTTTCTTAAGAATCCTCCTAAACCTAAACCACACATTTATATTGGTAAAAAAAGGTACTTGAGATCTCATAAAGCTCTATGATCTAGCTATGACAAAATTTAATGGATTTGATATGCTCCCTAAATTTATTAGCTTGCAAATATTTAAAAAACTCCTTTAAGGTTGTCTCCAATTTTAGCCAATGATGAGCATGGATTTGAGCTCCTTTGGCCTCATGACAATCCACAAGTTTGAGCTCATGTTTGAGATGAGTGGCCAAAAACTAAAATTAAGTATCAAAAGGGTTAAGCTCAAATTAAGAGGAGATACAAAGAAAATATTTGGCCAAAGCAATATAATATCTCTTACAAATTCTTGCCACTTGTTTATAGCTATAATTTCCAAGAAAGGTGGTAGTGTGTGTAACAACATCATTCCAAAACTCAATCTAGCTTGCACTGCCACAAGAATCCTCATAACAAGTAGTGAACTTTACAACAACACACCATATCATCTTTAATGGAATCTGAAAACAAAATTTGAATACCTTCACTTATTAAAGGAAAACAATATCAAAGGCACTAAGTTGTTGATAAACAGGCATAATATAAATTTTTCTTAAGGTCCTTTATAAGGCCACATGCATTCCATGAGATAAAATTCATGATTATGAATCCTCCATGTGAAATTATCCTTAGCCATTACAATCCATTACGATTGTTAATCAAACTCGCACCCTTGTGAAGGTAGTTTCAGGTATTCATAGTTTGCTAAAACATGGAAACAACCCTAGGTTGTGGATGACCTAATCAACAGATTGAGTATCTAGATTCTAAGGGCTAGCTCCCTTTGATGTATCAATTAGAATCTCTACGCTACACTACAAACTGTAAAGAAAAGAAAAAAAGGGGAACTTGAAGGAAAAATCTTATCTAATAATGGTGATACACATGTATTTTGGTTCATCCACTCAATTTGAGCTCTTAAAAACATTGATTAGACAAGAAAAATATTGAACTTTCAATTCCAATTGACTCCTATGCATCAATATTTCATGAAAAAATTCTTTTTGGTGATCAAAGATTGAGGGAAATGAGGGAATAAACCTGGTTCAAGGCACTAACTAGCCACTTACATCCACTGTAACTTCAGCCAAAAGACATCAAACACATAACATGACCTGCATAATCAACATCCTAGAATCTAAAAATAGTCCTTCTATTTATCTAAAAAGGTTACAAAACTCAAATTTTGGTAGAGTTTGATCTTTCCAAAAGAGGGATCCTTAAAATAGATGAAAAATCCAACTTATATATAAAAAGCATACAAAAGCCAAGAGATTGGTGCTAGAATTAGAGAGGAGATCAACTCCCACATCTCACAATTCCAACTTCAGCTATCAAAAAATAACTCGGCCTTCAAATAATATCTTTTTGTCTTTTGTCTTGCATGAAAAGCTCTTTGACATTGAAAATGATGGAGAGCCCATGTAGTAATCATTATTAAAATCTTTAAAATTCATCAAACCTGCATGGATCTTCAAGGTTGGCGTAGAAGTTTGGATGGTGGGTCCATCTTGGACTAATCCAATTCATGCATGAAAGCTATGCCAAATCTTCAAACAGAAACTCCACTTGATACGTCTGGAAGATGAGTTGAAACAAAAGAAAGTCATTCTTTGCATGGAAAACAAGGAAAATGCATGACAAGCCTTGTCTAGTCAACTCTAAGTAACTCCACATTAACTCCTTGAACAACCATCCATGCTAAACTGCTTGAGCCCTTCATGCATTTGAGTCTCCATTTTAGAATTGAGAGAGTCGTGCTTGACGGCAGTTGCATGCCTTTGCCAAGTTTGAATAATTTGATTATTGAATTTATTATTTGGCATGCTCTTTACTGCAATCTCAGATTGTAGATCTTCTTATAGATGGAAAAACAATATCTTTATTGGTTTTTTTACATGTTCGTGCTATGCTAGACACGTCTAATCGAACTTGGGTCACTGTACATGTTATGCATGTATCCCTTCAGCATTTTGTTTTTGGCTAATTCTCTAGAAAGAATTAACCTCTCATGTCATTCCCTTTGGTCTTATTACTTGGTTCTTTCCCTTCAAACAAATTGTCCGTGTCTTATCTCCCTATTCATTTCCTTCAGACAAAAAGTCTGAAGGAATTCTTTTTGTTTATTTATTTTAGACAATTTGTTTGCAGTTTATCTTTATGCATTTTTCCTTTGAACAAAATTTTTGAAGGCTTATCTCCTGCAATAACACTTCATTTAGATTTTCTTTTTTTCAGGCAATTTGCCCAAAAGAATTATTACGGCATTTTATTTCGGAACATATCTTTCTTTCGATAAATCCTCCCGAAATAATTTCTTCCTTTCACTTTGAATAATTCTTTCAGATAATTTGTCTAAAAGAATTAGATCTTTCGGTTTTTTGTAATAGATAATTCTTGCAGACAATTTGTTTGAAGGAATTTAAAAAAATGACCCTTCAACTTTTTGATAAGTGTCCCTTCGAAAAAATTGGAATGGTCATCTTGCCCTTCGAAAGAATTGAAATGGACCATTTGCTGAAAGAAATGATCCTTCGGCTTTTTTATAACTATCCCTTCAAAAAAATTGGATTGGTCCTTTTGAAATTGTCCCTTTGAATTTATGCCTTTGAATCTTTTTTGAAGGAATTGTACCATTCGACCTTTTTTGTAAAGGACCTTTAAAATTTTTGCTATGGACTTTCAGAACCTTTACTTCAAACAAAATATCTAAAGCAATCCCTTCAAAAAATATGTCAAGTCCATTGGCTATTGAAAAGAACCCTTTGGACAATTTGAACAAGCCCAATTCCTTCAGACTTATGAAAAGCCCATTTTGCCGAGAAGTGCCCTTCAAGAAAACTGTTGAAATGGACCTTTTTAAAAGGAAAGAGCCCTTTGGAACCTTTGAAGAGCCCTTCAAAAAAACTACAAAGACCAATTTTTGACACTTGGACAAAAAGGCATGTTTATGCAAAGTTTCAAATGATAAGGGTTGGAATTTAACTTTTAAGGTCAAAATTGTCAATATTTTGGTGACTCAACTAGGAAGCATGCCTGTTATGCTTAAGAACCAGACCATTTACATGACTCTTGAACTCACAAAGTAATGACAAATTTGATCCATGACTACAAATTCTCTTTTGACTCGGTATGAGACAACCTTCATCTTCCAAAATAAGAATGAAATCATACAAAGTAGGAAAAACTAACTAAACAAAGCAAATGTGCAAACAATCATTTTTTGGAACAAAAAATAAATAAACTAATGTGTTTGAATAACACTTGGAGGAAAACAAACTAACTAACTATGTACAAGTAACTTTTCTCTTCAATAAAAATATTTTAAATGCATTCCATTGACTAGGATTGGAAGCTCTTCACCATCCATCTTTGCAAGTTGGAAGGCATTGTGGGATTTGTAGCTGGAGATCATGTATGGGTCACTCCAAAATGAATCAAACTTTGTGTGCCTTCTTGGTTTAGCTTGATCCTCATCCCACTTGAGGACCATATCTCCCTCTAAAAAATGTCGTGATGAATCTCTTTTGTCAAAATCTCTCTTCACTTGTGCTTGGTGAATTTCCATGGCTAGCATGGACTGATTTCTTACCTCTTCCAACTCAAAAAGTTCATCATACTTGATCTCTATAGGCTCATTCTCCAACAATTCAAGCTGATACATTAGTTCTAAAATAAGAAATTCAAGAGAAATTGATAACCTTTCTTCCTTACCATATACTAGCTTGTATGGAGAGTTGGCTATTGATCTTTTATAGGTGATCCTATCAGCCCATAGAGCTAACTTCAACTTGAGATGCCATGACCTCTTATTTTCTTTAATAGTCCTCATGATCTTCAATAGGTTCTTATTTGTAGATTCAGCAAGGCCATTGCCTTATGGATAATAGTTTGATGAAGTGCTAAGATAAATCCTATGTTGGATAATCCATTGACTAATCCTAGTTTCCACAAAAACTATTGCATTATCAGAAATAATAGTTGAAGGAACTCCAAATCTACTAAGCAAACCTTCATAGAAATCTAGAACATTGATTTCATTTGCTTCTTTCAATGCCACTACTTCTGTCCAATGTGTGAAGTAATCTATAGTAGTCAAAATCCATCTATTTCCTAAACTTGAAGGAGGATTTATGAGACCAATAAAGTCTAATCCCCATTGGACAAAGGGCTGATCCACCACAATTGGTTGAAGAGGTAAGGCTGCAAGTTTTACTTTTTCTACAAATATAACACACTATTTTCATTTCCTTACCCATGCATGACAATCAACAAAAATAATAGGCCAATAGTACCCAACTCTCATGATCTTAAGGGCTATAATTCTTGTGGAAAAATGTCTTCCACCATGTCCATCATGGAATTCTTCAAGCAATCTCTGAGTCTGGCTTGGCTCTATACACCTTAACAACATGCCATTGATATCTTTCTTGAAAAAAATACCACTAATAAGACAAAATGGAATTGATTGCAACCTGAAATATCTTCTTTTTGAAGAGCTTAGATGAGAGGGATAAATCCCATCTTGGAGATAGCTTACCAAGTCATGAAACCAACTGGAAGGTGATGTATGATCAGCTGCAACCTTTTCATCATTTGACACTAAAACAACCTCATTAGTCTCTTGCGAGGCTTGAGCTAAATGCTCACAAAGTCCTTTGACTCTAATCAACTTTGCGACCTTAATTTCTACATCATACTCCATTACCTTGGTTATCTAACCAACTCTCTTCTCATTTTTATCCTTGTTCAAAAGGAACTCCTTGATGCTTGGATGAGAAATCATTAGGCGTATCTTATTGTTAGACAACAAGTATCTAATTTTTTTACGAGACCTTATAACTAAAAGAACATGTTTTTCAATAAAAGAATACCTTGTTTCATACTCTTCCAAGCATTGACTAAAGAAAGCTATTGGCTGCTCCAAAGCCTCATGATTTTGTTGCATAAAAATGCTTGAAATGGTGTTCATGTTGGCATATGTATACAAAATGAAATCTTTTATGAAATTTGGATTTATAAGTGTAGGAGCACTATCTATGGCCTTCTTAATATCTTCAAAACCTTTAACTCCTTTAGACCAACTGAAGCTCTAATTCTTTTTTAGCATGGCTGTAAGGGGCTTAGCTAAAATGGCAAAATCTAAAATATATCTCCTTATGAAGTTGATTTTTCCAAAGAAGCTTTGTATAGCCCTTTTATGCTTAGGCAAGGAGAGTGAAAGAATGGAGTATAACCTTTCATATTCTATGCTTAAACCATATTTTAAAACCATATGTCTAAAGAGCTTACCTTCATGAACTAAGAAGACACACTTTTTGGGATTTAGAGATACCCCAAATTGACTACATCTTTCGAACACTTGCTTGAGATGAACCATGTGATCCTCTGCACTCTTTGAAAACACTGTTATATTATCCAAATAAAAAAGTACAAACTTGTTAAGAAGGCCTTGGAATGCCATATCCATGGCCCTCTAAAAGGTCACTCCAACATTAGATAAACTAAATGACATCTTTCTGTATGCAAAAGTCCCCCACGTGGTTGTGAAGGCTATCTTAAATTGGTCCTCTTCCTTGACCAAAATCTGATTGTAGCCACTATATCCATCCAACAAAGAAAACCTCTTTGAACCTACAACCAACTATAAAATTTGTTCTAGTGATGGCAATAAATAGTGATCTTTAAGTGAAGTCTTATTCAAATCATGAAAGTCAACACACAATCTAATCTCATCATTCTTCTTTCGTACCAGAACAAGATTTGCCACCCAAGTTGAGTGCTTAATTGGGAATATAATAGCTAACTCTATGAGCTTATGAAGCTCAACTCTCATCAAAGGCTCAAGCTTAGGATTAATGGGCCTTTGTCTTTGTCTCACTGATTTAGTTTTAGCCTCCAACTCAATGGTGTGTTGAGCTAAAATTAGGTTAAATCCCCTGAGATCATTATATTTCCATGCAAATACATCAAAAAAATTTGTGCATAACTCAATGAAATCTTCTTTTTGTGAAGGAGTGCACACCATACCCAACTTCAAAATCTTACTAGTTGTAGTCTCTACATTGGCATAGTGCTCTTCTTTTGTTGACAAGGATGACTTCTTCTTCCTTAAATCGTCATCACCACTAAAAATGTTCTCAAGTTTGACCAATCCCTTGGAAAACTTATTTGTTTTTAGTTGCACAACCTGATCACCATATTGTTGCAAATACTTTGATTAGTTTCTTGAAGAAAACTTAGCCTCCTCTTGCAAGAATCTCATAATTTGATTGTCATCTTTGAACACCTATCAATTCTCATGATTATCTAGAATAAAAGGCCTTACAACCACCTTTATATGTGACTAAATTTTCTCACTCTTTATATTAGTTGAAATGCTAAATTGTGACCCAATGGTAGCCAACCTATTTGTGTGTTTATTCTTGCCTCTTGGTATTGTTTGAATGTTAAAAGCTTGAAAATATTCAAGTAAGTTCCATATTTTATTCTTGTAAGATTTAAGCACCAAATTTTTACATTCATTTAAACCTCTTACTTGGTGAACTATAAGTTCACTATCACCAAACACTTATAAGGAATTGACTTTCATCTTCCTAGCCCACTGTAAACTGTGAACTAGTACTTCATACTCAACAACATTGTTTAAACAACCAAACTAAAATTTAATAGAAGAGAAATACCCTTAATTTATTGGATAAACTAATATTATTCCAACTCTAGTACCATGTTTATTTCTTGATCCATCATAGTACAATTGCCACAAACCTCCACTAGATTCATCATCCTTAACCATGGTTGGAGTTGGTACATCATTCTCATGAAGGTAATACACACCGAGTCCTTCAATTAGCTTATAAGGATCACGCTCATGTAAAGTGGAATCCCACTCATCAAGAAATAAATATGAAACTCCATCCAAAGGTGATCCATTTTCTACTCCACGAGTTTCTAGTACATCATCCAAGATGATACAGTTAGTGTTCACAACACTTGGCATATATGGCTTCATATGGAAACATGAAATAGGTTTAGAGTGAATAATTACCTTGGTAATATACCTAGTTATTAACAATAAATAAGTCCAATAAACTAATAAATATCCCCCAATCTTTGAGATGAAGTCCCTTGAAAGACACATCAAAGTAAGAAGGCAAGTCTACCACAACAACATCCTGATGAATAGTAACATTGGGACAAACATGTAATATCAATTCAGATCTTTGATTATGCCTATAATCTTTGTTGGTGACCCATCCAATTGTAATATCCCCTTAGTGTTTGGCTCATAAACAAGGCCAATCTTGTCTGCAATCTATTTAGGCATGACTATACTACTAGCTCCACTATCCACCATACAGTTAAGAACCAAAGTATCACCTACTATCAAAGAAAGGTAGAAAGGAGTTTTATTTATTTTTACCTCAGTTCTATCCACATTTTCCATATTATTTACTAGCTATACTTGTTGCTTAGCTGGCTGATCCAAATTAGCTAAGACAAAACTTTCTTTCTCAACCGATTTTGGAGACAATTTGAGAGTTGAAAGCTCTTGGATGAGCATATCTTTTTGTCCTGGGATGGAAAGAGAATCCCACATGATAATGCTGATATTATACTTCTTCATCTAATCCAATATACTGAACTATGATCCACCAACCTTTGGTTGCATTTTCTGAAGAATTGGCTACTCAGAAACTAGGGGTATTCGAGGAACTTTACTAACCTCTATATTCTAATTTTTTTGTGTTGTAGGGGGAAAAAGTTATTATTTTATACTCTTATAAATGACATTATGATTAATTGAAGCATTTGTCACCTCCTGTAGCTCATCAATGGCTCTTATTTTATCTTTAGTTACAATTGTAACTTGACCACTCATACCATTAGTTTCAACACCCTAAGTAAAAGCAACATGATCATCCACTTACCAATTTACATTAATGGCATTAGGTTGCCCTTGAACTTGTTGAATCTCTCCTTGTGATGCCAAACTTGTATCTTGGTATTGATTTCCTTGAAAACAAAACTCTTCTTGTGTCATTTGTGGCATAGTGATGTTTTGTGATACCAAAGATTGGTTTTGAGCATCATTAAGATTTGAGGACTGCCAATTTGAATCCTGCATCAGGTTGTTTTGAAGTGGGGTGGAAACAATGGCCTTTGAAATGGAAGGAACATTAGGATCAAGGGCAACATAAGGCTTAAATGGAGTTATGGCTCCTTGTGTTTGATAAGGTGGTCTATTCTCTCTGAAACCTTCATAAGGAGGCCTTTGATCTTTGAAGAGCTGATAGGTGGTCTAGTTTTGTTGTTGATAGGGCCTATTAGCCTAATATTGTTGTCTCTTGAGTTGCACTATTTCATTCCCAAATGATTGTAACAAGCTTTTCAACTCTCTTATCTCACTAGTTTGACTAGTAGGGGCTACAATTTGAGCTTGAAGTGATGGAATAGGAGCTAAGGATGGGATCTGAGGAATTGAGGGATTGGTATGGACTTTATTTCTAGAAATATAGGCATTGGAGGTCTTAGAGAAAGCTTACCAGTTTGTATCAAACTATTTTCTACCCTTATTGCAACCTCATAAGCATCTGACAAGGTAGTACCACCCATTGACTGTGTCATGACACTAATGTCAGAGTTAAGGGATTTCAAATAGTACATAAATGCATATTCAAGGGATGGCTTAAGAAACATAGATATTATGGTCCATGTCTTTTGGAATCTAAGGTTAAAATCAGACATGAACTCATGAGATCTGTTTATGGTAGTTAATTGCTCAACTAAAGATAGTTGATCAGATTTATCCTCAAATTACTTGACTAACGCTGCACCCAATTTATCCCAAGTATAAATAGAGTTTAGTGGTAGGTTTCTATACCATTGTAATGCTTTTCCTTTGAAGGAAGAAGAAAGCAATCTAATAGCAATATTATCCTCAAAAACATTATGGACTAAACAGAGATTAGCTACATCTTAGATATGCTCAATAGGGGTTGTCTGATATTATCCTGAGAAGAATGGGATACTTTTAAGAGCAGATATGAGAATTTCATCAAACTGGGCTAGATTCAGTGGACTACCTCTATTGAATGGAACAAACACTTGGTTTCTGATGACCATTTGGATAGTGGAGATTGTAGTGCCTAGAACAATAGGATAACCAGGGGACAAATATTTATTTTAAGGATATGGATTTTCCCTCCTAAACCTTGATCTATTATATGATATACATTCAAAAGGAATACCTTTAATAGCTGACCTTGTGGTAACCTTTCACATGAAAGGATTACCTGAATGGTGTTATGAACCTTGCAACCTGAAGAATATTTAGCTTGTGATGAAGATGAATATTCTCATCTGTTGTAACTACTTGTCAACTTCAAACTTCTTCAGATATGAAAATAATTTCTTCGATGGCCCATCGGGTATGCTAAAAACTATAGTCAATCATACTTGCACCCTTATGAAGTTAGTTTCAGGCCTTCACAGTCTGCTAAAACATGAAAATAACCCTAGGCTATGGGTGACCTAATCAACGGATTGAGTCTCTAGATTCTAAGGGCTAGGTCCCTTTGGTGTATTAATTAGGATCTCTACTCTATGCTACAAACTACTAGGAAAAAGAAAAAAAGGGAACTTGAAGGAAAAATCCTATCTAATAATGGTAATACACCTATATTTTGGTTCATCCACTCAATCTGAACTCCTAAAAACATTGATTAGACAAGAAAAATACTGAACTTTCAATTCCAATTGACTCTTATGCATCAATAGTTCATGAAAAGGTTCTTTTTGGTGATCAAAGCTTGAGGGAAATGAGGGAATAACCCTGATTCAAGGCACTAACCAACCACTTACATCCATTGTAACTTTAATCAAAAGACATAAAATAAAGAACATGACCTTTATAATCAACATCCTAGAATCTAAAAATAGTCCTTCTATTTATCTGAAAAGGTTACAAAACTCAAATTTTGGTAGAGTCTGATCTTGTCAAAAGAGGGATCCTTAAAATGGCTAAAAAAGCCAACTTATATAGAAAAAGCATACAAAAGCCAATATATTGGCATTGGAATTAGAGAGAAGATCAACTTCCACATCCTACAAGTCCAACTTCAACGATTATAAGATAACTAAGCCTTCAAATAATATCTTTTTGTCTTCTATCTTGCATGAAAATCTCTTTGGCATTGAAAATAATGGAGAGCCCATGCAGTAATTATTATTAAAAGCTTCAAAATTCATCAAACCTGCATGGATCTTCAAGGTTTGCATAGAATTCTAGATGGTGGGTCCATCTTGGACTAATTTGCTCCATGCATGAAAGCTATGCCAAATATTCAAAGAGTAACTACACTTGATATGTTTGGGCGTTGAGTTGAAACAAAAGAAAGTCCTTCTTTGCATGGAAAACAAGGAAAATGCATGACAAGTCTTGTCTATTCAACTCTAAGTAATTCCATGTTAACTCCTTGAACAACCATCCAATGCTAAACTGCTTGAGCCCTTCATGCATTCGAGTCTCCCTTTCAGAATTAAGAGAGCTGTGCTTGAAAGTAGCTGCATGTCTTTACCAAGTTTGAATAATTTGATTATTGCATTAATTATTTGGCATGCTCTTTACTACAGTTTCAGACTATAGATCTTCTTATAGATGGAAAAAACAATATATTTTTTGTTTTTTTGCGTGTTCATGCTATGATGGACACGTCTAATGAAGCTTGGGTCACTCTGCATGTTTTGCATGTATTCATTTGGCATTTTGTTTTCGACCAATTCTCCCGAAAGAATTAACCTCTCAGGTCATTCCCTTCGATCTTATTATTTGTTTTTTTCCCTTCGAACAAATTGTCCACGTCTTATCTCCCTATTCGTTTCTTTCAAAAAAAAATTTGAAGGAATTATTTCTATTTATTTCTTTCAGATAATTTTTCCTTGGCTTATCTTTATGCACTTTTCCTTTAGACAAAATGTCTGAAGGCTTATTTCCTGCAAGAAGACTTCATTCGGATTTTCTTTCTTTCAGGGAATTTACCTGAAATAATTGTTTCGACATTTTATTTTGGAACTTATCTTTCTTTTGGGAAATCCTCCTAAAAAACTTTCTTCCTTTCACTTTAAACAATTCCTTCAAACAATTTATCTGAAGGAATTAGGGCTTCGGGGTTTTTGCAATGGACAATTCTTGTGGATAATTTATCTAAAGGAATTTAAATAAATGACCCTTCGAATTTTTGATGTGTCCCTTCAAAAAAATTGGAATGTTCCTCTTGCCTTTCAGAAGAATTGAAATGGACTATTTTTTGAAAGAAATGACCCTTCAACTTTTTGATAAGTGTCCCTTTAGAAAAATTGGAATGGTCCTTTTGAAATTGTCCCTTTGGATTTATGCATTTGAACCTTTTCCAAAGGAATTGTACCATTGAAATTTTTTTTAAAGGACCTTCAGAACCTTTTCTATGGACCTTCGTAACCTTTGCTTCAGATAAAATGTCTGAAGCAATCCCTTTGAAAAAGATGTCAAGTCCATTGGCTGTTGAAAATAACCGTTCAGACAATTTGAACAAGCCCAATTCCTTCGGACTTATGAAAATCCCATTTTGCTGAGAAGTGCCCTTCAAGAAAACTATTGAAATGGACCTTTTTGAAAGGAAGGAGCCCTTTGGAATCTTTGAAGAGCCCTTAAAAAAAACTGCAAAGACCAATTTCTGACACTTGGACAAAAAGACATGTTTATGCAAAGTTTCGAATAATAAGGGTTGCAATTTGACTTGTGGGGTCAAAATTGTCAACAACTACCATAAGAATTATTTTTCCTAAGAGTCTTCTAGTTTGGACAAATAAAATAAAAAAATAACAAGGAGTGGCATTTTCCCCCATAATCTCTCCTTAGTGAGTCGTCATCATAGCGAAGAAAGTTATGTAAGTACCTAGAGGGAGGAGGAGGAGTTGATGATGTCCCTACACTCAAAATAATCCCTTGAGTAGATGGAACTTGTGAGGTTTGACTGTACAAGACAATGGTATTTTGATGGTCATTACATTTAGTTTTCTTGGCGTATTGTTGCATTTTGACATAAGATAATTAACTTATCACATTAGGGATCTTGGGAGTCAATATGACCTTTTAATTTTAAACAATAGTCCATCCCTATTCCTTATCGATCGTAACCAATGTCTTAGAGGCCATTTTAGTTCCAAAAGGGGGCATGAGATGGAAATCTCTTATCTATGGTTAGGGCTTGACAATGAAAACAAGTGTTAGGAAAGTTTATGTAAACAACTTTCCAAAAGAACAAGTGAGAACCTCCTTCAATATAGATATATTGTTACAAGTCATTCATGAGTTATACATCAACAACAACATGATTGTGGGGTTGAGTGGAATAAAACATATCATGCTCATGTCAAATTATATGCCCTAATGGTTAAACTATCTAGTAAAAAAATGTGCAAAACATAATTGACATCCCAATTAGCTCTAACCATATGAGGACTTTGAGGGAGGCTTACTTAGTCACATTGAAATCATGAGTCTATTGCAAGAAAACCATAAGAATGTTGTGCATGACCGAACAACTAAATGTTTTCAAGAACACATTCACTTGTTTCTGATCTTTGAATAAAAACATTAAAAAATCATTTGTAAGGTTCCTAACACCTTATATTTTGATGCCATAAGGTTCCCAAGTATACTTAACCTAAGTAGTAAAAGATTGCTCATAAAAAATGTTATTGAATTAATATGCAATAAAACTGTTATTCTCATACCATTTACAAATAAAATCAATAAAATCTATGACTACAAACATATTTATAGACTTAGAAGAATTATCAATATCATCACATCATCATATATTTTTGGAACAAACTTCTACATTCACTGTGGTTTCATGTTCTTTATTATCTTTAAAAAAATCATTTAATTAATTTAAAATTATATAAATAGGTTTAAACATATACCCATAGTAAATACAAAATTTAATATGATATTTTTTATAGTATCTCAAAGGTGGCATAACTTCTCAAAAGGGCAGAGCATAAAGACTTAAAATAATACAATTTTTTTTTAAAATTTTCAATTTAAATAAGTTTTATTTTCTTAATAAATTTTAAGTAAATTAGGGTTATCATTTGTCCAAAATATATGGGATTATATTTTATTTTATTTTATTTTATTTTAAAGTTTTTTATTCAATTTTTTTAATTTAATTTATTTTTTATAATATCAAAAAATATTCTATCATGAGAGTTAAAGGAGTATAGTAGGTTATAATGTTTTTAAGTATGTTTAATTTTAATTTTAACTTTAAATTTGATATTTATTTGTTTTTTTTTCTTTAAAAAGTCAATTGAAAAATCATAATAACTTAACATATGATGAAATTTAGAGTCTCCTACCCTCACTTCTTTTTTTTTGGGAGATTTTTTTAAACTTGATATATCGATATAGTTAGATTAACACAATTTTTCATTAGTTAGTGGAACATTTATGAATAAAGTAACAAAGTTATTAATAATTTTACGTTGTGAAAAATCCAAAATGTGGGTCTTGAGACTAACACCACTTGATATTTTTAAAGGAATGTATTAAATATATATTGTCTAATTTTTTAGTATATTAAAGTGTACGTTTAATATTTTTGGAGTGTATTTTATAATAGAACTCATCAATATATCAGTTATTCACATCAAAATAATATTCTATATATAGTTAAAACAAAAAGGTGATCAATTGGTATTCACGATCGGTTATCTATGTCGACTCAAAACCTAATTCATAATAAAAAATCATAAACGCCGATTAAAGAGGACTCTACAACATGATTAAAAATATAATGCAAGTTAAGTGAGAAAATTAAACATGGGAAACAATATTATAAGAGGTGGGGGTGGATCATCTTTGAGAGGCTAAATATTTCAAAAAGAGAGTTCTCGTGAAAGAGCATCAAACGCCACCCATTCATCCAGTGTATTTTAAAAAAAACTAATGAAATAATAATTTCCCAACCAATAAATAAATTCAAATAATATCCTATTAACTCACCGTGATACACATGTGAGATTTATCAACACAGACTAACATAAATCTTTGTGTGACCATAGTTTCACTCCCCCAATTGAAAAGCAAGGGTAGAGAAGCGACTATAAGAACAAATTCACTGATGTTTAAACATTGGTGGAAGGGTTTCGTATAATGGTAAGTTTAGTATTTAAGTCATCCTTTTTATTACTATTTTCCATTATTATCATTAATTATAAAAATTCATATATATATCAATGTGTAGTGCATTGACGTATTATCATAAAGCAAGACCCTGTAAAATATAAAAATGCAATTAGAATGGAAAAAGAATGATAACTTTTTAAAAAAATACAATAATTCATAATTTTACCCTCTAATCACTTTCCCAATTAAAATGATCAATTACAGTGATCGATGTAAATAGAAACTTTCCATTTTATTAGTCATAATGCCTTAAAGTAACATTATTTTTTATTTAATTAATAAATATAAGATTATAGCTCTTCCATTAGATGACATAATTTAATGACTTAACACTTTTTATATATTAAAACCAATTATTTATTATGATTTCAAAGGTACAAATTAATGGTGAATTGAATGAAATTGTTATACAAAAAGGTTATGAAATGGAAAAACTTATCGATGTTGATGTATTTTTTTAAGTTATCACATTCAATGATGAAATATTGTAAAATTTCAATTTGAAATTGAGAGTATATTGTAACTTATAAAATCAAATCACAATTAATTTACTCTGTAAAATTTAATATAAGTTTTAATAAACTTTTTTTTTAAATTTTTAATAAGAAACTAAGCTTATTCAAAAGTAATTATGTTAGGAACATGTCCTACCCTTATCTTTGTATTATTAGTGTATTAATCATTATAGACACATATGCTTTGTAAGTCGTCCCTTTAACATATTTGAATTATCCCACATACATAGAAAGTAGTAGTTGTTAGAATAGATTTAGTATTTAAGTAAGTGTTGAGGCCCAATGAAGGCATCTGTGTGATTATATTTTGAGTTATTTGCAAAACTACTACATTTAGTAATAAAAACCCAATAACACAAACAACATCAAAGGAGAGGATAAAAAAATAATCAGACAATTAAAATATAATTCTTACCGTTCTTTTGTCCCTTAGAACTCCTCTCCAAGATATTCATGCTGATTTGAATGCAAAAATAATTGGATGTGGATTACTTGATTTGAGCTTCCAAGTGACTTCAATAGTTTCTTTGGCTTCTTGAATTGCTTGACAAGAATGAGAAGATGCTTGTAATCGCTGATTATGAGAGTATAATGGAGGCTTATTACTTTCTAAATTAGTTTGGCCATAACCCATGCATGGCTTATATAAGATGGTGGAGAATAATTTAGGGATTATTAAATTATTTTAGAATCCTCTAGTTTAAAGATTTCTAGAAATTTAGAGGAGATTTCCTAGTTCTAGAGGTTAATTGATTAGATTAGGGGTAATAGAGGTTTAGATGGGAGTTAATAAGTTTTAGGATTCATAGGGGTGTAGGAAAGGCTAGGGTGGTAGGGTAGCTAGGGGGTGTAGACACCTAATTCTGACCATAATTGGCTTCCAACCAGACTTCATATTGATTCCTACCAAACATTGCAAATTAAGCTTAGAAATCAGTGAATGTCTCAAATTTGGTTGTGCATCATTTATTAAATCTCAAAATCATATTGAAGCATCCCTATTTAAGATAATAACCCATATGTAATAATAACCTCTCACGAATTCACCTCTAATCACCTCGTGACATAATAACTACCAATTTGGCCTATGGACCAATTAAGCAGGACATTTAATCAAATTTTAAAAGAGTAAAAAGGCTAATCAAAATCAATTAATGAATTAAATAAGATTAAATGCTTAGTTGAATTATCTATTTGTAATTAACGAATCTCTAAAAATAAAAATTATAAAAATCAAAATATCAAGCCTTTCATCATTACCTTTATGAATTGTCAAAATATCTCAAAATATCCCAAAATCTTATAAAATATCTAATTTGAGAACTATGACTAGTAACTAAAAATCATAATTGCATGACAAATTTTAACTCAATTAGAGTTAGTCTCAACTCAATATTAACTCACCTTGGGTGAGAGTTAATTCTTGAAGCTATAAATACAGGCCATACCCATTGATATTTAAGTTATCTTGGTATAAGGTTATAATGCATAAATAAATACAAAGAAGCCTTGTATGTAATGTTACCATACCAAATTTATGAGTCAAGTAAAACCAAGGTGCCAAGGAAAGGTGAAGCCAATAAATCTCCATTGATAAAGATTTCTTGATGCACAAGTCGAGTAAGCCATTTCTACAGGCCCTTTAGAGTTCCAAGGAAGGTATAAAAAAGTTTTCTTTTATGTTTAAATTGTGTTTCATATGCATGTTTATTACATATACTTTCCTTAGTGTCTAGGCTAGAGGTGTTAGTGTTTAGTGTGTTTACTTGAATTTGATTTTATCTTGGACTAACACAATATTAATTTTCCCCCTTGGATTCTTTATTCACACAATGACACACTCGGTGGGACTTGATTGTGCACCTCATATCTTCATCTTTTTCCATTTTCTTTTATTAAAAAAATAGTTGTTAAAATAGTTGTCTTTTTTAATTTATTTACTATTTTTTCTAATTGTTTGATAGGTTGTTCTTACTGATTTCATCCTAATTCTCTCAAATTTTCATTGAAATCTGATTCATAGTTTAGAAGTTATGACTCTTTTAGTGTCTGCCTTTTTTTTGAATAAATGGCCATTAAAATAATTATATGTTTTAATCCAAAAATTATTTATCACTGAATTTTTTATATGTAGTGCGTATTTGTATTATCTACATTGTCTATAAATTTTATCAAAATTTGACTTATAGTTTTTTAGATATCAATATTTTACTATCCTTTTTATTTGTTAATTTTTGTTTTAGTTGTTTGCAAATTATTATTTTTGTATATATTCTAATTTACAGGTATTTGGTATTTTGAAGATTTCTAATATTTTGATTTTACAGGTTTTAATTTTCTAATATTACCCAAAAGCTATATATATATATATATCTTTTTGCATAACCCAAAGACCAAGACACGACAATTTTAAACTCTAAAGTTGCAAAACTCACATTTCAATTTGGTGTTTTAAAAATCTTTTTCTTAATTTATTTTCATCTTTTAAGGGTTTCAAAGAATGTCAAGGGGTTAAACTTCATGACATATTTCATTTGGTGCTATAAAAATAAACTCTCACTTTAGTTAAATACTCATAATTTTTTTTATTGTTATGTTTATTGATTGAGTGTTTGTTTGGCAAAACAAGTGTCGCATGTATGTTCTCCCCCCATCTCCTTTAGGGAACTTGGGTAATAAAAAATTCTCTCTCTTTGCATTTATTCCTTTTATCCAAAAGCATGAAAAGAAAGTCGCTAAGGCCCTCCCTAAAATTTAAGTGTTTTAGATGACTCCAAAATGATCCTAAAGTCCTTCCACTTTTTTTATTTTCATGCATTTCGGCTTGTGGGTGGGAGCTCACTTCTCCCTCACAAATTTTTTAGGGGTGCATTGACTTGGGGCTTCATCTCCCAACATCGTACCAACTCCAATCTATAATGGAGTATATAAATTGAGGGTGACCCACTAGGATGCTTGTTTGAATGACTAAACAAGCTCTGTTAGTGGTACTTGGCCTCAGACTGTAGGGGTAACTTAGACATCACACTACACTAAGTAATTGATGGATGTAGTGACTGTAAAAAGACAAGTCTTTTTTCTAAAAAATTAGTTAACATGGATTCAAATGACGTGATTGCATCTTTAGTGTTAACCACAATTAGAACCATCTGGACATGTGAAACTTATAATTTTAGACAACCCTACTTGCCGTAGGCATACTGTTGATGCAGGGCAAGTAGCCCAAAGTTCCATGTCATCGTACAAACTCTTGAAAGAAGAGGAGGCCTAAAAACCTTAATTTTTATGAGCTTTTACTTTTTGGATTAATAATTTAAAATCCTCTCAATAACAAGTATATAAACATAATTCAACAATATGATGTAACCTTGTTAGTTTTAAGATTTAGGACATTACACTTAGGTGTTTTTATCATTTTATCCTTTTAATTATATGATCTTGAGTTGTAACTATTTATTTATCATACCATGCCAAAATGAGTCTTGTTATACATAACTCCTTTGTTTGAAGAGGTGTTATGCCATCTATTTGACATCACACCTTACCTTAGTCATTATCAAACTTTTATGTGTGTGTCGATTGAAAAGGGTATCATTACACTACTCAATTTGTTCTAAGTTTTGTGCCCTAAAGTCTTGAAAAAAAACATTTTTTTCATACCTTTAGAGCACAATAACATCATTACGTTGATCAAACTATTTCAAATACTTGTTTCCTTGTGTCCAAAATTATAATTCCAAACCACTTGTCTTTTAAATCTATGCCTAGTATTGTCATGATGTTCATTCTTATCTATCTTGTTATCTATTTTACAAAACCTAGTCTTCTAAATTAAGTTCAAAATTAGCCTTGACAAGTTCAAATCCAAATATTGATTAATTGTTTCCTACATCACATGTAATTTTATCCTAGACATTGATCTTTCACTTTTAGATTGTGTAACTTAGGTTAATTTCTTTCTCCATTTAAAGGCTATTTTTGTGCCTAGATTTGGGGAAGTGGTATATCTTCCATACGCCTAAAGTTTCATGTCTTTTTCCAAATGATCAAGTGTGTGTCTAAACCCAAATGCTTAGTTTATGTCAAAGTGTTTCAAATTTGTTAGATTAAATCTCTTGCCTTTTATACCTATTTTTTTTAAAGTCTAGCTTTTGTGCCTTTTCCAAAAGACTTAGCAATACCTATTTTGAGCCTAGTTTTTGTGCCTTGTTTTCCAAAAGCCCTATCAACTTTTATTTCTTTAGACCTAGTTCATACTAGTTTGAAACACTTTATACCTAAGTTTAGTATTTTAGTTTTATTTCATCCAATTGACCATTTTTTTTAAACATTTGATGTTAGACTATATTATACCAAGTTTTAGCACTAAACTTTTTGGAGATATAGCTCCATTCCTTTGACCAGGTTAGACCAAGTTTGGACAATTTGTCATTTGGACCTTATTTTTCAGAGTTTGTAAAACTCTAAGTCTTTTTTTCAAAATGTTCATCATTGATTTGGATGTCTCATTAAACTTGTAGTGGAGCCATGTACAATCCAGGTGATGATAACATGGTCACACAATATGACATTGTTCAAGACCCCTATGGTGATGATGTAGTTTATGAGATAGATCCTTATCCTCCTTACAATACTCAATCTAGAGCACAAAGCAAAGATACTCAAGCACAGTGTTTGGTAATGCCTTCTTTGAACTGATTAACATACCAAGTTTGACCTTTCAATGCTAATGGTACCAGATCCTTTACCTATACCATTAACCCTCCTTCAAATTGTGCAAGTAACTAAGCTCCACAATGTCCAAGGATTAGCATTATAGGCCCTCATCCTTTGGATCATGATAAAAACCATTACCATTATAACACCATCCTTACCATTTTAGGCTCTAAAATTACCATTCTAGGACCACACCCTTTGGCTCGTGACAATAACCAAGCTCCACAACATCCTACCATTATTATTCTAGGACCTCCTCCTTTGGCTCATAACAACAACCATGTTTTGCAATGGCATACCATTACCATTATAGGACCTTGTCCTTTAGATCATGATAGAAACCAAGATTTTCAACTCCCTACCATTACCATTCTAGGCCCTTCCAAGTATGACAACTCATTATCCCAACAAAGTTATGAAATTATGACTAGACAGGTCACAGTTACCATCCTAGACTAACAACCAATCTTTATTAAGCCCATCTTAGATGAGCCTATTTATAAAGAGGTTATTATCTAACTGTAGATCATTATTCATTAATTTATAACCATCCCCCACTTTGAAAAATTGATGCCAATCTTTAAGCCACAATAGAGCCAATTAGTACCTCTCCAACAGAGCCAATCATTTGAAGACCAAAATGTGTTCAAAATTGGTATTTTATAACTACTTGTAAACCAAGACCAAGATAACCAACCAATTTATGATGTTTTTTGAAACACTTATTTGTGACAAGTCAACCTATGATGAATCACATTTTGATCTTTTACCCATTATCAAGGAATCTCACTCTAATAGATCAGTTTTTGCTAGGTCACTTATTAATGATTATAACTACCTTTGGAAAATCATTATCTCAACCATTATCTTATTTTTAAAGAGCCTTCATTTGACAAGTCAGTCTTTATGGAGTTGTCTCTTGACCTTTTTTTCATAGTTGAGGAGTCTCACTTTGATAAGCTAGTCTCTATGAAATCCTTCTTGGCTAAGCTTATTTTCAAAGAGCTCATTATGCCATCATATGCCATTACTTATCCAATACCAAACATTCAACAAGACATCATTGTAGCAGCATCCACAATTGAAGAATAATCAAAATTAAATTTAGGTTCTATTCTTCAACTAACATTAGATTTAACATCATAAATAGATTTAACATCAATCTCAACATTAAATTCAGAGTCCCTTGAATTAGACTCAGATTCAAAATCAAAATACATTTGTGGATATTAAAAAATTGGTTAAACATGATTTTTATATCAATTTGAATACATTTTTGATCATTCTATAGTTTTTGAGGATGATTACTTTAGCATCGATACAAGTTATCCTAGTATATTTTATGAGGATTGTGCTGCCTCTCTCTATTTCATTACCATTCCACATTCCATTAAAACCAACCAACCTAGCCATTATATTGACCTTCCACCTACCATAAGTGTTGATTAGGACTGACAAAATCAAACCTTATTGAACTACATCTATGGCAACATATCGGCTAAAGAATATCAGTGGGACCAAGACCACATTAATGTAAAATAAGAAGAGTCTCTTAGTAAAACATTTTCTGAGGTGTTAGGGGAAATCAAATTCCAAACTCAACATCTTCTAGTGAAACCTCATTGGAGGCATTAAAAGATAATCAAAGTCAAAATTCAATGTTCTCAGTGAAACATTCTTAGAGGCACTATGCGATAATTAGGACAACTTCATTGGTGAAAACCTCATTGAGGCACCAATAGTTGAGCACAACAGTTCTTCACTACTTGAGAAATACATTATTAAAGATAACATCAATACAACTTATAATCTACAATATAATCAAATGATAGCTACTCTCAGGCCCAAATAAAAAAAAATATGGTGGTCCTATAGAGAGTATATTTATAAGTATTCGATCCCATCATAACTAAAATTATGTCAAATCTAGAATCAACAATATTGTGTGTGCTTGAAAATTCTAATCTTTGTTTGTTTTCCAACCATTATACATTACATTATGTTCCATCTCTCCATCACCAAATTAGACCTATCATCCAATATTTATCTATATTTACCATCCCTGGCCACACTTTCCTTTGTAGAGGCTATGAAGACATCTTATCTCAAAGTTTGGAGGAAACAGAATCAACAACTAACGAATATCACAACAACTTTATTAAAGTCCAAATCTACAACAGGTTCTTGATAAAACAATTATTTAATAGAGGTGTGGACTAATAATTTACATGATTGACTATTCTTGTTGTATCATATGCTGAGTAGGATGTGTATCTTCCCATCAACATGAACAACAAAACCATATCTTTGTCTAAGTATTTACCATGCCATTTTCATTTACCATTTACCTTCCCATTTCCATTTTCCAATCACCTTACCATTGTTTCATACCCTACCATTTACCTTATCACTTGGGTTTAACCCTATTACCATTATAGCCAATTACCCTCCTATCATATTCTTTATGTTGTACCCCATATCATCTTTCCGTAATGTCACTATTGACCAAACTTTTTTTTACCTACCCTACTTACCCCTTTTAACCTTGGTTTTATTGGTTCTTTTGACACTTTTCATGAGGGGATTTTGATCTAGTTTCAGTAGTATCAAAATTTTGTGTTTAAATGGTAGTTTATGAAGGAAGTATGATAGTGGATCTAATAATTACATCTTTTATTTATGCTTGACTGGTGCCACTAATTATAACCATTTTTGGGTAAATCAATATTACATCTTGTATTATTAATTATAACCATATATGAGAAAATTAGTATCACTGACCTATGTCATTTTTTCCTAATTATAACCACCTACGAGAAAATTAAGAACAACACCTTTATCATGCATTGTTACATCACCTAAACATTACTATTATCATTTACCTAAATTTGAAAAACTTGTTATTACCTGGTTGGATCTCATCACCTTTTATGTAGTTAGAACTATAATAACTTGAGGTCCTAACGAGATTATATAAGCCATGCTTGATTCATGTTGAGGTTAGTCCAATCCCCCTTTTCTAATGCTTTAACCATTTTGTGAATAACCTAAGACAACACTCTTATTATTTTATGAGAAATCTAAGCCAACACTCTCACTATTTTATAAGTGGTATATTTTCAATCTATAACAAGTTAAGATACCTCAAAAATTCCAAAAATATTCAAAAAATTTCAAAATCCTAAAAATTAGAACAATCAGCTTACCATCCCCTAGATATATATATCCTAGAAATCCAAAAACATTTGTCTTATTTAAACCTAGTTAGTCATCCTCAATCCAACCTACTAGGAAAAAATCCCTTATTAGTTCCAATACATTCCATGACCATTGGGGGTGTGACCTTCCCTTTGCATGTATGATTTCTTAGGGGCACCATCTGTTTCTCATTCTTATGAGCCATCACATGTAGATATTGACTTGGTTAAAGACATGATGATTTTTATTACTTTTACTTTCAATATTTTTGTTTGTTTGTTTACTTAGTTACTTATTTACTTAGTTATTTGATATTTTTTTGTTTACCTATTTATTTACTTTCATTGTTTAGCCTTGACTCAATCTTTATGTGTTCATTGGGTGATTCCTTGCACATTATTATTGAGTCTATATATATTCATACGTCAACATTATCATCATGGCTTTTATCATTTGTGCATTATTTTTATTTATTTATTATATCGCATGTCAGTCCTTATGCACATTATGGATAAGTTAACATGGTGTTTTATATCATGATGCATACCGTCACATGCTACAACAAAAATCAACTCAGGAAATCGTACAATCAATGATGTTGTAGAAACTTCTCCTAGTTCACCTTGGTAAATCATCCCACCCTGCTTGATCAAATCAACCCATTTATCATACTAGTTGTATTAATGCTAATAAAGATGAGCATATCTGCATTGGCAAGTGTCATGTCCCCCTTTTAGGTGACATCTTCAGACTTGATGATTAGCCTATTATGCGACCTTCGTAGGCTGATAGGATGGATAGAGGGTCATAATGGAGCTTGGCTTGGCTTCGATTAGCAGAATTCCTACAGTTGGATTTCATTCGGGCTCTTTCAGACACATTTTGCCTAAGCTCCTATTATTTAGGGATATTTGACATGCAATGGATCACCCTTATTTTGGTATGGTCATGTGCAGAATCACTCCCTAATTCACCAGCTTCAATCGGTTCGAGGATTAGACATGTATTGAGGGAGATATTAATATTTGATTGATTTAATCAAATATTAATTATTTAGCCTATTTTTAATTAAGAAAACCTAATTCTAATTTAAGAAACCCTAATTAGGGCAAGCACATCTTTTTGAGGGTATAAGGTTTCTCATGGAGGCCATTATTGATCATGCATTGATTATTGACTATTGATTTTGAAGAATTCTTCTGTGAAGATTGAGCCAAGGGTTCCAGGATTCCATTTGCATTGGAGAACGTCCACTCTTCAGTGTGTGTGATTCAAAGGTTGTGAAAGATCAGTGAATTTATTACCAAATTGAGAGATAGCTTCATACAGAAGTTATCACAGAGGTTTACAGGTTTGAGAGATAACTTCACATAGAAGTTATCACAATATTTCAGGGGTTAAAAAAAATAGGGTGTGCTTTATTGGTGGCCGTACGAAGTCTGTACAGATCTGTATAGATTTGCACAGAGACCGACATCGGCAGGAAGAGATCCACAGAGATCGACATCGGCCATTTGCAGACTGATGTTGGTAGAGAAGCCGATTGATAGAGACTGACGATGGTAGTTTATCAACCGATGACAGCCTTATAACCGATGTCGGTGACTGTGTGTCAACACAACAAACCCGAGCAGTCCAAATTGCAAGTTTATTCCAATTTGCTAGAGTAATCAGGTTTTTAAGACAGTATTTTAATATTATTTTATATGCATGAGAGAGGACTGTAATTGTAATCATCTGAAAAAGTGATAAGATCTTTGATTTGTTATTGAGAGATTATATTGTGGTAGATTTATTTATTTGAAGATATCTTGCAAAATCATATCTTTGTTCAGAGCTTTTGTCTTTTTATATTCCCAATTGGTTAGGGATATTATAGTGGTATCAGAGCTTTTGAAGAAAAAAGGAGCCCCTAAGTAAGGGACATTACAGTGGTATCAAAGCTTTTGCAGAAAAAAGGAGCCCCTAAGTAAGGGACATTACAGTGGTATCAGAGCTTTTATAGAAAAAAGGAGCCCCTAAGTAAGGGACATTACAGTGGTATCAAAGCTGAGGTATATGACAACGAATGATGAGTGGGAGTTATTATCACCTAAGGTTTAGAAGAGGGTGTCTTTTGATCGCTTTGTTAAGCTAAGGAGAGAGCACTACAGATCAGTTAGACAAGATAGCAGCATGTCCCATGATTATTATGAGATAGGAGATAGTGAAGATGAGGATGAGTCCGATGCTTGCACTCAGAGTGGGGAGGTGTGCTCAGATGTTAGTACACTGAGGGTTGATCTCTCAGCTATGGCAGAGATTGTAGAAGAGTCCCAAGATCTGATTATTATAGATGGCACCCAGGAGAATGCAGTGGATAGTTTTGAGGACTTAGTTTCCTCAACAGTTTCTTTTAGTATAGAGGAGTTGGACAACGATGCTACAGTTGTTGATACTCTGTATGTTGATATGAGCTATGGAGTTGATTCACAGAGTATGGATGGTAGTACGCTAGAGATCAGTGATTTTGAGTCTACTCTTTTGGATCGTGCATCAGAGGAGGATTGTAGGAGACAATCTAGCCAGTGCCACCATGTGTCTAGTCAGCTGAGAGTTAGTGAGCGAGACATTGATACTTCTTGCAAGCATTTCGATGCTGCTCGTTAGTTGTTAGTGGTTTATGGATGGGGTTCTCCTACTAGCATTGAGCAGGGAGGTAGTTATTTGTCCTTGACAGAGATCCACTTTTTATGGGAGGCTATTCAGATTTTGAGACAGGATTATATGCAGTTGGTAGCTGACAGAGATTATCTTATGGAGTGGGGCAGCACATCATATGATGCATTATTGGTCAAGGAAGATAAGGTGAGTGAGCTTACTCAGTAGCTCAAGGTGACCTCTGAGATTCTTGAGAGTACATAGTTGGCTTTCAAGGAGTCACAGTTTCATTTGGCTGAGGTGACTGCAGAGTTGGAGCATTTGCGGTCTTCACCAGTGCCAGATCCAGTGCATTTGTATATTGAGATGGTTGGTGGTGAGTACATTCCTGCAGTGGTTGCTGAGGAACATGTTGTTGGAGCTGACACACATGTTCAGGATTTGGGAGTACCTAGTCTTGATGAGTTTGGCATACCAGTGGAGTTGAGTTTCCAGATTGATTCTTCTCACACTGATGATAGTGTGGTATAGTTGGTCATACCACCTTTATAGAGGGATCATTTATGGGATGGATTGGCACCATCTTTTGTAGATGGAATTGGTAGTTTGAGTTGTCCATTTTACTTGGGTTATGATACTTCAAGAGTTTGTTTCTCATGGGTTCCTAACTATGACAGTTGTGCTTTCAGAGTTTGGTTAAGTTGCATCCGCCAGTTTGATTGTGGATTCCTTTGGGTTATATTTTTGAGGATATTGTAGGAGTTTGCATTGATTGTCATCAGTCTAGTTCATGACTACATTTGGGATCCAGGTGGATTGAGTGGTTTGTTGTTTTGAGATTGCTTGGGGGCAAGCAATTTTAGGAGGGGCAGATTGTCATGTCCCCTTTTTAGGTGACATCTTTAGACTTGATGATTAGCCTATTATGTGACCTTTATAGGCTGATAGGATGGATAGAGGGTCATAATGGAGCTTGGCTTGGCTTCGATTAGCAGAATTCCTATAGTTGGATTTCATTCGGACTCTTTCAAACACATTTTGCCTGAGCTCCTATTATTTAGTGATATTTGACATGCAGCATAGCACCCTTATTTTGGTATGGTCATGTGCAGAATCACTCCCTGATTCACCAGCTTCAGTCGGTTCGAGGATCATACATGTATTGAGGGAGATATTAATATTTGATTGATTTAATCAAATATTAATTATTTAGCCTATTTTTAATTAAGAAACCCTAATTCTAATTTAAGAAACCCTAATTAGAGCAAGCACATCTTTTTGAGGGTATAAGGGTTTCTCATGGAGGCGATTATTGATCATGCATTGATTATTGACTATTGATTTTGAAGAATTATTTTGTGAAGACTGAGCCAAGGGTTCCAAGATTCTATTTTCATTGGAAAACGTCCACTCTTCAGTGTGTGTGATTCAGAGGTTGTGAAAGATCAGCCGATTTATTACCAAATTGAGAGATAGCTTCATACAGAAGTTATCATAGAGGTTTACAGGTTTGAGAGACAACTTCACATAGAAGTTATCACAGTATTTCAGGGGTTGAAACAAATAGGGTGTGCTTTATTGGTGGCCGTACGAAGTCCATACAGATCCGTATAGATTTGCACAGTGATCGACATCGATAGGAAGAGATCCATAGAGACTGACATCAACCATCTGTAGACTAACGTCGACAGAGAAGCTGACTGACAGAGACTGATGATGGCATTTTATCGACCGATGACGGCCTTATAACTGATGTCAGTGACTGTGTGTCGACACAGTGAACCTTAGTAGTCCAAATTACAAGTTTATTTCTAGTTTTCTAGAGTAATCAGGTTTTTAAGACAATATTTTAATATTCTTTTATATGCATGAGAGAGGACTATAATTGTAATCATTTGAACAAGTGATAAGATCTTTGATTTGTTATTGAGAGATTATATTGTGGTAGATTTATTTATTTGAAGATATCTTGCAAAATCATATCTTTGTTCAGAGCTTTTGTCTTTTTATATTCCCAATTGGTTGGGGATATTACAGTGGTATCAGAGATTTTGCAGAAAAAAGGAGCCCCTAAGTAAGGGACATTACAGCAAGTACAATCGAATCATTCACATTGATAACTTCTTATTCTTCTATTCCTCATTCCATTTTCTTCCACTTCTGGGTGAACTACATTGGCCCAAATTTGTAGGAAATACTTAGATACATGACATATCTCAGGTCAACTCAACCACCTTTATTCTTCCAATCATCTCTTTCATCAATTTGCACATCCTCATGTGCATGATTATTTGTGGCTTCTTTATTAATTAGAACATTGCATCTATGTTTTCACCCTCTCATATTTAATCTATACAACATGTTATATATTGAGTTATGCTTGTTAATCTGCCCTACTAGGGCACAACCAAAAATCATTATTCAATTCAGGGCATTTTAATGATTATAACCACCTATAGATAAATCATTATTTTGATTCATCTACCCTACTAGGGCATGTGCTTGTACCATTGATTATAAATACCTTTTGGAAACATAGTAATTTTTTAAATCAATGCATTAAAAATTTATTTTGATTGGATTAATCTCACCCATGGGTTAATTTCATTCTTCTTCTTGATTTTTTTAAGGATTGTCTATCAATCATATGTGTTGGCTAATCCATTAAGGAGGCATCATTATAATCTTTCTAAACATTTTTTGGAGCTTATTCTTTAATCATTCTCTTATTTCCTTCTCAATATCATTTTTTATTATTTGATAATATGTTACTATGCCTATAAATTAAAATGCCTTCCTAAATATAGGAAAATTGTAGACACCTAATTCTGGCCATAACTGGCTTTAGACTTCATACTAATTCTTACCAAACATTACAAATTAAGCCTAAGATTCATTGAATGTCCCAAATTTGGCCATGCATCATTTATCAAAGCTCATAATCATGTTTAGACATCCCTATTTTGGGTACTAGCCCATATGCAACAATAACCTCTCACATATTCACCCCCAATCACCTTGCACAAAAACTATCAATTTGGTCTATGGACCCATTAAGCGGGGTAATTAATCAAATCTTAAAAGAGCAAAAAGGCTAATCAAAATTAATCAATTAATTAAACAAGATTAAATACTCAATTTAATTATCTATTTATAATTAATGAATATCTAAAAATGTAAATTTTAAAAATTAAAATATCAAGCCTTTCATAATTACCTTTATGAGTTGTCAAAATATCTAAAAATATCCCAAAATATTTCAAAATATCTAATTTGAGAATTATGACTAGAAACTGAAAGTCATAATTGCATGACAACTTTTAACTCAATTGAAATTAGTCTCAACTCAATCTTAAATTACCTTGGATGAGAGTTAATTCTTGAGGCTATAAATACAAGGCCATACCCATTGATGTTTAAGTTATCTTGGTATAATGTTATAATGCACAAATAGATGCAAAAAAGATTTTAATATAATGTTACCATACCAAATTCATAAATCAAGTAGTTAAACCAAGGTACCAAGGAAAGGTTAAGCTAAAAAAGTTCCATTAATGATGATTTCTTGATGCACAAGCTGAGAAATCCATTTCTATAGGCCATTTGGAGCTCCAAGGAAGGTAGAAGAAGGTTTTCTTTTATGTTTTATTTGTGTTTCATATGCATACTTGTTACCTATCCTCTCCCTAGTGTCTAGACTAGAGGTGTTAGTGTTTAGTGTATTTATTTGGATTTGATTTTATCTTGGACTAACATAATACTAATCTCCCCTCTTAGATTCCTTGTTCATAGGGGGTACATGAATACAAAATAATTTCAAATTATCAAGTGGGCTAGTGGGTAAATTAGTAGCTAAGTAGGATGGTTAGTAGGTTAATGAAGTAATTAATTGGTTATAGGGGTATGGTAAGGTTCATGGGATGTGGGAAACATTGTGTAGGAATTAGGATACTAGTTAATTAGATAAGGTTATGGTTTTGGGTTAAATTAGCGAGTTTAATAAGATTATTAAGGCAAGTGATTTAGGTGTATACAACATCCATGAATATCATTGTATTGAGCTTGCTCAAAGGAGGTTGTCCCCTCAAAGTGATCTATGATCTAAAGGTTATTTTATAATGTTGGGTTCTTTTAGTCAATCCAACCTCTAACGTAAAAGTCTAACTTAACGTGCTAGCATGTTGGCCCTTTCATGTGAGGTTTAGGTCTCACGTGCTCACCCAAAGTGCACATCAAAAGACTGGTTCTTAAAGGTTTTGATGCATAGTGCTAATGACATGTTCATATCCTTCTCTTTATGTAATTTAAACAAGGAAGATGTATAGATAAAACACCTTGATTATTATTCTATGTTCAATTATTATTACTACATAGATCACCATCTTCTTATATTAGCATTAGTTAACTAGAAAAGAAAAAAGGATATTGTATAACACATCTGTAGGTCTACACACTTAGTCCACACCATCGTTATTCATAACCCAAGTTTGATCAAACATGCTATCTCATATATTATGTTATAAGAAAAAGTGCGTTACAATATCATTCCATAATTCATTCCTTTGTGTATCTATCTCCAAATCAACCAACCTTATGTATCTTTTACAATGCTTTACAATAGGGGTATTTATACTTGTTTTGCCCTGACCAAGTGTTACAATCATTTATGGCATAAATAATTGGTGAATGGACTCTCAAAAAATTTAGAGTTGTGGTACTTATAACTAGTTATTCCTAAAGACTCAGGCTTCAACACCCCCTAGATCCACACTCTATGTTATATCTTGGTAACTATGTGTTCCTTTTCTTGTGAATGGGTGCAAAAATTCCTATCAATAAGGTCAAAGTGACCCATATGAATTTCTCTTCCAAGTACTTCTCATTTCCCACATGCTCTCCTAGTCTTCCACTTCCATTCCATGTCCTACATTCTTAGGTCCCTCATGACTCACTCTTCTGTTGACAAGGTCCTTTCATGTTGGTTCCTTTGTTTTATTGTCCTCTTGCACTCCTTAGGTTTTGTGCCATGGTATTTTTACACTATGGTATTCCCATGTCATGTTGGTTATATGCTAAAATGGGATAACAAAATTAAAATTCTAGGGCTAACATCAACCCACACTATGCTCTTAGTCTATCTCAGACTAAGCTGTGCTAGCATCATCCAAAAATTCAAGCCCCTTATACTCAAGTTCCTTCTTTAAATTATCTCAATGGGATAATGCCTCAATAATCTTCATAGTTATTCCTTTGACGGCCACTGTTAATGATGTTATCTCCTTGGGTTGGGTTAGAGTCTCATTGGTCTTCTTAAACTATTCATCCATGGCTATGATGGCATCCTTTTAGATGTCTTCAAGTGTAGATACCTCCTTATTAACATATCCTTGGAGGGATAAAAAGTTTGCATTTAGTTATTAATGATGTTTATTAATGGCATTCTCCATTATCTATACATCTATAAATGCTTTAGCACACTCAACGTGATATTTTATTAAGAGTGCAACTTCAATAGAGTGTTATCTTAGGTCCTATTCAACTTGGTGCCGAGCCTCCAAAAATTTATTAGGGAATGTAAGTTGCACAAAAATGCCATCCAAAATGGGGATAAATTCCCCAACTCTCTCTAAATTATGCTTTCAAATGTCAACAGCTGTGGTGAACTAGTTAGCTAATTCTAATCCTTCATCTCTCGATGTGGGTCAATCCTTGAATTTATTGAGCAGTAGTTCCACTAGGGTTTCTATCTTTCTTATGTCATCCCCATCAAGGGCTATGCCATCTATGAGTGCCAGGTCTTTTAAAAAAATTAATTTACAAAGGTTGAAGGCCTTGACTTTTGCCTCCATGGCTTGTTGGAGCTATTATTATAATGTGGCTACTTCCTTGATGAGCACTTGCTTCTTTACAACTTATTTATTATACATGCCTACAAATCTAGTATGTTTCCATTCAGCTGTGTGTGCATCAATATATGAAAAAACATTCTCACATGTAATTTCCATTCCCAACTTCAAAAATGTAGTGCTTGCTATAAGAGGGAAAATATTTGGGGATCTATCCTTGGTGGTTTTGACAGTGCTGGAGAATCTAGGCCCAAAGAAAGGCTATCCTATGAGAGTTCAAACTCATGCTTTTCATTGTATATGTCAGGTAGGAAGGACACTTTATTCCTTATTTATATAGTTTCCTCCTTAGGGATGAAGTATAGCCAAAGATAGAACATATTTTCTTACATGCTGAATTGATAATGTTCACATGTATTTCCAATTGCACCTTCATCATGCCCTTCAGAAGTCTTGGTCGGTCCCTTCCCCTTATTTGGGTCACACTCAAGCTTGGCCTCCTTAGTACCATTAATGGCCCTTTTTCACTCCTATTCACCATCCTCCTTGTCATAATAACTTCAAATATCAAGCAACAAATCAATAGAGTTGGCTTTCTCCTCCCATGCTAGGGAAGGATTTCTCTCAGAATCTGAACCTGAGCTATAAACCTACACCTCACGAATATCTAGTTAGGGTATTTCCCTTAGGGGCTGCAGTTAGGCAGCGATTGAATGAAAAGTACCCAAGGTACATGGTTTTGGAGGATAAGGTGGAGGTGGAGATGGTAAAGGGGGAGGTGGAGAAGGTGGCATAGAAAGAGGGGGAGTTGGTTGAGGATACAAGGGTTGGGGAATCAAAAAGTGTAGAGGCATAGAGTGTGAAGGGGATAGAGAAGTTTGGGGAGGGGATGAAGATGGATGAGCTGGTGAATGTGAAGGGTGAGGTGGATTTAGCATAGAGGGATGGGAAGATGTAGGTCTGAAGGGCTGTACCTCTGCAGTCTTTTGTCTTTTTTGGGGGACCTATTGCCCACTTGTACTTATGCCCACATCTGATCACTTCTTCAAAGGTGGTACTAGAGGGAGTTTTTCCTTAGGGTCTCCACCTTATGGATTTTTATAGGGGAAAATCATGTAAAATAACTTATAAATTTATTCCTTGAGTAGTATTTTCTTGACCTAGATGTCAGTCAGGTCCATCTCCATCCTTTCCACATAGGCCTTTTTTCCTAGATACACATAATTTTTTGAGAGTGTGAATCTCCACATATATCCTCTTAGCCTACAAAATGATAGGCTGTGTCATATATCTGATTGATAAAGTCAATGAATTACTACGTGGAAAAATCATAAGGTAGCTTAAGTCATGATAATATCTCTTTGAATGGATTCATGTAGATCCACATGAGGGAGAAGTGTTGCTTTATAATAAATTATGCCAATTCTGTAGCCAAAGGGGGTAGGTGCTTAGGGATGTGCCACTCATCCCTAAATTTCACCCTCATCCCATCAAACTAGTACCTCATCTTGATCTTGTATGATTGGGTGATATGACCTGGGCATGTGAATGCCTTATAGCACTTGGTGGGAGACTTGTGTGTGGGAGGGTACACCCACTTTAGCATGCCAAAGTTATAATTTGTCACCCAATTTCATCAAAAACAATTAAGAGGAGGAACACCCCCATAAAAATCTATACTTTGGCTCCCAATGAGCTCATTTTATGTCTTTAGAAATCTTTTAGGTGAAGTACATAACCTAATTGTACTTCAGTCCTTGTGATACCTGATGCATGATGTAAAGGTATGCCATGTCAGTTTCTTTCCAATGATTGGTCCCTTCGATCTTAGTCATTATGATTCATGTAGTAACGTAGAGGGTGAAATTTTTTAGGTTCTTGATATGTATGGCATGACCCTACATTTGGTACATTAGTACCATTATGGTTCTCTATATCTCTTTAGTGTCAGCCAAGTCATCTATTATGCACATTACTAAACATTGTAGTCCCACAACCCTACTAATTATTTTAGGGATAATATTCATGCTACACCCAATGAAGTAGATATAGTCCTCATAGATGTGTGAAAGGAGGAACTATAATGCCTCTATGGGCTTACCAAAATATGGTAAGTTGAAAAGCTAGAAGAATCCTATAGCTTCCAACTAGTTGAAAATTGTGAGGTCATACACTAGTTGGTTCCTAGTGTTGGTGGTCTCCACTCGATAATTATTTCATAGCTCAACCTCACTCCTAGGTTTGTGGTGATTGTAATAAAAAATAGTGCAAGTAGAGATTTTGGAGACCCAGTTCTCCAGGTGCAACACTGAATTTGGGTACTGCATCTCTTCTATTAATAGAGATGGGGGTGGGGACACTTGGGCCTTCTATATTATAGACATATGTACATAATTTATTTTCTATACCATTATTTCCTTATATTATATGTGTTATTCCTCTTATCCTTCTACACTTTGTACTTGTTGTTTTGGGTATTGCACTTATTCCTTTAGAGTCTTTTCCCTAATGAGAACCCAGTCCTTTTTACTCACCTCTTCTTCTGGTATTGTTAGCAATTTGTCAAGTCTTTTGGCCTTTTTCTTAGGCTAGATTACTCTTCAAGGAGCCTGAAGGTTAACACACATCCATCCCATGTTCCAAAATAATATGTGGTTGTAAACTAATGCTTCAACTTTTTAAGCTTAAGCACCTTTTTAATGGTGGACATGTAACCTACAACTCCCAAAACTACTGATTTTTTCCATGAACTAGAATTGGAAACTCTCTTTTCAATAGGGTAATGGCCTACGTGGTATGTAGTAGATAAAAAATATTTTCTTTACTCAGGATTTGATTGACTTAAATTTGGTTTTCATTTGATCTTTGGCTCTAGTATTCATTTGATCTTAGTTTTGGTAATTCGAAGTTAAACACAAATTAAAGTGTGAAATGCATCTAACTACCTATTTTTAGGTCCAACAGGGGCTTACCTTCATTACTGCCCCTCCATCACCCATCAATTCTTGGCATTTGATGTAGATATTATAACAATCATCATGTTTAAATCCTTTCCTTTTACAATTAATGCCTTAATGGTATTATCCCATCATGTTATTGGCATGCTTTTTGTCATAACTAACCTCATCACGTTGATGGCACATCCCATCTCTCATCTTTCTTGGAAGTGGGTGATAATTGTGTCTCATGCTTTTCATGAGGTGGGAGAAAACTATCTCTTTTAAATTTATAACTTATGTTAGGAACCTTCCCCCTTCGTGCCTTAAGTAGCTCATACACCTTTAGTAGCCTGCACACCCTTAATAACTTATGCACCCATGTAAATCATGCACCTAAGTAACTTGTGTGCCTTCATATTTACCTTTTTGAGCCTAACTTCTTACCCTACACTAAAACATGTCATGGACCTCCATGAAAAGAATAAAAAAACTTTAGAAAACAAAATTACAGAAAGGGAAATCAGCATGCAATAAAGGTAGTGCTTTTATTGAAATCAGTAAATCCTAAACTAATGGCATAAGACTTATTGATTACAAAAACTTAGGTCAACTTTTATTTTAGTGACCAGGAAGGAACTAACCATCCATCCTTTGTAACCAACATGCCTTAGTAGGTTGAATGCTATGTATTATAAATGGTTCATCCCAATGTATGTGGATCTTTCCTTACTGGCACATGAATTTAGAGTCATACAAAAAGACCTTCATTCTTGGAGAAAACATTTTATTCTTTATTTGGTGATCATGTCATGCCTTTTGTTTATGTTTCTCTACATCTTGGATCCAATGAGCAAGAAATTGGGACTCATCCAGTTGAATTAAAATGTCTAAATGCTCTTTCAAGGATGCCTCTTAATCCAATTATCCTATGCATACGATACAAAGGGATGGCACCAAGAACTCTACTAGCAAGAATACTTCTTTATCATAAACCAAGATGAATGGCATGATTTTGTTTAGGTGCTTATATGTAGTGTGGTAAGCCCATAGTAATACAGACACCCTATCATCCAAATCAATGTAGCCAACATTATGTATTTTTATCTGAGTGGTACATAGGATCTTATTTAAAGCCTCAATAGCTCCATTAGCTTGTGAGTGATATGGTGTTTTTTTTATGATGCATGATCATGAACTTAGCCAGCAAGATGTGAATTATTTCATTCAAAAAGTGGGTACCATGATCACTAATGAAACTCAAGGGACATCCAAACTAAGTTATTATGTTATCTCAAATGAACCATGTAGCATTAGTAGCTATATAATTCTTCATTGGCATAGCTTCAACCTAATGTGTAAGGTAATTAGTGGCTATAATAATATATCAAAAACCCATTCATCATCCCACTGAATGATGGGACCAACAAAATCAATAGCCCACATTTCAAAGGGTTCCTGAGAAGGGATGGATTGTAAAGGCATAACAACTATTTGATTAGGTTTACGTATGCACTGATAAATGTCACATTTCCTAAAATATGCTTTAGCATCTTGGAATAGTGTTGGACACCATAGTCCTATTAGCATAACCTTTCACATGGTAACTTCTCCAACATAGTATCCTCCAACAATACCCTCATGAACTTCATGAAGTACCTTAAAGAACTCATGTTGCATTACACAATGTCTAAGAACTTTGTCATGGCCCATTTTGTAAAGATCACCTGCTATGAGCTAGAAGGGTGCAATATGAATTGCAAGTTGATTTTTTTCTTGTGAGGTGAGAGATTCAAGCATGGAGCCAATGGAAAAAAATGCTACAATATCATCCAGCCCTTTAGGCACCCATGTTATGTGGAAGAGATGTACATTAGGAAGATCATATTTTATGGCATATGGTGGTTCTCCATTCTTGATCTAGTATAGGTGATCAGGTCTGTAGTTGGCCTTTCTAGGCTTTACCATAACTAAAAACTATAATTCATGAAATAATGCAATATAGTAATAGATTCATCCATGTAGTATGGGCTTATTGAAAAGGTGATTCAAATCCTCATGATCTATATAGATAATAAAAGGAGTGGCCAAGAGGTACTATCTAAAATTATACAAAGTGTAGACCATAGACAAAGCTTTGTGCTCCATAGTGGTGTAGTTTCTTTCAACTAGTGTTAGATTCCTATTGGAAAAGTAAATTGGGTGATCTAGGTGACCTTCACTTAGTTGTGAAAGAATGACACCAATGGCCATGCCAGATGCATCAACATGGACATAAAATGGTTTTGTCCAATTAGGGAATTGGAGAATAGGAGAAATGACTAGCTTTTCCTTGAGCGTTTCAAAGGCCTCATTATAAGAGCTAGTATATATGAACTACTCATTGTGCTTTAGAAGTTCTTCCAAGGGTGAAAAAAATCTTAGTATAATCATGAATGAAATTTATAAAATAACCCATGTGGCCCAGAAAGGTGTGGACCTTACACTGAGTTTTGGGTACTAGAAGGCGAAGAATAATAAATAACTTTACTAGGTCTACTACAAGTCCTTCCTTACAAATAATATACCCTAGAAGCATACTAAAAGGTGTCGTACATAGGCACTTATTTAAATTTAATGAGGTTTTTATTGTTTGATAGAGCTCAAGCATGAGTCTAAAATTAGCACAATGGTCCTTGACCAATCTATATATCATCCATTCATCCAAATAGACTTGGAGGAACTTATGGATGAAGTCATTAAATGCTTCAATTTATATGCATGAAAATATTGATAGGGAATTTTTAAACTTGGAGGGCATAATAGTATAGGCAAACGATCCCCATTCTATGGCAAAGGTTGTCTTGGGTTAGTCTTCCTCAGCTATTTGGACCTGATGGTACCCCAAGAATCCATTTGTAAAAGAGCAAACTTCACAACCAACAACACCTTCAAGGATTTTCTCTATGAATGACATTGGAAAGGGATCTATCACATAGGATGCATTGATTACTCAGTATTCCATATATATATGAATGCATCCATCCTTTTTGATACTAATCACCATGGGATTGATCCACTCAAATTTAGTAATGGTAATGAGTACTCTAGCATGGCACCTACTATCAATCTCCTATTTAACGTGCACTTGAAGATTATGATTCATCTTATATGGGAACTTTTTCATAGGTCAAACACCATTAGTAGATTGATGTGCATCTTCCCTAAAGATGGGTAGACACCCTTTATTTCACTATAATTCTATGGGAAGACATCTTGATATTCTTTTAGCAATTCAAAGATTTGTGAAATATCTATGTCAGCCCAATAGTTTCTTATTGTGGCCATCTTTGGTTCTTGTTCCATGCCAATGTTGCATTAAACAATATAAATAGGTCCATGATAGGGGTTTTCCATATTGGTACTTGTGTCTTGAATAATTCTAATGCCAACTTCTATAGGAATATCCAGATGGTTGGACATTGGGTCGAGTGAAGTAAATTCTTCACCTTCATCTACTTGGGAGATAAAATTTTGCTTTCCCAGGCAGATTTATTCACATCAATCTTCATTAGGGACTAGTGTAGGTGTAAGTTATCAGTGCATTGAAGGCTCATTGAACAAATGTAAAGGTTCCTCAGGTTTTTGATGGACATTTTTCACGTGGTCATCCATGGGACTTGGGTCTCTGAGAATTGATTCACATGGCCTGGAGAGTGAGGTGCAAGTTCATCCTTGGTGAAGAATAGGACAATTCCAAATTCATGTTATCCTTCAGTAATTGCTATAACTTGGTACCCATGTGCCACTCTTCATGAATAGACCATGCCCATGTTAATGTGCATAAAGTTACATAGAATACATGCACCCATAGGTACTCTAGTAAGTATGTTTCCTCATTTATCCATATTGGCTCACAAGCCTCAATGTGAGGTTCAAGTGCTTAAATTCCACTATAACTAATTGTTCCCCTAACCTTATTATCATGATGGAATTTGTGATGTAGATCAAAACATATTTGATCCTAGTATAGAATTCTCTCTTTATGGGTACGCCACCACCTTACAGTGGTGCCATAAAAAAGGTGATCTAGTGACCTCATCTAATCATTTTTAGTGTTATAGAATTCTTTAAGGTGGGGGAAAAAATCATCTACTTCAATTTTTCTTTGGAATCATGGGGCTGCATTAAGTCTATCTAGTGGTGCTCCTACTAGTGGCCCTCTCATTGCTATCCTAGTAAGGAAAACAAACTTGTGATGTTTAGGATGCTAGAGCGGGAAGTTTTCTTGACTATTGATGGTGCTACACATCCTCTTAGTAAGATCATAGTCACCATAGGCCCAACAGTTACATGCATTGCTTGTAGTATCAAAAATAGACTAGTTATTTGTCCATCAAGGAACACCATTTGGGGTGGGATCATGTTGTTCATCACTTCTATTAGTGACATTATATATGTGGTTGATGTATTCATCAACATTGATAGGCTCTATATAAGGGGGTCCTTTTGCTTTGTCTAGTAGGATTACAACATGCTGATCAATATTTTAAAAACTAACGTAACACTTCTTAAAGCTTAGGTATACATTATTATCATAACACCAAGGTCTTCCCAATAGAGATGTGTAATCATCAACTTCAACTAGCTCTAGAACCTCAAAATTTTCTTTGAATGGTACTCTAAGTATGTTAATCATTGCATTATTTAGGACCCCAATAGGTTGTGCGTGAGTCTTATTTTCCATAAATAATACATGAGGTGAAGGTTGTAGTGCTAGAATAGACATTTTTCACTAAGCATCCTTAGTGAGGATATTAAATTCTACACCAGTATCTACTAGTATGTCCTGGATTACATATCTATCAATAACAACATCAACAAATATTTCTATATCTTCTAGGGAAGTAGAGGAACTTAGATTGTCCTATTATTGAGCATGATTTAAATAGTGGTATTTGCTTTGGCTAATGATGTGAGGGTGAACCTAATTTGGTATTTAGGCTTGAATTTTAAGCCAAGCACTAAGCTGTGGGATAATATCCTCACCAACATATGTTTTCATAGTTCTTGGAAGTCATCTCACACCACCGATCGAGGTTCATCTTCCCTTTGCATAATAACACACTGTGTTATGTCCTTATCTTTGAAGAACTAGATCTCTCCCTAAAGTTTGTGTATGAGCACCATCATATCTTGGAGGATAACCTTTTGATACTGAACATCAAGATACTTTCTAGCTCATGGTTCTTCTTATTTTACTTTTTTGATAGGATTAGCTATTGATTAGGTCTATCCCCCACTATGAGTGGTAATGTTTACATTTTAAACTATAGGGATGGTTGGATATATACATCATTGTGGTTTATCAATTCAAATGATTCTATTATCCTTTTCATTGCAATCCTTGGTGATATCCACATATAAGTTAGGACACTCTTCTAATCGGTGGTTCTTTTTATAAAAGGTACACATTGGGTACTCTAGGCAATCTCATTGAGAGTGGTTTGGAAACCCACATTTGTAATAGGTTTTGGGTGGAAAACAATGACCTCCTCATCCTCACCCTATTCCTTATCCATGATATCCACCATTATCTTGAGTATTTTATACTGATGTTTGGCATGTGCCATACACTCAAGATTCATGGATGTCACTAATCAAATGACATTCATTAGTGTCATGAGTGTAGGCGTCATAAATATTAAAATAGTCAGACACCTTAGTGTGTGTAGATAATTTTATAAGAGGAAAAGAATGGAAATCATGTTTATCATGGTAGATTTCACATGTTTGTTTAAGTACTGTGTGAATGGTCGTATATGGATAATTACTCCGTGTATGCCCTTCAATTTCACAGTCAATGCACTAGACACCATTGCATGTTTCATGTGCATTATTGGACATAAAATTCTCAAGTTGTGATGTAATGGAAGCTATTTATGATTTAATAAATGGAATAATCTCAAAATCAATGCTTCCAATCACTTCAATGTAGAGAGCAGCTTCTAAAGCTTCATGCAGGCTAGTGAAGGTTCGTTGAGACAAGGTTCACCATAAGGGTAGTAATAGTCCTACCAAAAACCATTGTGTGTGATGAAAAAAATTAATTTCAAAGGATACTTTAGAAAATAAGGTCTTAAACCTTATATCATACTCATGTACGCTCTCTGTAAGTCCTTGCTTTATGTCCTTCAATACTGCTATGCTTTGTTGTTCAAATTTAGGAATGCTAAACTCTTGAAGAAAGGCTATTTTGAGCTAATCAAAGTTGAAGACTACTTATTAAGGGTTGAAATTTTGGTATCACTGATGTGCATGCTCTAAAAGCATAATTTTAAACTGTGTGGCCTTACATTCATAAGATGTGATGCCTCACACCCTCTAAATTAGTTTGTATTTATGGATATGCTCAACTACATTCACCACCCCTCGATATTTAGGTAAGTGTAATGTCATCTCATAATAGATCATTATTGGTTGAGTAGGTTAAATGGGTGGTTATTGGGAGCCTCCAACTCTAGTTCCTTTAGGAGGGAGTCTTCTTCCTCCTATGACATTACCTAGTCCTCCTTTAGTGCCTCCTCCAAGTCTTCCTCTAGTGTCTCTAGCAACAAAGCTCATGAAAAGGGGTAAGATAGCTAGATTTTTACCCAATTTTGGTCCTATACTCTATCTTTGAGGGTCAAGTCCACTAGGCATACCAAGTTGTGCCATATAATTCCTTTGAAGAGGGAAAGATAGTGTTAAATCTAAATGAGTGCCAACTAGCTTAGTTTTAGTATCCCTTACTAGTTTAGCTTTTGACTCCAAACTATCTGTATCCTAATTTCATATACATACTCTATCTAACTCAAAATAATGAGCATGCACTATGGTGAGGGAGCTTGGTTGGTTTAGACTTGGTTCCTCAGCTCTTGCTACCTAGCTTATTTCTCCTTCATAAGATAGAAGTGGCATAGAATGCAGCTTGAAAGTGATGGGTTCCTCATGCATTTTTGCTTCCTTATAGTTCCTAATAATACTCCTAGAGTTCTCCCAGTCTCTTCTCATGTTGCTAACTCCCATTCCTTTATCAAGCTTCATCATACTTCCATTTTTGTAATGCATGCTATCTGGATACCATTTTAAATGCACAATCTTTTATTAACCCCTATTCTCCCCTACCAAATGTGTCACTCATATACAATAGGATTTATCCCTTTATTGGTATAATTTCTATTCTAAGATCAATAAATAACTTCTTAAATTAAAAAGGAAAAAATCCTAAGATAGAAACCCGATGGTTCTTGAACAAATTGGAACTTGGATTCTTCAGGGCATGAATAAGTGGTCAAAATGCACTTCAGGATGTAGCTGTTCAAAAATCCTTTCCACTAAAAGTTGACTGCTCACGTCTATGGGGATCTAAGTCATGCTAAATCCCTTTACTGTTCTAGTTTCCAAGACTGCCTCCTTCCAATATTCCTTTATTGTCCTTGGGTATATGCTATTAACTAAGCATGTAACTAAATTGGGACCTCTAAAAGGAAGGTTTCATACAATGCACTATTGAGGCTCTGCTTTACCCACTCCTATGCAGATATTCTTGGCTAAAAATAAGGAACTATAAAATTATATTCAACACTAGTAACCAATTCTTTTATATTCTCTAACATAATACGCTCAAATATTTTTCCATGACTATGGTTCAAGTGCTTTGGGTCCCAAAAATGGAACCAAAATGGTGGGTTTTTTTAATTAATCCCACCTCGATGCGAAAGTCTAACCCAATGTTCTAGCATACTGGCCCTTTCATATGAGGTTTATGTCTCGCACACTTACCCAAAGTGTGCAATAGAAGACCAGTTCCTATAGGTTTTGATGCATAGTGATAATGACATGTTCATATCCTTATCTTTATGTAATTTAAATGAGAAAGATGTACAGATAAAATACCTTGATTCTCATTCTATGCTTGATTATTCTTACTATATAGATCACCATCTTTTTATAGTAGCATTAGTGTCAGGAAAGTCCAAGAACAAACACACCTCTGTTCTGATTCCTCTTGTTGGATCTTGCTCCTCAGAAAGAGCACAGTATGATTACCAAATATAAGTAATTATAAATGCAAAAATAACCAGAAACACAAGTAACTAGAATTCACCAATAGCACAGAATATGAGAGACAATACACTATCTTATATTAACACTTTACAGAAAAGAATACAACAAAGAGCCGCCACACTCTTTCACCTTACAGAGGTTTGCCACACCTCAAGTGTATAGTAATTCTTCTCACACACACTCTCCTACACAAAAAAAATGGTCCCAACAACCAACTCACACACAGAATTGGTGTTCACCTCACCAACCAGTCAGTAATAACCCTGCCGGTACACCAAGCACACTATAGTACTTCAAGTCGATCTCCCATGAACCTGCAACCTGCAATTCAATAGACCATACTCACATGTAGATCTCCAATGAGCTTGCAACAACCTGCAACTCAATGATCTTACAACTAGAAGGAACTCTTCCTTTCTATCTCATACATATACAATACATGCCAATGGGTCTATAAATAGATCCCAAACTTAAACAATAACTTAGACTCTTAATTTAGACAATTATCCTCGCAGCCAAAGACTCTAACTGGCCTTTACATGCAAACTCTTCATTCACTTAACTAACTATCCGTGCAACGAACAGTTTTGGAACACACAGGCGACCGACGTTGGTCCCTGCTAGTCTGGTTCTGTCGACATCGGCCGACATCCTGCCATCGCCGGTGGCCTTCTGCACTGGTCACGACTGACGTCGGTCCTGCTACCGATGCCGGTGCTCCTGGATCTCAGCAACCTTCTTGTTCCTTCAGTTTGAAAATGGTTGAAGCTTTTAGCTCCACAACCTAACAATCTCCCACTTGGAGATAAACAGCTGCAACCTGTACCTGTACTTGTACTCCATCTAGTTTGTTCCCTTGGCTTTGTATCCCTCCTCAAGATCACTCTTGAAGACCAACCACCACAAATCCTGTAGTGCAAACCCTGTCATCCAAATCACCTACCACATCCACATCTACAAACCATGTAGAAAATAACCTGAACCTGCATAGCATGTGCACCTGCTGCTAGTCCCTGTAAGAATCCACTGAAATGTCCTCCAATGGTTCTCTCCCAGATTGGCTCCAACTTGTGACAATTCCCACTACTTGGGAAAACTCAGGTTTAGTACATACCATGCACTCAACTTCATTATGTGAATCAAGACACCTGTTCTGTGAACTGTCTAACCATCGGCGTGCTAACCGGTTTCACACAATCATCCTGAAACAAAGTCAAAAAGACCTCCATGTCTCTAGAACACACTCATGCCAAAGAATCTTACGGCTCCCAGATTCTCCATGACACACACCTGAACTAGCTTTACCTTTAGTTCAGCAATACCTGTATATGTAACCCTGCAACAAGCACATCATACAGAAATAGGATAATATAGCTAATATTATCCAATCTGGTAAAGAGAAACACAATGATCAAACCTCCATTTCCCTACAGCTAATACAAGACCATATACCCTGATCTTCCATCTCACGTATCCATTTCCGCTCTTCTTCATCCTGAACATCCATTCGTCTCTCAGTGCTTACTTCCAGCTGGCCACTCTACCCAAAACACCTGTTTGGTTCTCCTCCAAGGATTCACATCCTCATCCATGCCTAGCTCCCACTGTTTCCTGGATCTACCTATTCTGCTTCTTTAATAACTTCTTGGTCCTATGCCATAAGTGAGCAACAAGTAGTGTAAAGAAGGGAAATGATGAATTTAAGAACTTACACCTTCAGTCCTCCATATGGGCGCTTGAGACTCCATGACAACTGGCTATCCACCCAAAATTTGTCTCAGTAACCGATGCCGGTCACGTCTCAGTCTGTAGCCGGCCGATGTTAGTTCCCTGCGACTGCCACCTTGCCGACGTCGATTTCCCCTGGCCGATGCCGGTCGTTATCTACCCTGAGTCACCGACGTCGGGCTGCACATAGCCGACGTCAGTCCCTGTCTGGACACTGACGTCGGTTTTCTTGCCGACGTCGGTCTCTATGTTTTTCTTGTGAGACCTAAATTTTTCCCGTGAGCTCCTTTTGGATCAAACCCTTGTCCAAATCACCCTTGCTCTGCTCAGAATTCCTCTACACCTTGTGCTGAACTTTGTCCGTCACGTTCTCCTTGAAAACCAAGGCTTTCCTATTCTTGTCACTAACATCGGATTCCTCAAGAAATGTCACCTTCTTCTTCTGCATACAAAAACCACGATCCATGCCTTCCAAATCCGAAAGCATACTCTTTGACTCAAGAACAAGCATCTCCTTCTTATCTCTGTGACCAAGCCTATCAAGCCACATCTCCGAATCTACAGCTGAAGTAGATAACCCAGAAAGAGAATCAGTAATACAAGTAGATAGATAAAGTGTACCTACTTTCTTACCTCTAGCTACAACAAGTGTACCCTTGGTAACCTTCCAAGAGTCTGTTGTGAGAGTTACTGTGCAACCCTCATCACCCAAACTTCTAACAGAAATCAAATTCCGCTTCAGAATTGAGACATGCATGACCTCCTTTAACACCCATGTGTCACCTGTCTGCAATTTCAGCTTCACTTTTCCTTTGTCAACAATCTGACAAGGCTTACCATCCCCTACACAAATTTCTCCAAAGTCTCCCTGGACATACTCATAAAAAAATTTCCTTTGTGGGGATGCATGAAAAGAGGCACCAGAATCTTAAACACAAGATTCTACTTTATCCAAAGAACATACCAGAGCATCCTGTGCAATGTAATCCACAACATTTGCTTCTTCTCCATGTCCTTCATGCTGATCTTCACCCGATCTGCAATCTCTCTTTAAGTGCCCTTGATTTCCACATTTCTAGCAGGTTATTCTGCCATACCTGGACTTGGATCTCTTGCCTATCTTGGACCTTGATCTCCCACGCTCTATCTTCTCTCTTGGCCTTCCTCTGCCTTCAACACTCAAAGCATCTCTTGATGATTCACCTGTGCTTTTCCTGCATATCTCTTCATTTAAGATCACACTCACAACATCATCCACTTTTAAGACTTTTGAAGGAGACACAGTATTAGAAACTACCATTACCAAACCTTCCCAACTTTCAGGTAATGAACACAAGATTAAGAGAGCTCTAATTTCATCATCAAATACAATATTGACTGAACTTAACTGGTTTACCAAACCATGGAAATCACTAAGATGGCTATGAATAGATCCACCTTCCAATATTTGCAAATTAAATAAACGCTTCATAAGAAATACCTTATTAGAAGCCGAGGTTTTTTCATATAAATTTGCCAAAGATTCCATCAACTCCACCGTTGTCTTACACTGTGATAAGCTAGAAATCACAGATGATGCAAGACTCAATCTAATAGATCCCAGAGCCTTCCGATCAAGAACCTCCCATTCTTCATCTTTCATATCCGAGGGTTTGCAATTAACCCCACCCAACGGTAAGTACAAATCTTTCTGATACAGATAATCCTCAATCTGCATCCTCCACAATTGGTAGTTCTTGCCATTAAACTTTTCCATTCGTAGCTTACTATCTTCTGACATTGCTCAACTCCCACTCAAACAGAAACCCTGTGAGTAACCTGTAATCAAAACACACTACCCAGATCTAAACCAATCTGTTAGTATCCCAACCAAATGCTCTGATACCACTTGTCAGGAAAGTCCAAGAACAAACACACCTCTATTCTGATTCCTCTTGTTGGATCTTGCTCCTCAGAAAGAGCATAGTATGATTACCAAATATAAGCAATTATAAATGCGGAAATAACCAGAAACACAAGTAACTAGAATTCACCAATAGCACAGAATATGAGAGATAATACACTATCTTGTATTAACACTTTACAGAAAAGAATACAACAAAGAGCCACCACACTCTTTCACCTTACAGAGGTTTGCCACACCTCAAGTGTATAGTAATTCTTCTCACACACACTCTCCTACACAAAAAAAATGGTCTCAACAACCAACTCACACACAGAATTGGTGTTCACCTCACCAACCAGTCAGTAATAACCCTGTCGGTACACCAAGCACACTATAGTACTTCAAGTTGATCTCCCATGAACCTGCAACCTGCAATTCAACAGACCATACTCACATGTAGATCTCCAATGAGCTTGCAACAACCTGCAACTCAATGATCTTACAACTAGAAGGAACTCTTCCTTTTTATCTCATACATATACAATACATGCCAATGGGTCTATAAATAGATCCCAGACTTAAACAATAACTTAGACTCTTAATTTAGACAATTATCCTCGCAACCAAAGACTCTAACTGGCCTTTACATGCAAACTCTTCGTTCACTTAACTAACTGTCTGTGCAACGAACAGTTCTAGAACACACAGGCGACCGACGTCGGTCCCTGCTAGTCTAGTTCTGCCAATGTCGGCCGACATCCTGCCGTCACCGGTGGCCTTCTGCACTGGTCACGACCGACGTCGGTCCTGCTGCTGATGCCGGTGCTCCTGGATCTCAGCAACCTTCTTGTTCCTTCAGTTTGCAAATGGTTGAAGCTTTTAGCTCCACAACCTAACAATTAGTTAACTAGAAAAGAAAAGAAGATATGGTATAACACATCTATAGGTCTACATAATTATTCCACACCATCATTCTTCATAGCACAAGTTTGATCAAACATGCTATCTCATATGTTAGGGGTGGACCCTAATTATCTTTTAGGATTAGAGGTTAAAATTATGATGTTATTTTAGCCAGGTTTGTATTCCATTCTTTGAATCTCTGATGGAATGGGGAGTTTCAAGGGGAGGACCCCCCTTGCAAGGTCTGGGTGCCGTGCACCCTAGAGAATTTTTTTAATTAAAATTGCCTTGTTAAACTGTTATAGTCAATCTAGGCCGTTAATTAAAGGTTTCTAGATCTGATGGTAGAGGTTATGTTTAGGCATTTTAACCCTAAAACATATTGATATATGGATGAGATGTATGAATGTGAAAAATAATAATGAAATATTATACACAGAGAGGAGGCATAAAAGGTAGAGAGGTGTAACAAGGTTTGTTACAATTTTTTTTTCTCCCTCGTATTGCTAGAAATAATATAATAGACAAGTTTGATGGATGTAGCCCATCTTGGGTAAACCATGTTAAATCTGACATTTCCTATTATGTGCATGTTTATGTTTATTTTTTGAATGTTTGATTAATTCATTTCATAGTTTCTCTTGTATGCAATTTAGGGCTAGATCTAGGTTTTAATTTATCCTAACATCATATATTATGCTATAAGAAAAAGTGCATTACAATATCAATCTAGAATTCATTCCTTCATGTATCTATATCTGAATCAACCAACCTTATGTATATTTTATAATGCTTTACAACAAAGGTATTTATACTTGTTTTTCCTTGACCAAGTCTTAATTTATGGCATGAAGAATTGACACACAAAATCTCAACAAACTGAGAGTCATGGCACTTATAATTGGTTCTTCCTAAAGACTTGAGCCTCAACACCCCTTAGATCCATGCTCTATGCTATATCTCAGAAGCCATGTGTTCCTTTTTTTATGGGTGGGTGCAAAACATCCTATCAATAAGGTTAGAGTGACTCATATGAATTATTCTTCCAACTAATTCCTACTTCTCACATTCTCCCTTAGTCTTCCACTTCTATTCTGAGTCTTACATCCTTAGGTCCCTCATGACTCACTTTTCCTCTGACGGGGTCCTCTCGCACTGGTTCCTTTATTTTGTTGTTCTCTTAGGCCCCTTAGGTTCTATGCCATAGTGCTTTTGAGCCTATCAGTTACATGCCAAAATGGGATAACATAGTCAAAATTTTGGGGCCAAAATCTAAAGTTCATTTTATTGTTCATTTATTTTATATAGTTCATAAATATGTGCATAAGGATCCTCAAAATTGGTAATAGATCACTTTATGAGCCTATGAATAGATTTTAGATATTTTTTCAGTAGTGACTTTTAAGGAGCTACACATTTATGAAAATATTTTTCTTTGCCTCTATTTTTACATATTCATTGTAGGTTCGGATAGGGTAAATACCCTTCTACATAATTATGGAAAGTACCTGGGCATAATCCCTAAAAATCATTGTGAGGAGTACCATAGGAACCCTAAAGTAGCTAACCCATTGAGAGGATGTACTAGTGACAAGGGTGATGACCCCATCCTAATTGTCTAGTTTCCACCTGTGAGGTAAACTAAGAGATATCACTTAGGGGTAGATCTATGGCTGATTTTTTTTAGAGATCGGTACTCATTTAAACAACATTGGTGGCTAGAGAGATTCCTTGAAACCCTTAGACAAATAAATATACTTAGGGACCATATATAACATAAAAATTTTAGAATACCAACAATAGAGTGATCACAGTTGAGAATAGTTAGTAACCACACACTTACCAATAGACTTTTGGTAGGAGAAACAAGCGACAATAAATTTATAAAAAAAGTAAAAAAAAAACCATTTTTTCACCATATTTCTCTCTCTATAGTTATGTTGACTCTTAAATTTTTTTGGAACACTTGAAATTCCATTTTTCACATTTTTTTCCTTGAGGCTTCATATCCAAATTCCACTTCTATTAGCCAAAAATCTCAACTTTTTTTTTTTGGGTTTTTCCATAACTTCTTTAGTTTTTTTCCTCTTGATTCAAAACTTTTCCATAGTTTTCCTTTCCCTTTTATATTACTTTGTTTCTCTTGGACAATTTTTTTAGTTTTTCTTTTACAATTTTGAAATTGCCCTTGCCTTCATCAATCCTAACTAGGAGATGCCAAAAAACTAGTAAAAGTATATTTAACCCTTTTGATTGAGTCCAAATTAAAAAATTTACCTATTGATCATGTCTTACAATGCATTTTTCTATCCCTTGATAAAAAAAACACTGGTTATGGTAGCCATTCATGTAGGTAAAAATATCATGGAGGAAGAAATCACAACATTAAAAACTAAGATCACTAAGTTAATCGATATGATATGTTGACTGAATTAGTAGAATAGCCTTTTTCTCAAAAAATTACAAGAGTCTTCTTTAGATAATATTTTCTCTTCTCACCACACATCACATGGGCCCAAGGTTGACTTTACATAGTTCAATGGTACATATCCTACATGATGGATATGTTGAGCCGAGTAATTCTTTAACCTTCACAATACTTATTCAAGCAACAAAGTCCCAATTACTTCCTTTCACTTAGAACAAAAAAAACTCTAATGGTACTATTGGTATCTCTATTTGAATGATGAAATCAATTGGATAATCTTTGCATCCTTAATTTTGGAAAGGTTTGGCCCCTTAACATTTAATAAATTTACAAGAGCTCTTACCAAACTCTACTAGACAATCAACATTCATGATTGTTAGATTACATTTGAGAAACTTGTTAATCACACTAAAGGGTTATTAGATGACTTCTTCAAGATTTATTTTATTAGTGGCCTCAAAGATCCAACCTGATCAGAGGTGACAAATTTTCATCCCAACCATATGATGGATTCCTTGGGTTTGGCTAAGTTATCAGAAGATAAACTCTTAGTGTAGCGTTAACTTCCCACTTTCCCACTCATAAAGAATATAACAAACCACTAGCCAACCACAACCACACTGGTCAAGCATCTTAATGAGGAAGAGATGTGAGCTCATAAGGAGAATGCATTATGTTATAATTATGATGAGAAATGGATTAAGGTTCATAGATGCATCACATAAAATCTCTACTTTCTATATGTGAAATCACCACTAGAGCAGGATAATGACCCTGATATTTAGGAATTTTAGGATGTTCAAGCAAAACAAAGCCCCTCTATGGACTCAATGGCTTAGGAGACTCAACCCAAGATCTCTCTACATGTACTAGAAGGTGTTACCACCCCTCAAACCATGAAGGTCAAAGGCTTATTTAAAAATATCCCTCTCATAATCCTCATTGACTTTGATAGCATTCACAATTTCATCGATCTTTGCATTGCTAAGCAGATAGACTACTTTGTACACCCTTGTTCTAGCTTTGAAGTCATGATTTCTAATAGGGGGAAATTTCTATGTAAATGGAAGTGTATAAATGTGCATATCATGATATGAAATTAAACTCTTCAATCATATATGTTTTCCCTAACTTTAGGGGGATGTGATGTGGTCTTAGGGGTGTAGTGGCTCTGCACATTGGGACCTATTCAATGGGACTTATCTAAGATTTGGATGCAGTTCATAGATAGTGGCTGAAAGTACATCTTAAAAGGGTTATTGGATGGATCTACTCACATCATCAGTTCTCATCACATGGAAAAGATTCTAAAGAAAGGCTCACATGGGGTCATTACCCAAATTTACTCCATCCAACTCTAAATCCCCACCGCTACTAATTACCCTTATGATTTACAAGCCATACTTGATAATAATGTAACCATTTTTATAGAGCCAGTGGGTTTTACCCCTTCATGTCCTAAATATCATTACATTCCACTCCTTTCAGGAAGTATCCCACCAACATCTAGACATACCACTATCCCCATATGCAAAAGATTGAGATTAAATAAATAATATGGGAACTCTTCAATTCCAAAATTATTCACCCTAACACTAGCCCATACTCCTCACCAATGATTCTTATCCATAAAAAATATGGGTCATGGAACCTCTGCATTGACTTACATTCCCTTAACCACCTCATTATCAAAGATAAATTCTCAATTTTGGTTATTAATGAACTTCTTGATGAGCTCCATGGGGAAAAGATTTCTCCAAATCAGATTTTCATTTAGGATATCATCAAATCCATGTGCATGCTAATGACATTCTAAAGACAACCTTTTTCACCTATAATGATCACTATGAATTCTTGGTCATGCCATTTGTACTTATAAATGCCCCTTCAACATTTCAGGCACTAATGAATAAAATCTTTCATCCTTTCCTTCATCAATTTGCTTTGGTTTTCTTTGATGATATTTTGATCTACAACCACACATGATCCAAGCATCTCTAACATCTTGACAGGGCATTACAACTTATATCAAACAATCAATTATATGCCAAGTAGTCCAAGTGTTCCTTTGGTTAAGAGGAAGTTGAATATCTAGGGCACATTATTTTTGCTAATGGGGTCCACATGGATCTACAAAAAATTAGTGCCATGCAACATTGGCCTTGGCCAACAACCCTCAAGAGCCTTCATGGTTTCCTAGGCCTTATAGGATACTATCATAAATTAATCAAGGATATTGGAAAGATCGTGGCTCCCTTGATTTTCTTATTAAATAAGGATGAATTCACATGGGATTTCATATCTGATTAGGCATTCATGGCACTTAAATAGGCATGTGTAGCACACCAATTTTTTCCATGTTATACTTCACCAAAACTTTCACTATCAAAAGTGATGCCTATGGAAATGGCTTAGGTGTTTTTCTTCTCCAAGAGGGTCATCCCATTACTTTTACTAGGAAAGACCTTTCTAGATGAAATTTGGCTTTATCTACATACAAAAAGGAAATGATGGTGATTCTACATAAAGTAAAAAAAATGGTAGACATACTTACTTGGGAATCATTTTTACATCAAAACTAATCACCTGAGTTTTAAATACTTCCTAAAACAATAGGTCTCATCACCAACACAACAAAAATGGGTCACCAAATTCATGGGCTATGATTATGAGATATCTTAAAATAAGGGTAAAGATAATGTCATGATAGATGCTCTCTTACACACACTCAAGGACCAAAATTCCCTTTCTACCATCTCCATGCTAATTCTAAACTAGTTGGAATCTATACACCAAAGGTATGAAAATTACCCCTTCTTATACGACCTCATTCAACAATTTACCATTAACCCCTCTATAGTACCACATTATTCATGGGATGGTGATTATCTACATTACAAGAGTCATCTATTGCTTCACAATAACATAGACCTTCATCAAGATGTATTCTATGAAATCCATGCTTCTCTATTAGTAGACCACTCAGAATTTATCAAAACATATGAGTGGGAATGTCAAAACTTTATTTGGAAGGGGATGAAAGGGGAAATTAAAAAAATGGTGGATGAATGTGATAACTACCAATGCAACAAAGGTGAAACAATAATGATTCCTAGTTTTCTTGAGTCATTTCTGATTCTTACTAGGATTTGGACTGATATTTCTATGGATTTCATTGAAGGGATCCCTAAATCTAGAAGAAAACTAGTGATCCTAGTTTTGGTAGATTGCCTCTCCAAATATAGTTATTTTTTTTGCCCTCAACCATCCCTATATAGCCTCCATGGTTGCATAAAGTTTCTTGAATTAGATATTCCATCTTCACGGAATCCCTTCTTTAATCATATATGATCGTGATGCAACTTTCACTAGCCATTTTTAGATGGAGTTATTCTGATGCACATACACACAACTGAAGATGAGATCTAGGTATCACCCCCAAATAGATGGCTAGATAGAAATTATCAATATATTATTAAAAACATTCCTTCATTGCTTTTATTTAGGATAACAACAATAATGGGCAAAGTGTCTTCCCCTCACAAAATGGTGGTAAAATACCTCCTACGACACTTCTACTAAATTACTCCATGTGAAGTAGTTTATGGTCAAACACCCCTGACACTTATCCCATATACCCCCAATAGTTCCCCATTTTAGGTGATAAAAACTTCTCTCTAACATCAATATCAGATTCTCAACACCCTATTGGGAAATATCCATCTAACATAGAACCATACGAAGCAGTAGGATGATTGACATCACTCTGAGTGTACCTTTCAACCTGACAATATTTTTTTTCTTTATCTACAACCATACAAGCAATCATACCTAAAAATAAAAGGTAATCATAATATTTATCCAAAGTTTTATGGGCCATATAAGGTTCTCTAATAGATTGGGTCTATTTCTTACAAATTGGGGCTTCTACCTTCCTCTTAAGTTCACCTAGTATTTCATGCCTCTTATCTAAAGAAAATTCTTGGAACCAACATCAGAGTGTAAATAATGTTACCAAAACTTGATAATGAAGGATCCAACCTTCTTGAACTAGAAGTAGTCCTAGATAGGTGCACCCATCAACTTCACTCCCGCTCAATCATGAAATTTTGAATCCATTGGCATGGTATGCAACTAGAAGATGCTAAATGGGAACCACTATTCCAAATTCAGCAATAATTCCCACATCTAAATATTTGAAGACAAAGCTTTTTCTAAGGGGGAGGGGATATTAGGAACCTATGTCCTACCCTTCTCTTAGCATTATTAATGTATTAGTTTCTATGGATGCATATATTTTATAAGTCATTACTTTAGCATATTTGAATTATCCCACATACAAGGGAAGTAGTAGTTGTTTGAATATACTTAGTATTTAAGTAAGTATTGAGACCCAATGAAGGCATCCAAAAATATTATTTTATTGAGCTTGCTCAAATTAGGTTACCCCCTTATAGTGGCCTACAATCTAAAGGTTATTTTATAAAGTTCATTTTATTGTTCATTTATTTTTTATAGTTCATAAATCTGTGCAGAAGGATCCTCATAGATTGGTTGTGATTATACCTATGAGATTTCATTGTCTTTATCTTATATTTTTTCTATTTTTTAAATGATAACTACAACTTAGGTTATTTAGAATCATATAAAATATAGATGATAATTTGTTTTTGAACTTGTTGTGATGACATATTCAATTTCATAGTACATTATAGATTTAGTTCATGTGATCAAACCTTTAGATTTTGGTCTTAATTTAAGTGGCCACACAAATATTATTATTTAACCTTAAAATATAGATTGGGGAATCTAGGGCTAAAGGGGTAGATATAATTTACTTCATAAGGATGGTAGACTATTTCTAAAGCAGACCAATTACTTAATAAACTTAGATAAACATATACTAAATTTATTATGCTAAGATATGCTAAACATAGAAAGTATAGCTATGATAGATATTAAAATGATAATGAAAATAAGATACTTAGTTGGTTCTAATACTAATACAAATATGGATATGGAACAATAAGAAAGTAGACTAGATTTGAATTCTAGATTAGTCACTCGATTTTAGAAATTAGACCTTTGTGGCCATAGACACTTGTGTTGACTTAGGATAGTTATGTCAATATTTATATCTAACTTGGATGCAGGTGCCCAATATAGAATAATTATTGTGTTAGGAATTAAAAGAATTTAAACTATATTTAAATCACCATAAAATTGTTTTAATTCCTAACAACTAGTATCAGAGCCATTGGTTATGTTTTGATAAATTAGTAAATCATAGGAAAGGTTATTAGCTTGAGTGGGAGCTATGGGAGAAGAGATAAAATTTAGGTTTGAAAAATTTTATGGTAATAATTTTGTTTCATGTAAAATGTAGATGGAAGATTACCTCTATCATAAGGAGCTTCATCTCCCCTTGGAGGGGAACACAAAACAACTTATAAGTATGAGTGATACAAATTGGTCATTACTTGACAGGAAGCCATTGGGAGCCATATAGTTATGATTTGCATCTTCTATTGCATTTAACATTTCTGATGAGAAAAATACAAAGGATCTCATGGATAAACTTAAGATGTTGTATGAGAAACCCTCTGCTTTTAATAAATTTTTTCTTATGAAAATATTATTTAACATGAAAATGTCTGAGAATGGTTCAATTGCTAATCATCTCAATAATTTTAATATAGTTTAAAGTATGATCACTTTTATTGGAATTAATTTTGATGATGAAGTTAGAACTTGTTGATTTTTTATTTTTTGCCTGATAGTTGGGATAACTTAGTTATGGTTGTGAGTAATGCAGTCCCTACCAAGGGAAGATTAAATTATAAGGATGTTGTAGTTGTGATTCTTAGTGAGGAAATGTGGAGGAAAATCACTAGTGAGTCATCTTCAGGTAATGATTTATTTGTTGATACTAGAGGGAGGTAAAATCACAAAAACAAAGGCAACCATGGAAAGTCAAAGGGTATATCTAAATCTAGATCGATATCTAAGATGGTATGCTGACATTATGGGAAGAGTGGATACTCAAAGAAGGATTGTTGGTCACTTTAGGATAAGAATGCCAACAAGGAGAATCAAATGAGGTAAATGTTAAATCAGGTAAATCACGTCAAGATGCCTTAATTCTTTCTATGGATAGTTTTTTTGAGTCTTGGGTATTGGATTCAGTGGATTCTTTTCATGCCACCCCACATAGGCATTATTTTACTGATTATGTTCAAGAGAATTTAGGACATGTTTATCTTGATGATGATGAAACATGTGAGATAGTAGGGAAAGGTTGTGTTCAATTTAAAATGAAAAATGGGAACACATGGCTACTTAAGGATGTTAGACATGTGCCTATGTTGAGATGGAATTTAGTTTTAGTGGGGCAATTGGGTAGTGAGGTTTGTTTGTAAATGTTTATTGTAGATTCTTAGAAAGTTACCAAAGCTACTCTTATGATTTCAAGATGTAATAAAGTTGGTACTTTATATTTGACTATTAGTGTTGATTCTTTTGATTTAGTTGTTGTAGATGGAAATATAACTATGTAGCACTACATGCTTGGTCATATGAGCCATAAGGGCATAGAGATATTAAAAGACAAGTTTCATAAATTAAAAGATATAGATATAGACTTATACGAGAATTATGTGTATGGAAAACATAAGCTGCTTAAGTTCCTAAAAGTTGGACCCACAAAGAAAGAGCACAATTTAGAGTTGGTAAATTTAGATGTATGGGGACTAGTTCAGGTATCTTTTATTGGTGGTTCCAATTATTATGTCACTTTTATTGATGATTCAACTAGAAAATTTTGGGTTTATTGTATTAAAAACAAATCTGATCTATTTGACACTTTTAAGAAGTGGAAAGCCTTGGTTGAGAAGGAAACACCTCTCAAGTTGAAATGTATCAGATTAGATAATGGAGGTGAGTATTGTAGTAATGCTTTCTTTGATTATTGTTATAACAATGGAATCCATAGGTAAAGGACAATTCCATGAAATCCATAACAGAATGGGGTATCTAAAAGGATGAACAAAACAATAATAGAATGTGTTAGGAGCATGAGGTTACCTGTAGGGTTACCTTTATAGTTTTGGGCAAAATTAGTTAGCATGATAGTTTATTTGATTAATAGAGGACCTTCTATGCTCTTGGATGAAGACATTCCTAAACAAGCTTGGTCTAGTAATAATGTTGATTATTCTTTTCTTAGAGTCTTTGGATGTGAGGATTTTACTCTCATTAAGAAAGAGGATAGGACCAAGTTAGAGGCAAAATCATAGAAATGCACATTTGTTGGTTATGGTGAGGATGACTTGGGTTTCTATTTATAGAACATTAAAGATAAGAAAATATTTTGGTCTAGAGATGTAGTCTTTAATGAAAAAGTTATTTATAAGAATCAGTTGTAGGAACAAGAACATGAACAAAAAGAGTACAAGAATTGGATGACATTATGGATGGAAAAATATCTAATAAATTAGTTCAGGAACCTTCTACATAAGGACAAAAAAATCCTATGGTAAGAAGGTCTTATAGGGTAATAAGAACACCTAAATGTTTTTCTCCTTCTTTGAATTATTTGTTACTCATTAACAATAGAGAACCAAAATGTTATGAAGAAGAAATGCAGGTAGATGCCAGGAATAAGTGGGAGCAAGTCATGGATGAGGAGCATAGATCTCTCATGGAGAACCAAACATGGGATTTGGTAAGGCTACCCAAGGGCAAGAGTGCATTTCCAAATAAGTGGATCTTCAAAATAAAAGAAGAGGATGAAGGGAGAAAGAGGTATAAGGCTAGGATGGTAGTCAAGGGGTTTGCACAAAAATTAGGTATTGATTTTGATGAGATTTTTTCTCCTATTGTAAAAATGACTTTTATTAGGACTATTCTTGGTTTAGTTTTAGTTGAGGATTTGCACTTAGAACAGTTAAATGTGAAAATTGATTTTCTTCATGGTAATATGGATGAAGAGTTGTATATGAAGCAACCACAAGGATATGAGGTCAAAGGGAAGGAGAACTTTATGTGCAGACTAAATAAGATCTTGTATGGCCTGAATCAAGCTCCATGGTAATGGTATAAGAAATTTGATTATTTTATGTTGGAACAAGAATATCAAAGGTGTAATTCTAGCTATTGCATGTACATCAAACATTTTGATGATGGTTCCTTTATTATATTAAACTTGTATGTGGATGACATGTTAGTTGCAAGAAAGAACATACACAATATTCATATGCTCAAGAAATAGCTTAGTGAATCCTTTTATATGAATGATTTGGGTTCTATAAATCAAATTTTTAGTATGAGGATTACTCATGACAAGAAGGAGAGGAAGCTGATTTTATCCCAATTAGTGTATGTGAAGAAAGTATTGGAAAGGTTTAACATGTTGGATGTTAAACTATTGGTACTTTTTTGGTAGGCCACTATAGATTATCAAAGGAGTAGTGTCCCAAGATAAAAGTTGAAAAGCTTAATATGTCCAAGGTATCTTACTCATCGATAGTTAGCAGCTTGATGTATGCCATGGTTTGTACTAAGCCAGATATTTCCTAAGTAGTGGGAGTTGTGAGAAGGTCTATGAGTGATCCAGATTATGAGCATTGGCAATCAGTGAAATGGATTCTTCTGTATTTGAGAGGAACCATGGATTTTAAATTATGTTATGGTGGATCAGATACTACTTTGTGTGGTTATGTGGACTCAGATATGGTATGGGATATTGATAGTAGGATAAGTATGACAAGTTATTATTTACTATTGGAGATATAATGGTTAATTATATTTCTAGGATACAAAAGGTTGTGGCTTTCTCAACCATAGAGGCAAAGTATGTTGCTACCATAGAGGCTATCAAGGAGATGACTTGGTTATAGGATTTTTTTGAAGAGTTGGGGCATGAGTAGATAATTAGGAGACAACACAATGATAGTCAGAGTGCTATTAATTTGGAAAAGAACTCCATTTTCCACTCAAAGACAAAACACATTTAGTTATGTTATCACTTTATTAGGATAACTTTGGAGGAGAACTTGGTGAAGCTAGAGAAGATTCATACTAGCCAGAATCCTACAGATATGATGACCAAGGTGGTCACATTGGATAAGTTGAGACTATATTCAGATTTGGTTGGCCTTAATGGTTATGGAGCAGTGATGGATTCTGTTCAAGAGAAATGGTCTCCAAGTGGGATATTGCTGAGTGTGGAACCCTTTGGGGCTATCACCTGACCACATGGATATATTTTTTGGGCCTAGATAGCTCCAAAAATATGAGTGCATTTTCCCCAATCCACTTTTTATGGAAACTTGCTCCATATGTGAGTGGAATATTCCTATATTTATAATTTCTATGTATTCTATGTTTTATGGAGTTAGTTGTTAGATGCCTATTTTTCATGTTAAATTTATTGATCTTAGGGAGTTAGTTGTTTATTGGAAAAGGGAATGACTTCCTTGTTTTAAGGAGTTGGTTGTGATCACATGTCTTTGAAAAATGTGCTTTTTGGAAGAGGAGAGATAAACATGGCGAGTTCCTATTTAGGTGGGCTTATAGATGAGCTTACTTAGGTAGAGGAGAGTTGTCACATGGTGGATAATGCTTATCTTGAATAATCATTACACAATTCTCCTTGTTTAGTGGATTGTCTTTCACTTGCTATATATATATATATATAGTTGTGATGTGACCTTTAGAGGTTGATGTGTTTATTTGTAGAGAGGGGATTCTGAGAGATAGAGTCAAAGTGCAGATGTTTTTCAAAGTGTAAGTGTTTATTTATAGGGTGTGGTATAGCATCTTGTGAGATACAATATTGTGCAGGTGCAGGTGAAAGTGCAACATAGCTTATGTGTAACATTTTCTACAGGAGATATTATATCTCTGTGAGAGGTCTTTGTAATCTTGTTTTGTTTATAGATTTTATTAAGGACTTTCTTAGTGGATGTATCCCACATTAGGTAACCATGATAGATCTATGTTATATATATAAATTTAGAGAATATCTCACATTAAATCACTTAGGCTAACCATAGGAATACGTCACATTTTTAAAATTGGATGACTTTAGGGAAAACTTATGTTAGGGTAGGGACACTTGTGTTGATGTAGGCATCTGACTGGGACACAAGTGTTTGGAAAATTGGAAAATAATCATAGGTTTAAAACTTCTAAAGATATATGATAAGCAATTGTATAACATTATGAACATAATAAAAGGTCTGAGTAATCAAAATAACATTGGTCAAACTAAGAGATAAGCAATATGCATAGATAGTGTATGTGAGCCTTTTGGTAGAGGGAAAGGTATAGAAGTTAAGGTACATCCATGATATTATTTTTTAATAGTATAAGACTAAGGTGATATATAATTCAAAAATAGTGTCTACATTTTCCCCTTTTAATCTGATAATGAAATTGATAGTTTAAATGAAAATAAATGCATACCTGGGTGTGTATAACACACCTTGCCTTTTCTTGAGTCCAAATTGACTAATTTGTTGGTGATTAACCTACAATAAAAAGCATTTTATGGCATATAATCATTTCAAGTAATCTCAAATTGGAAGCATTAAAATTATTGAAATTAAAAGAGAATAAGGTTTAGTACACCTGTGTGTTAATCTAGCCACTTTGCCTTTTGGTGACTTGATTTGAAGAGATGTATCATTTTGAATCATTAAAGATGTGATTAAGACAAATATAAAATATTGAAAGTGCATATATATAGAGAGATAGAGAGATATTGGAGGACACATGCCCCCAACTTTGGAGAAAAGATGATTTGCCATTTGACAATTGAGATTAACTCAACTATGCAACCCAATCATACTTATAACCTGGTGAGCATGAGTGAACCAAGTCAACTCACACTATAATACTATTGAGTTTTGATGATGTAATCAATTCCAACCTATAAACTTGGCAATATTGAGTGATTTAATCACCTCAAAAATATAAAAATAAAATAACTACTATAGTAGATTGGCTTAATATGGTTCATAAAATTCCAACCTAGTGGATGATGACAGTCCATAGAAGTATTTGAAATCTGAAATATGATTTGATTTTTCAAAATTTGGGTGATCTTTGCATAACATATGCACCTTATATATGTCTCATGCTAAACCTATGTATAACAATGGTACTAATATATAGAATTCTACCACAATTATGTATCTGAATAATATAACTACATAATTTGGCCAATTCAAAAATTATTTAAGTGTGGAGAAAATGTTTATAAAACATGCCCCCACTATATGTCTGAAACTAAGTCTGGTGTATGTGTAGAGAACATGTTTCCAAAACATGCCCCCAATATAATCTAAATTTTGTGAAATATGAAAAATATGGAAGCCATGCCTCTATGGCATGCCCCCATTTGTAGGTAAGGTAATTAGAAACTGGTAATCATCTTACCTCAAAAGGATAAGATAACTATATAATTTTTGTATGAACCAAGTAGCATACAGAAGGAACATGTCTAGGTAGATATATCATTGAAGCATGAATGATGTGATCACATCAAGTCATAAGATTTATGATATAGATCATGGCAACATATAAATAGTAATAATAAAAGATCAACAAGAAATCAAACACATACACAAGATCACTCAAAATCAAATCAAAAGGCAATGGTCTAAGGAGACCTCAAATAAGAGGCATGCTCAAATTTTTCAAAATTGAAGGGACATGACTTAGTCAAATGTCAACAAAATTAAATGACATATTCAAAATTTCACATATAATAAATAATGACATATTTAAATGTCAAAGAGGCAAACAAAGGCACAAGGTCCAAAAATAAAGGAGCATATTCAAATTCCCAAACAATAAAAATCAAGACACTCAAGGAAATGTGAAAAGAAAAAATATAGGTAACCAACATAAACACATTATACTAGTCCCTGGATATATGTGTTAGTAAAAAATGTTAAGTATATAGCATATGAAGTACACTATGAAAGATATAAATATGTATAAATGTAGGTGTAAGTACATAAACTCAAACATGATAATGTAAAATGATAATATAATGATATAACCTATCCGTATCATGATCAAAGAAGTAGATGCACCCAATGTCCACATGACATGAGTAGAGGGAAGGTCCAACATCTGAAAGTGCATAGATCATGTATCTGTGTATGCCTGAATCATACTCAAAATGTGCATTGTGCATGAAACACATGTATATATAAAGAAATGATATGCTATACACTAACATGGAACTAACAATAAAGATGCCAAGGATCTAATAGAACATGTAAATGTTAAAAATATTTTTGGAATTTTAAAGTTTTTAAATTTATTATTATTTTTGGAATATGACACATTGAAACCTTAATTTGGATACTTTACATTGTTTGAATCATGGTTGGATAAATATAAGTGGTGTATATCATGTTCCTCCTCACATTTTACATGTGTAGTAGAAGAACCAATACTATCATTTGGAATATAGATACATTTGTGTTAATGAGAAAAAGATATGCCTTGCTGATTTTGTTTAATTTTTGCTTTCATTTGATAAAACTAAAGAGGGCCTAATGTAAATGCATATGGAGATGTTGTAGGCATAACCCAAACCCTTGCTTGAATTACTTTAGGATCAAAATAAATTAGTATTATTATGTTTCCCAAGGAGTCTTTCCAACCTCTTCTTTGTAAGTCATTTAGATCAAATCTAAGCTATTGTAAACATCTTATATTTCAAGTAGTTTTTATTTGTGTAGGATCAACATGGTTATGCCAAAAGTAAGCACCACCCATAAAAATGTTATTATAAGATCTGGCTAGCATGAATGATTTTTATTTTTTTAAATTGAGGACCTTCATCATTTTAAAAAATATTAGTATCATGATTGCTTATAGATTAACATACATATCTATACACAACCCAATACAATAAATTGAACAAAATAAAGGGATTATGTAATGCTCTTTCTCTAAGTGGAGAGAGAAGACCCATATTAAGAATAAATTGTAGTCCAAATCCAATGGGATGTAATGTAAAGAATACAAAACAATTTTGAATCTTATAACATAGTCTTAAATAGGTTCATCCTCATGTTGATTTAATGCTTGAAAATATTCCAATGATAACTTGGGAATCATGTGCTTATAAAAATGCATAAAATATACACTCTCAAGTTTTTTAAAAAAATGATAGGGAACCCATTGGGGACGCTATAAAACCAATCAAGATATTATTTAATTAAAATCATGTGAAAATATTTTAATAAAAAACAACCATCCTTTGCCCAATGGCCAAAATATTGTATAATCAAATGATTTACAGGATCTTCTTTACCATCAAAGATAGGAAATAAAGGCATAATAAATTTAAAGGGATATAGATGTTCAAATACACTTTTAGTAAGGGTTTGGTCCATCAACATTTTTTTTGAATATTGTTTATGGTATTCATCATGGATAGAGTGTTATTTGAAGATGTTGGTAAGGAGGTTGAAAATTTTCTTGTATGCTAAAAATTTTCCTCCACATGACACATAGGCATGTTAACATCTCCATGAAAAAAAAATGTACATTGATTGTCATTGAATTTTCGAACCTTTGGTATTTATTTTAGAAGTTTTATAATATTTGATATTTTTTTATTATTTGAAGGTTCATCTACCTTTGGTAATGATATATCATGTGTCATTTGAGGTAGGTTTGGTAAAATAACTTATTTTAGAACATTGGGGTTTTTTTTCCACTTTATGTCTGTAATGCACTCTTATTCTTGATGGTTTAATATTATAAGGAAAATATTCCATGATATCTATATTTACCGTTAAAAAAAAATCAATATCAAATGAAGGAAAAAGTGAATCATCACCCTTAATAAGAGGGATATTATTTGGAAATGTAGGCATAATAGGAGTTTGACTCAATGTGTTTGTAATAAAGTCTCCTTTTTGACTAGTTTGTAAATCATCCATGATATCCTTATGGATTTTATGAAAGGTAGCATGATCAAATGAAGGAATATTTACTCATGCATAGTCAATTTGGTTGTATAATGTAATTGAAAAGGTTGCCAATCTTCATTAATATTATTCAGCTCATCTCTTGTGATGGTGGTGGCATGGACATGATTAAAAGGATGGTATCAACTACCATTCAAAGATTTGAGATGATGTGCTTGGGCATTGGGCAAAAGGGCACAATAATTAATTTTTAATCCTTCCTTAATAGAAAGTTTTATAGTTTCATAATCATAATCATAAAAATAATATATATAATTCATGATGAAGGAAAAAAAAATTAGGGTAAAAAAAAGTTGAGGATCATAGGTCAGGTTCATGAAATGTTTAACTCTAAAATATATATTAGGGAATCTATGGTTAAAGAGATAGAAATAGGCTAGGGCACAAGGATGGTAGACTATTTCTAAAACAGGCCAATTAATTGCAAAAATCAAATAAACATATACTAAATTTATTATCTAATATATGATAAAGATAGAAAGTAAAACTATGCTATATGTTACAATGATAATAAAAACAATATACTTATATGGTTATGATGCTAATACATATCTGGATTTGGAATAAAAATAATAAAAATTGGATCTAATTTTTGGATCACTCATTTGATTTTAGAATGGTACCTATGTATCTCCAGATACTTGCATCGACTTGGGATAATTATGTCGACACTTATGTCATACTTGAACACATGTGTATGATACTTAATATCTAATAAAATTGGATGTGACCACTTGGATGCTATTGGGTTCTGTATCTCTTTCACTTTGGTGTATTTAGATCTTGGTCACGACTATTACTCCTTGTCAAATGAAAAGACCTTAGTTATTTTTCTTCATATTGGTTGTGAAAAAATGGGATATTAGGAACATGGTGTTGAGTTTCCCCAAATACCCCTCTGTCAATGAGTGATACCTACATATCTAATATTCTGAAGAGGCCCTCAAACTTATGTATTTTTCTCCTATGTGTTGGATTGTGTATGTATCATACAATGTTGGATAATCAAGTACAATAGTGACCTAACTTGTAACTTGGAAAATATGTCTCATGGAATGATCCTTTAGTAATTAAAACTTGTAGATGTGTTATCCCTATGACTAATATGGAAATAAGAGAAAATCGGAAAACTTTACTCCCTTGAGTGCTTGATTGAATGCTTTTGGTAAGTTGCCTTGTGAGTAGGTAATAAGTTACTAGGTGAGGAATTAATGAGGGTTGATCTTGTGTGTGTGTGTGTGTGTGTGTGTGTGTGTGTATAAATGCATATTAATCCATATGGAGAATATCTCCCATTAAATCACTTAGGCCAACCATGGGTATATGTTACATTGTCAAATTGGATGACTTTAGGGCACTGGACACTTATGTTGGGGTAGGGACACTTGAGTCAATGTAGGCATATGATTGGGCATAAGTGTCCAAGAAAATTTAAAGTAGACATATGTTTAAAACTTGTAGAGATAGATGATAAGCAAGTTTATAACATTCTAAGAATGATAAAAGGTCTGAGTCATTAAAATAACATTAGTTAGATTAATAGATAGGAAACATGTATATGGAGATTGTGTATGCGAGCCTTTTGACAATGGAAAAGGTATAGAAGATGAAGGTACACCCATGATATGAGTTTGTTAAGTGTATAAAACTAAGGTGATAAAATAGTGTCATAATTTTCTACCAAAACCTATGGTTATCTATAGCCTCCTTTAATATTTCCTAAGTCTAGGGTTATATTTAATTTAATTTTTATCACTTTTCATATTTATATTATAGGAACTCATTCAAAAATTAAAATAAATCACATATCTTAACATAATCCATAAATGCCTTTTTATTTCAAAAGTAAAAGTGACTATGTGACCTCTATGATGTCGTTAGTTTATTGGACTGATACATGTCTATATTTTGTCTGCAAGAGTTTAGTGATATTTTGGTTTTTACCCGTGATTCTTCTGAACATGTGTGTCTTTTATTTGAAATTCACCTTTGATCACAAATTTCAAATCATACTTTACCTTTTAAAAAGTGAATGTTTTTTATTTGTTATATGCAGGATCTCATGGATACATGAAAATATTAAATGGATTTCAATGTTAAATAGACCCATGGAGAGCTAGGGGCCACTTTGAAAATAAGAAAGTAACATTTTTTTACTTTGAGACCTTGTGGCCTATAGAGAGTTTCCACATGTATTATCTATGTATCATAATTTTTTATTAAGGTGGTACCTATTTATTATTGTGTTTTTATATTTTAGTCTCTTTATTCATATGTAGGGTTTTCCATGTGGCCACCATGGAGTATAAAGTGAAAAAGTGGATTTTATAACTTGATGCATTTATGTAGTCTATTGTGGACTCTTTAAAACAACAAGACTTTGCATGACTCCATTAATACATAACTTATGAATGATCACCACTTGTCATTTTTTTTGGCAGTTTTATTAAAAAGTGGTCAATGTTTTATTGAGGTATTCAATTTTGGATTATTTATTACTTGTGCATAAAGAAAAAGATTAAAAAAAAAACCTTAAAATTTTAAAGTGGATAATAAAAACTAATGCATCCATGCAATTCTTAAAGTCATTCTCAAGCTCTATGAACTTCGTGGCTGTGTGCCCAATTGGGGATGGCCATGTGGGTTAATTTTTGGACATAGTAAAGTTAAAAATGACAAATAATAATATCTTAGGAAATGTGAACATGGAAAAAGGTAAAAATAGATCCATTATAATTATAAAGTGGATGTTAAAGACTAACATATCATTGCATTGTTTAAACTCATTCACAAACTCCATGAAGTTCATGACTACATGCCCAATAGGAAGAAACCACATGGGTTCTTTTATTGGATGCAGTAAAGTAAAAATCGATAATGGATCAATGCTTAAGTAAATATGCACTCCATAGAAATCTTCCACCTAGCCACAATAGATGCAATAGTGGAAAAGTACATACACCACAAAAATATAAAACAAAATTTATAAATCCACAAATCCATAGAATTAAAAAATTCATTTAAATAGACAAAATGACCTTGTGAGCTCTATGACTATGAACCAACCATAAGATAACATGTGTTAAAATGTAATTATATGTATAAAAAATTCAAATGGAAATAGATCACAACTCAACAAAGGCATAAATTGAAATAAATTATTCCACGTGGTAGAGACAAAGGTAAAGAGAAGAGATAAAGATAATTGAATAATATAATGTGTTTTTAGTCAAAAGAGATAAAGTGAACACCAAAATTGACTATGTGAAGGATGTTCTACATTATCATGATGCATAGAGGATCTAGGTTCGTAGATGTGATCAAAGTTAAATTTCATAGATAAACATTGCTATTGTTTTTATAGTCCAGAGGATATTTTCACGGTGGAAAATTATTTAAATGTGCAAAAACTTGTGATCCATTAAGGGGAATATTAAATTATGATGAGTTAAGTGGAAAAATTATTTAATTCATAGGGAGAAGATATTGTTTAAAATTTAAAATTCTTGGTGACGTGTTTATGTAAAAATATTGAAAGGATGAAGTAGGTTTGATGTGTTAGGGACTTCAGACCACTCAATTTACATTATAAATACTCTATATTGAATCTAATTTAAAGGGATGAGAAAAGAATAAGGAAAGTTTGGATAGAGCAAATTATGTTATCATTTTTTGGAAAGTTGCAAACACATTGTGAATGATATTCCTTGAGGTTTTTTATTTTCTCAAAGTTATGATGTGTTTAATTGCTTCTTAAGTTGATAAAATATTTAGATTTGTTTTATCTTCTCCATGTGTGGATAAATTAGATTGGACTTATGTTATTCAATCATATTTCACATGCATTATGATTTTTATTAAAATCTATATGGTTAGATGAGATTAACTATTTTACATAGTTGTATTATCTTATCAAATTGCATGTATAAGATTGATTCATAACTATTATTTATCATTTGGTCTTGGCACTATGTTCATTTATATTTGAGTGTTAAATAGATTTGGTAAACATTAGTTTTTGTTTCATTAAATTGAATCTTCTATTGACTCAATGAAAAGAAAAAATAATTTTGTATCTAATATTAGTTTCTTCCATACCCTTCCCTCATTTTTTAATTTTATTTATGAGATTTGATCAATTTCACTATATAAAAGGTTAATGACATTGTGAATACACATGTTATGAACTCTATTTGGGTGAACATGGATGGATTTAATTGAGGGTATGTAGCTACATTGTAAACCAATATATTCCACCATTAGATCTATTAGATAAATGTAAACTAAAACTCATGCCTTAGTTCATCTATGTGATCTTAAAATGAAAGGGTATATATACAAACCTTTTGTGTGATTAGAACCAAATTTCATAGGTTTATGGTTATAGAAGGAGGACGAAGAAACATATGATCCAATGCATGAAACAAATCCATACTCCAATATTGTCATTGAAATAGAGGCATACATACTTCATGCACAATTTTTTTTTCATGTAAAATTTATGATAGGATTGGCTAAATGTCAAAAAAAAATTATAAAAAAATTTCTTGGCTTGGTGAAAAAAACATAAAAATTCTTGGTATTCGACATTATTTCCCTATGGATTATTGCAAGTTCATTACCAAATTAAAAAATAATAGAATTGTTGAAGAGCATGGCCTTGTTTTCAAAAATACTCTAAGAATCCTGAATGTTCAATATAAGTATGTAACTTGTAGGTTGTTTATTTTCACATTAGATAAAATTGAATATGATTATCTCTAAGTCTAACACCATGTTCAATCAATAGTTATAAATAATTTCATGATGCATTCATTCTAAAATTTGTCCATATGATTGATCCTTTTATTTTCTTTAATAAATTGGTCATAGTCAAGAGAAAATCAATTAAACCAAAAGCAGATTTTTAAATTAATATTTTAGATAATATATAAAAAATTCTAATCAACCATGGACCCCATGAAACAATAATTATGGATGTATAATAATTTTGACTGCATCATCTCCATGTTGGTTAGAACATCCACTAAATTTGCATTAGTTATAACATATGAAGATTTTATTCTAGTGGACAAATAATTGTCATCCCAAAGAAAAAATATTTCATTTGTGATGGACTATGACATCTTTCAAAATGTTATTCCAAACATTCCTAAAGTTAAAAATAATTTAATTTTCCTATGATCAACCATTTAGATTAGAATGTTGTTCACATTGAGTGTAATCAACTAGCACTTGTCATGGATACAAATGAATGCATTATGAATGATTTTCTTTTCTGAAGTATATTTTGAATTTGAATATGATGCATAAGAACCACATGAATCCTAAGAGTGATGAATAATTAGTGTGTTGCATAGTATATACCTAACAATATTATTGAGAGGATAGTCTATCAAATTTTGATATTAAAATAGAATAACAAATGTTAGATGATGATGAAGACCAACATATTTTAGATCGAGAAGAACATAAAAAATCCATGTAAGAAAAATAACATAATATGCTTATTTAGTAGCTTATACATATCTCAAAAAACTATTCTTTATTAAATCTCTTGCTCCAAACATCATAGTCACTAATATTCAAGTAAATTAATATTTTATTCATGCTTGGCCTAAATTTGAGGTAAATGTCTCTTATACCATTGTCAATTTTTATTTAGGAATTAAGGTAAATGCTTATGATGAACACATGATTGTGAATTTATTTTATTCTAAAATAATAAATTTGATTGAACTATTAAAAAAATACAAGGACATTCTAATAATATTGATAAATGTAACTAGCAAAAACTTGCTTTTACCAGGGAATGGGAAATGTTTCACACTGTTTCCAAACCTACCCTCCCACCTTTATTTTAAGTTTTTAGTCTAGGTTAGTTTAAGATAATATTATTTATATTATTTTTTATTTATTTAATGTTTTCTTAGATTAGCTTTTTTTGATTACCTGGTAACTTAATAAGCATTTTTGAAGGTAGCATAAGAGAAACTGGGGACATTTTTCTCTGTATCCACCTAGGGAAATTAGACCACTTCCAAAATTTTGCTATATCTAGGTTACCCAACTATATCCATACATGTTTTGGAGCTTGGATCACTATAAAAATGTTTAGATTCAATAAAAATGGTAAAATTGTTAGTGAACAATGATATCATATTCGATGTTATTATAGTTTTGTTAAAAAAATGAAATTTTGTTTTAACATTTTCACATTAATTAATATTTTTTTCACATTGATGAGTTTTCATGGCTAAACTTAATCATAATAAATATTAAATTGAGGATTATGAAAAATAAAAATAAAGATCAATTGAGATTAAATTTTTCTATCCCTATACTTGGCTATATTGGTTCCCAGCCTTTGGGAAATCATACACACAAAGACACACATGCATGTACACAAGTAATATGAAACCTTAAAATAAAAACAATTTTTTTAATCTTATAAGGGTTATTTGGGTAATATCCATTAGAGATATGGATTTCTAAATATAATTATAACATGGTTTAGAGTGGAGCCAAATGTAACCTATTGGGGTTGTAGACATTGGCTAGTAGTAGAATAATACCCATCCTTTCCCAAGCCATTCCTTATATAGTATGTATATGTATATGTATATATAAAGTTCCCATCATAAATTTATGATCAAGTGGTTGCTCTCATATCTTATCAAAAGTATTCATGATAAGGTGAATGAATAAATTCACACATTATTGACTCTTTTAAGATATGAGTACCTAGTATGTTATGTGATTGTGCTAGAAATAACATTCAAAAATTCATTTTAAAATATGAAATTATTTTTAATGTATACTTAATTTCCACTCAAGATAAAACCAAAAAAAATTGAGTTATAAACACATAATAATGTTTTATCCATAGATGTTTCCATTTGTTGTGATCAACACACCCCAATTCTTCAAAATAAATAAGGGCCCTTTTTCATTCTGTATAGATATAAAAATTTCATTGGCACTTAGGTTAATTTATATGATCACACCTTTATATTTTGGATTTAATTTTAGTGGCCATGCAAGTATTATCTACAAAAACCTATGTCTATAGGTGATCCTATTTAATATATCCTAAGCCTAAGGTTCATTAAAAAAAATCACTTGTAATATTCATATTATGTAGGCCCATTCATAAATTAATCCAAATCACATATCTTAGATAATTCATAGAGGCCTTTTTATTTTAAATTCAAAGCTAAAATTTACTACGTGATCTCCATGAGTCCATTGGACTTATACTGTCTCCTTTTTCACCATAGGAGTTTAATGATATTTTGGTTTTGACCATGTGAATTTTTGAAACACACATGTTCTTTGTTTGAAATTCATTTTTGATCACAAATGTCAAAGCATACTTTACATTTTAAAAATTAATCATTGTTTGTTTGTTATATGTAGGACCTTGTGGAAATGTGAAAAAATTAAATGGATTTCAATATCTAATGGAACCAAGGATATTTGGGGGCCACTTTGAAAACAAAAATGGGCATTTCATTAGTCCATGACCCTATGGCCTCAAGCGAGTTATCATGTGTCTTATTTGTCTATCACATATTTTCATTAAAGTGGTACATGTTTATTAATGTGATTTTTAGGTGTGGCCTCTTTATTCATATGCAAGGTTCACCACATGGCCACCAAAAAGTATAAATTGAATATGAAAAGGAAAGGTAGACTAGTGGAACATAAATCAAATTTAATAACTAATTGCATCAAAACATTATGTCATGGGCTTATTTAATATAACAAGACTTTGAGTGACTCTATTAATCCATGGATTATCAATGATTTCCACTTGTTTGTTATATATTTTCAGATCCATTAAAAAATTGTCTATGTTTTATTAAAATCTTTAATTTTGGATTATTTATTACTTAGGCACAAGGAAAAGGTTAAAATAAACCCATTAAAACTATAAATTAGACTTTAAAAATCAACACATCTGCTACACTAATTAAAGTCATTTACAAGATTTGTGACATTGTGACTGTGTGCCCAATAAGAATCATCCATATGGGATACATTGATTGGAAGTAGTAAAGTGAAAAGTGACAAAGGATCACAACTCAGTTAAAAATGCATAGCACAAAAATATTACATGTTACCAAAAAAGACATGATAGTGAAAAGGTTTAGATGCCACAAGAAGATAAAACAAAATTAATAAATACACATATTTGAAAATTCTTAAAGTCATGTGAATAATTAAAGTGAATTTATGATCTCCATGACTATGAACCAACTAGAATCCACCACATGTTGAAATGTGATTGGATGTAGAAAAGTAAATGAAGGGAAAGACAAACCAAAACTCAAATAAGTCATACTTTGAGAAAATCATTCCACATGTGGTAGCAGAGGTTCTTGGAAATTCCATCAAACCTTGATAATGGTAGATAACTCATGTGATATAGATAATAACAAACATAACTAGGACATATACAAACATATGTTATGAGAATTAGCTATGCTTAAAATTAACTGATACAAATTATTTTTGATGTAAACAATCCAAAAATAAGTATTCTTTCATATTATAAAATAAATTAATAAACAAAGTATAAATGAAAAATGGAATATATTAACAAAAATGCAGCATACAAGGAACTAAGAATCATGAGGTAACCATATCATAATCTCTATTGATCTCTATCATAAATGGAACTCCTTTAAAATATATCAACACAATATTTATAACCTTGTTCACATGACTTAGTTTCTTTGCATTCCTCCTTTTGATATAAGACATAACAAGACCTTTCATATTTTGTAGACATCAAAATTACAAGTGCTTGGAACAAGTCAAAATGGATATACACATTACAAAATCATGCAATACATACATGTATTGACTATATATACTATATAATTTTATAGTCCTAAGTTACTGCCAACACTTTCTTAGAATTAAAAGGTTGTCTCATTTTGAGACAACATCACAAGAATGATTTTTCCATCTGCATCTGAAAAAGCTACCTGAAACTAGGTTAGACTAAACATGAGTCATAATTATCACTCAAGGTTCCATTTACCTATTTTCATCTCTCATGCACTAATTATCTACCTATTCAGGTGTTCAACTAAGCATCATACTAGTCTACCACCCTTGTAAGTTTTCAATAGCATGGCATAACTAAGTGGCCTCCTTTTACGGGTTTTAAACTAACCTAGCCCCACTTCTCATATCTAATCTACCTATGAAAAATCATATATATTTTTTTAAATTGCATCATGTCATAGTACCTAAGTGGAAAGAGGTGACATGATAAATGATGGAGAATATATAGAGGGATTCAATGTAAGTGATTCAACTAGAACTAATAAATATGAGGGATCACCAAAGGATGAAATTACTGTTAGAGGTGTTGTTGACAAAGTCACAACTATAAGATCTATTCCTGGAAGTGTTTGTTATGATAGGATTGAAGACTAAGTTAATTTCCATTGATGAAGTTTTTATTGAATTTTTCATGGTGGAATATATTGAGGTATCACGATGAACAAAATCATAGAACTATCAAGGGAGGACAAGTCCTTTAAAATTTCCAATCTAGTAGGGTATCATTGATTTTAATCATCATTTTTCATAGTAGAATTTGGAAAACCATGAGCTGATTGATATCATCATCCTTAGTTGTCATAATGGAGGCTCTTGCATTTGAAATTTTTAACTAGATGCCATGTCTCACCTCTTCTAGTTGATTTCTGTGCCATAGTGTTTAGGCCCCTACAAATGTGTTTCACAGCATTTTATTTTTACAACCTTGTAATCACCCCATAAAAAGATCTTAGGATACCATTAATTTTTTAAGTGTGATGTTTAGTCCTTTTTTAGTGGCTACTTAGTCTTCCATTTTTGTTTTAGATTTGTCATCCATAGCAAATTCTGCATTCACATTTCCCCACACATTGTGTAACTATTGATTCCAATCCAAAAAAATTCATGCCAACTATTGTGCTTGGAGTGTTGTAGTGTCTAAAAACTATTCATAATCCAAGATCTCAATCATTATCTCAATTTATACCTTAGTATTTTGACCCTACTAGTGTAGATAAAATATCTTCTACATAGACTTCCAATTATTAGTCAGTTGATTAAGAATAAGTGTGATCTAGTTCTCCTTAGACATAACTTGGTTTCCCAGGATTTGACTGATCAACATAGGGCATACATCCTCAATTATTTTTTGAAAATTTCTAAATTGAGATTAGAGTGTTGTATTTTATTCTCTGAGTTACGAGGCATCTGATTCCAATGAGTTAGCATTATGTGCAATAGACTCTTGAAATGAGAGGCTACTCTCTCAAGTTGCTTCAATAAAGGAAACTTAAAAAAATCCAAGGAAACTTCCTGATAAGCTAAAGCAATAGATAATGTGGTAGATGTCATCATTGTATAAGCTCATTGGGATAGTTCTATTGGTAAGTAAAATGTCATTTGCTTTTGTAGATAGGGTTGGGACATCCTGAAGCCAAATATCAAAGGTCTCCTTTACCTGATATGATGGCCACTATTGGGCATATATATTATTTAACTTGAAACTTTTATTTTGGAATCCTCCACTAGTTTGAGTGAAATTTAATTTGCAACTTGTTTTTTAGCCTCTAATTTTGTCTCATGCTCTTAATTCTCTAGAGCCTCTTGTTTCTACATTTCTTTCTGAGCTTTTGATTTTATTTCCTCCTCAGGTTATTTATGTTGTGCCTCCTATGCTTATTTATTATTTTGATCATTTTTATTTGGTGTCTCTACATCTTCCTATGATTTATTTGTTCTATATGTTTCCTTCTCCTCTACTTTCTCTTTCATAGAATTTTATTCATCATTTTTCCTTTGTACCTCTGCTTCTTTGGCTCATTTCTTTTGAGCCTCTACGTCCTCGGCCTTCTTCTCTTCTTCCTAATAATATATTTTATGTTCCTCTTATTGGGATTTTTTCCTCACTTCTTCTTTCTTTATATTTCATATCTCACTATGAGCTTGTTTTTTCATACTTTATGTTATTTTTCCTCCTTGCATTTCTGCTCTATCTTACATTACAATATTTTCTTCTATAGTTGACCTCTCTGACTCTACCTAATTTATATCTATGATATCCTCTTCTTGTTTATAAGAAAAAGAGTGGAAAAATTTCATGATAGATTCCTTTTGTACATTATTCTTTTTTTGGTTAGAGGTGTAAGTATATTTTTCAACCACTTAAAACCTTATTGATTTTAGGTGGTTACAAAACTGAAGGTTACTATGTAGGTTGTACATCAGAGAAGTGAACCGTGTGTTATGAGATTATGGAATACGCTCTTGCTTCCATATGTGTTATCTTATTCTTTACCAATGATTCTATGATGATCTTTGTTTGCACTGAGATCTATTGCATAGGCATAAATACTACACTTGTTTTTGTTCTAAAAATTTTGGTAGTTTTTCATTTATGCTTAGCCTCCTATGTGATAGTATCTATAATTACATATGTAAGAGGGGGGTATGTCTATTCATAGATGTTTTCACACTTGATTTTGCAATTTTCATGTGTGTATTTCTTTCTAAAATAAAAATTATTTTTCAAACTCATCATCATATACATCTTTACCCATATCATCAATCAAAGACTGGTATACCTATAATTCATCCATTACCATTTTTGGGAAATCACATTATGCTACAATTTTAGGTACTTGTGAATATTCCAACTAGGATTTAGTGTTGCGTGTTATTTTATTTAGTGGTGGTGATGATGGTATACACTTAGTTTCCTTTCTTTTTTCCCTTTTTAGCCTATGACATGTTGGTAGCTACTTCTTATATAGCCTAAGACTAGACATGTTCTTACATTAATGTCTAGTGTTCTGATGGTATGGACATTCTATGAGGTGTAAATCATAAAGGCTATTCCTATGTGAGTGTGAGAGATTTATACCATCACACTTCAAAGCGTGCTTCCTCCATTGAACTAAATAACAACATAGCTATGATGGGATCCTTTGTAAGTTCAAATATGTAAATTTGGGTAGCATTATGAAGTAATGCCACTTTCACATATTATCTCAGATACTGCATAACATTATCAATAAATCTTGGGTGCGAATCTATGATTTGTTGAAACTCCAACCACCAAGTATTGAAATTTCATAGCTACACATAGTACTTCCATTCCTTAGTTAAAATTAGGTCTGTGAACTATTATGCAGGCCAAAAATCAAATGTCTAGATTGATGACGACTTTAGGTATTTACATTATGTAAAACATAGAATTAGTATAAAAAATTGATGTTATAATGCCTGGATTGGACATTTAAAAACCTTATTGATGTTGGTAATAAGCTAGAAACCAAGCGTTCTGGTTAGTTGAAATATTCTTGCAGATAAATAATGTAATATGCAATATCAATGACTCCCTTGGTTACTTAATTTATGCTCCTTATTATGTTCCAAAACCTCTTGGTAATAAATTTGACCAAGATTCACACTATAATGTATGTGATTGAGATCACCACAATCACCCTAGATGCCCTAACATAGCTAGCCTTGGTATGCTCATGAATTGGGGGTGCCTATGATTTGTATGGTAAGAGAGATTGGCCATGTGTTAGAAGTCATATCTCTCTTTCCATTATAACTACGTTGTTGTGAATTATAACATCATGTGATAGGTGAATAACACCCTCATTATATCTAATTATTAAAAAACATGACAACTTCATCAAGATGTCCAAATGTAAATAAATTGATTAACCTTTCTACATCAAATCCTCGTAGATGACGTTGTAAGGCTAGGGATCTCTCTTGAGCCACTTTTGTGTGATCTAGGGTAAAAATATTTACTTTTAATACATATTTAAACTCAAAGGGATCATGATCATTATAATTATCTTGATGTAGAGTGAGATATATACCCATAGCCTCCTTTTGTGATTTTGATAAGTGAATGAAAAATTGTGATCATCTTATAATAGTTGGTTTTATGAATGGATATTGATGATGATAATTTGAATCAAAGCTACACACACTTCACACTAGAATGACTAAAATTCACTTAAATGCATAAGGATCCAATTCAAAGAAGTATGTGATGGTCAAATTTTAAGTGTGTGCCTCTATATATATCTTTCCCACTTTATCAAAAATGTCCTTGGGATTTAAATATGGTGAGTTATTCATGAACCATTTCATTTAGACATTGAATGCCAATGATTGTTTGAATGATGTGGTTAATTCATTGTCCAAATCGATCATTTCTATTAACAAAATAATTGATGTGACTCATCATTACTTCCCATATTAGGTGTACTTTATTATCTATCAATAGAATTTGATGCATAATATTCATTTAGAAAATAGGCCAAGGTTCATATGTGTAGTCATTAATGGCTTTGAATGATCATTAGTTATCCTTTGATCATACTTTCTTCATTTGCTTATCATTCCTAAATTTAATCATTGAAGTGCTCTTGATACTAGTGTGTGACATGTTCTCCTACTTAGGTCTCTTTTTATCTATGACTTTAAACTGGTTATTTATGCTCTTCTATGATAAATATTACACACTACTACACAAAACCTATAAAGAAAACAAACAACCAAAAAACATGAAATAAAATCCTAAGCTACATGTGATACTTATCACTAACTCATTTATTTATATGAGATCAAAAGAGAGAGATTACTAGTGATATGGTTTAAGCATACAACCTTCTATCCACCCCAAAATAATGGTTCCCTGAAGATCTATTAGTAAAATATCTACTTTCTATAATAATTAATGAATAATATATGGTCCCTTCCACTAAATATGTAACTTTTCAAGAAAAACCCTAAATCTACTATCATAAACCAATATTATCTTGTCTAGATGAAATTATTTTGTGTATAAGTTGGAATCATGCCAAGATTTATAACTCTATTTTCTTACCTCACGTATCCACTGAGATCTATGCCTATTTCCCTCTATCTTGTTTAAGTTCATTAATCTAGATTTCAGCAAGACCTAATCTCCTAGCCTCATAATCATCACATTTCATAAACTAGGAATATTATATTCCATAGGTGTAGTTGCCTAAAGATAATAAACTAACTAAAAAAGAGTGAAATTTATCACACATTTATAATTTATCTGATATACCCAAAGAATCATAGGAATGTGACCCTATGAATCATCCCTTTGAACATTACATATCTTTGTCAGCATCTTACCCAAGATTTTGCTTAAAGCATTAGCTTTCCCATTTACCTGTGGATGATAGCTATGATTTTATGGTGCAATATCATAAACTCTTTAGTAATATTCTTGATTGTGTTGTTAAGGAAATGAGTTCCTTGACCACTGACTAATTTAATTGGAAATCCAAACCTTGTAATGATATTATCATATAAAAACTTGGTAGTGTCCTTCACACTAAAACTTGGTATCACAGTAGCTTCCATCCATTTTATGAACTAATATATCATAATAATGATATATTTTGCATGATTGCATTTAATTAGAGGAGTTATATACATTTCAAATTCATTTCCTCATTGTTCAAAAGGTTTCTCTACTATCATCATAAACAAGGGCATCTCATCTTGCCAATTAGGTTTTATCATTCTTTAACAAACATCACAGTGTTTTACCACTCAATGAGCATCATGAAACTAATTAGACCACCAAAGACCAATCTATAAAATATTTATCATAGTGGATTATCCAATGAAATGGCCTCATACAACTCCTTGATATGATTCCTAAAGGAGTCATGGCAACTCATGTTCTAATTCTACTTTGCATAATACATCATCTTCCCTAATCTTATACACGAATCCATTGATGAGGATATAAATAATTACTGTCATAACAATTTAATTCTTATCTCTTTCAATACAATGCATAGGAAAATTTCCTTATTCTATAAATTTCATAATGTACTTCATATTTTTAGGGATTATAGAGTCTCTAAACAAATATACATCTAGATATTCATCCTACATCTCTTCTAGTTCTTCTCCATTCCATATTCTGCTCAAATGATCAGGTCCCACATTTTCTCTTCCTCACTTCACATTGATCCTAAATAGAAATTATTGAAATAACATCAACCATTGAGATATATTTCCACCCAACATAAGATTGTTAACTAGATGTCACAAGGCCTGGTGATCTGTAAAAATCTCAAATGATGTGGCCAAAAGGTAATGCCTAAATTTATATAGAGAAAATACCATTGCTAAGGCTTCTCTTTCTATGGTCATGTAATTTTTATTTTTGATAGACAATTTTTTGCTTGTAAAATGTATAGGATTATCCAATCCACCATCTCCTAGTTGTGCTAGAACAACTCCTATTGTGATACTTGAAGCATCCACATGTACATGGAATGGCTTCTTCCAATTTGGAAAAACTAAGATAGGCATTGTCACTAACCTTTGTTTGAGTTCAATAAATGTTTTTTGACATTCATGTGTCCATTTAAACTTTGTATCTTTGTGTAATAGTTTTTCTAATGGCACACATATGGATGCATACCCCTTGTTGAGATTTATGTAATATATTATGTGGATTAGAAAGGTTCATAGCTCTGTGGAACTAGTTGGAGGTGGCATCCCCACTATAATTACAATTTTAACCTATCAACTATGATTCCATCATTTCATATTATGTGACCAAACAAAACGCTAAAAGGTGCAAAAAATAAGCATTTCTCTAGATTTAATGCAATTCAAAGGGTTTGACAATGTTCTAACATTAGACACAGTTTAGATAAATGATCCTTGAATAAAGATAATACATCCCAATCATCCAAATAAACCTCCATAAAATCATGAATAAAATATTTAAACACAATTACCATAGCACTAGAAAAACTATTGGTGCATTTTTAAGACCAAATGACATTACCTTATATGCAAATGAACCCCATTCTATTGTAAAAGTTGTTCTATGCTGATCTTCCTATATGATTAAAATATGATGACAACCATTAAATCCATTCATGAATGAATATACCTCATGACCTATAACTAATTAAAGAACCTCATCTATGAAGGGTATGAGAAATAGATCATTAATGCAAACATCATTAAATCCATGATAATACCCACATACCTGAATTTCATTGGTTTTCTTTAGTTAAACTACTAGGGGACCAACCCAATCTACCTTTTTTACTAGATAGATGATCCTTGCTTCTTGCATGTGATCTAGCTCAACCTTCACTTTCAACTTCATGTTGGGATTCAAACTGTATGTGCACTTTATAATTATTTTGGTGCAATGTGCATCTTCCCCAATGATGGGTCTACACCTTTAAATTTTTTGAACTTTGTTGGAAAGACATCTTGATAATAACTTAACAATTGTAGTGCCTCTAAAATATCATTCTGAGTTTAGAAATATCCCAAAGTTGTAAGTGTGGGTACATACTCTATTCTAATATTTTATTCAATGGTTCTTTATATACTCTATTATATCCAGTGGGTAGGGACTATTACAAATTTAGTTATCTTTCTTGTTCTATTTTTTTACATTTTTTAGTCTTTCTTCCTCAGCTTGTCTTGTGATTTAAACTTTTATTAGCTTTACTTCTCTCTTTGATTCTAAGAATCCTTCTAGATTCATATCCTCATGAATCTCAGTAGATTATGTTATATCATCTATAATTCTATTACAAGGTTTTACAAGAGACTGCTCCTATTTACTATCTTTATAGTTTTGAATTGCCAAATTCAAATCTTGAGTTGCTTCTTGTTATGATGATGAATCTATTACAATTCCTAAATATTCCAACATATAAAAGTTCTCAATTTTTTCAATGCATTATATGCTAATAGATTTTCATATTTCAAACAAAAGTTTGGATAAAGTCTTGTTGTACCTATGCCCAATATTGAGTTTCCCTCCTACACTCATGATGCATATACCACACAGTTGGGAGTGGTACTAGAGTGGGGTTGAAAATATGCACCCATTATCTTGGATCAACGCCCCACATAGACCATATATCTAAACATTTATGAAAATGTAGCTCTAGACATTGGCCTTCTTGAAATAATGGCCACTCTATTATAACAGTGTGTGGTAGCTAAAATCATGCTTGTAGAAATTAACATGCTTAGTCCATTATAACTCTATTTTTTTATGAATTACCCACCATGTCATAGTAGTTCCCTTTAAAGAATAATTAAGTGCACTAACTCTCTGATCTATATTAGGTACATGGTGTTCCAACCTAAAGATAAATTAATTGATATACTCAGTCATAAAATATTTTGGCAATTGGTTTTTTGTGGTGAATAACATTTGTAGAGGTTGTACCTCATGATCTCCCCAAACCTAATTCAACATATGCATGTTTGAGTCACCATTTATAGAAAATGTTACGTCCCAAGGTAAAATTCCTTCTTATGTAGGTTAAATGTAATCCATGATTGTTGAACCTATATGATATAATAAATCTACCTAATAATTGGTTAGAGATCACAATAGAGAGGTACACATTTTATATTAAAATTGATGAGATGGAGAATTTGTTAGCACTAGGTTGTCGACTGGTTACTCTATTATCTATGACTGTATATGTTGATCAAGATTTGGTTTAAAAAATGATATTCAATAGCTCATAGATAATTTTTACTTGTATCTACAATGACTTTAAACTAATTATTCTCCATACATACATACAATGACTCTAGTTCTTTTGGAATGACATAAGGCTTATGCTCTGATTTATTCAATGGTATAATAATTATTTTATCACCTTTGTGTACCTCTAATTAGTTTTTCACTATATTGATATTAATTTGTACATCATAATCCCATTTATTACCAATAAAGGCAAGATAATGGGTCTCATCTATTTTTATGTCAATGATCTAAAAATCTCCTCATAAACTCAGCTCAGTAACTTTAATTTCCACATCTTCTAAATAACCAGTTAGCTCTACTCTTAAATAGTCTATAAGATTGAGAGTAATGAGACTATAGATCAAATTTGTTTGACCAATAGCTTTCTAAGTAGATCTACAAATCATGTTGATAGTACTTCTAAAATCAAATATTGCATTAAGAATCTCATACCCTATTAGTTCAATGTTTAGGCATGAGTCAACATCCCAAGGATTCTTAGTTTTGATAGACCACATGACTTTATTGGTATGATGCTATCCTCATTGAGTGCACTCCATTAGATTATTCAATTAATTGGTAATGTTATTTTAAATGTATTCATTGCATAGATTACTAAGAATTTTCAACAAATCTATCAAAGCAGTCATAACACCTTCCTAACTCATAATTTTCATAATATATCCATACATTATGTGTCAAAAGTAGTGATATCACCTTTTGACATAGTCTATTGTTGTATATCATGAATAACCTACATAAATTGATACATCAATCTCTTTTATGTAGTAGGATTAGGAAATTAATCTTATTACACCTTCTCGATTCCATGATCTTGAGGCATTCCTAAGGGAGGCAAACCTTGTTTTATGTGATGTTGCCTTGTCACAACTTGCATAAAATAATTTTATTTTGGTTTCAAAGTGACCATGTTCACATTTCACATTAGTTTCTCCTTCTTCTATTTTTCCAAAACTGGACAGTCTTTAGTATGGTGTTGGCTTGAGACTTTACAGTATTTGTAGTATGGTTGTCTCTGTGAATTCAGTGGGAAATTCTATTAGAAATTATTATACACGCCACATGAATAAAATTGTAGAGGTTGATGAAATTGTTGATCTTTATTAAGTGACCTCCTTGATATCCCCCATGATATCCTCCTTTATACCCACTGCTATTTGATTAGAAACCCAAACTTGGTGTTTTCAATGACTGTTGCACACCAAATCCTCCTTGATGTTATTGGGAACCCCACCCATTTTTTTTTTATTGACTATCATACCCACCATATTGTCTCTAAAGAGAAGATGGAGCCTAACTTGATTTTTAAGGTTGGGGAATCATAGTATTCTATGATTCCAAATATTGATACTATGAAGATAAATGAATACATATAACTATATCTTGTGGTTGATATTGAGGTACACTAGTCATTTCAATATCTGGAAATGGAAATCTTGCATTCACTAAAGGTATCTAATATGTAATAACTATAATCATACTTCCCATGATCCTAATCCTCCTTATGATTACACATCAGCTCACATGCATACTATCAACCCTAGTTATCTCACTTTTGAGGCATTTTCCACTCACATGGACCTTTCCCACATCTTACATCCATCCCCTCTACATCTTTAACACATATTTGACATTTTATGTACCAGACAGGCCCTCTAGATACCTCATGGGGCCCTTTTAGAGGCCTACTAACCACCCAATGTGGCTATTTGACCTAGGTCATGGATTAGGGAGGAAACCCACATCCTAGGTTGCATGTTTCCTTCATAAAAGCTATGGCATAGGTATAACATGCAAAAAAGGTCCCAATTTGGGCCTAAATGACTAGAAATGACTATTTTTTAAATCTTTTTGGTGGATTAGGGTTGAGATATATGACACTTTATCATTTATTTAAGGTTCTCTCTCCTCTATTTTTATTCTAATCTTCCCACTTGATCATCAGACTCAAAGCTTGGCTTCGTTCTTGAATCTCACCTAGTTCAATCTTGGCACACTCAGCTTTCATTATGATAGGGGATGCCCTATTATTTTGAAATTTATCTTGGTGATTCACATTTCTCTATACAATGTTTTTGAAGCTTATGGGTTACTCCTATCTCCCTCAAGACTCAATTTCACCTATTATTATGCTCCTTTCATTATCTCTCTCTCAATTGGTAGATTCTCCTTCACCTCTTCCAAAGCTTTTGGATCTTGGTTTGGACTTAGCTTACACACAACCTGATCCTCCTCCTTCATTGCTTCCTAGTTTAGATAATCAGTTGGTAGAAAGTTTGCACACTTATTTTGAGTTTTATATGAGGTAAATTTTCTATGAAAAGTGAAATTATTATTATTATTATTTAATATTATACATGATATGTTTTCATTGTTATAGTAATTTATCTTGTTTAAGGCACTATCTATGATAGTTTCTAAATTTTTATGCATTTGTATGCAGTTAAAGATATATTTCATTTCTTGAAGTATCCTCTATTATATGTCATGATCTCTTTGGAAATGTTTCTCATTACATATTATAATCCCACATGCTCAAAATAATGTATAAAACTTGCATAAAATAATCTCTCCTCTTTCTAAACCAAAAAATTGTATTATTAGGGAATAATAGTGTTGAAAGAAAAGAGTTTGCTCAAAATTACATTAGGCATGCTCTTGAATCCTTGCTTGAAAATATATTTACTTATTAAAGCATATTTCATTTGGATTTAAAGTGCCTTTACTCCTAAGTTTATTAATTGCTTATTAGCTCTCTTTGTTTAGCATTATTATTTCAATAATTTGTATGTAATTAGTCTTCTAGTCTTAGCTATTTTTTTTTACTGTGGTTATACCTACTAGAGATACTTGTGTCATTTGTGTTCTTGATCATGCTAACCCTAACTTGGTTTACAATTCTATTTGTATCTTACTGTAATCCAAAAAATTGGATAGCCTCTATAGATCTCCTATAGCCCATAGAAGCCTTGAGCTCTCTAGCCTTCTAGTTATTTATTTAAGTACTCTATATACCCCTACCAAACACTAGTGATTTCATTTAAATTCTTGGATCTATAATAAATAATAAAATATTTTTAATGATATCCTCCTTGAGTTCTTGTATATCTCTAAAAATATTTTCATCATGATTTGGGGACTTGTAAAAATTGTAGTATAGAGTCTACATTTTCTAGGTATACTACTCTAGTAAGTGACATTTAAATGTCGCATGACCTACTACTCTACAAATATAATAGAAATATATTTTAATTTTTTAGGTAATTATTCCCATGATTCCCTTCTCTACCACATTGTATACACCATAACCCTAATTTAGGTTTTTTCCGTGAATTTGATCCATTTTTTTTAATAATGTGTCTATCTTTGATTTAATTTTAGTAGTACTACTGGGAGTGTCTCCATAATATTTGATCTATTCCACCTAAATTGTTGTTGTTTTTGCATCATCTTTAGTATAAAACTAAGATTAGGTAATAGAAAATATTATCCTTTATTGTAGTCCTACAAACCAAGCAAATTTGTCTTTCTCATCCATAATGAAATTTACCTTGTTCATGACATATAAGAATCTTTGATCATATTCCCAAACCGATTCTCCCCTTATCTAATTTACCTCGTTAAGATAATAAATTATTTGACTTCAACATTTCTTCATTTTGAATTTTTTTATTAGTATGTCCTAACTTATTTTAAAAATAGTTGGGAGATATCTCATTTATACATGAATTCTAACACTCGACCCATTAGAATTCCAACAATCTCACACTTTTTCACATATTCTAAGGTCACTCCCTTCACTTTTCACTTCATATCTCAAGTGAGAAAGTATTTTTCAAGGTTATAAGACCCATCATATGGTGTTGGAATGATAAAAACTCTTATATTTAGTTCCATATTTTTAATTCTTATAGCCAGTCTAACCAGTTACTGGACAACTACTATGAGAGGTTGTTTCAAAACTAATGATACTAGTTAATACACTATTGTGACTTTTGACTGTTGTGATCCTAAATTTCTTAGTGTTTTAAAACTATCTACAAAAAAGAACTTAGCTTTTTTAATTAACTTTTTCTCTAGTATTCTCTTGGTCTCCTCACTTAGCCTTTAAAATTTTTATGTAAATGAATCAAACCAATGTCCTAATTTAAGTCCTAAATTTGATCTCCTCTTTCAAATGATAAATTATTTATAGGGGATGCATATGATAAAAATGAGTGATCCCTATCTTTACCTTAATTTTCTTGTGAATTTGAACTTGTGACATTTTTATGATTCAACATTACTTCTAAAAATTGCTCTTTCTTTGGTCCAAATAGTATCCTCCCTTATTATTGTGTTCTACCACTACATCCTACCTATTTTACTTATAATCTACCTTTCCATTTCTCATCACTATTTTCCATATCCCATTCTCTCTTTAATTCACTCTTGATCCCTTTTATCTCTATTCATCATTTCCAACTTCTTCTTTTACATCCTCTTCATATTCTACTCTACTCCTACTCCTACTCATAATTACATTAAGATTATCCCTTTTTTACACCTATATTGTCATAGTTCCCTTTCCAATCCCATCATATTCTTCCCACTCTACATTTTTTCATCATCCATATTCTAGGTTCAAGTTCAAATTCATCTCCTTTTGCTCAACTCTTTATCATCCACTTCTACATTACATACAACCCCCTTACACCCTAAGCGACTACTCCATATTAGTAGGGGTAGGTACCATATAATTTTTCACAAATATAATCTTACTAAGATTAGGTATTAATTGAATAAAGTTCCCTTAGATGCCTCTAAAAAATAAGTCTTGTGTAGCTTCAAAAGCTAAGTATCCTTGAACAATAAATTTTGTAATATAATCATTGATGGTAGTTTACATCCAATGATATATTGCATGGGTCCAATTAGTATCTAAAAATAATAGTATTTATAATTTATTTTTCATCCAAACTATAATCTATATCCTTGTCAGCTGAAAATAATAATATTCCAATCTAGACAACCATGCAGTTAGTAGTCCTGATAGCTTGCACCAAAAAAAATCATATATTTCTCCATATATATGCTCCCTATTAACTTATTTCATCATCTTCCATATTATATTTTATTATTATTTTATAAAATTATGGATTATTTTATTTAACCATCTCTCTACATCTATCTATCCTAGTAGTCATCTTGCCATGTTTTAACAAAACAGTTCCATGCTCACCACACCATTGTTAGCAAATTTTCTTGGAAAGTCCAATAGATTTTGCTAATGGAAGATAGTTAGTGTGATATAGATAGAACCCAAACATACAAAAATGTATGTCATGATAATTATGTATGCTTATAATTAATTGATATAGATTATCACAACTATAAACAATCTAAAAATAGGTATTCTTTCATATTAGTAAATAAAGCTATAAATAAAGTATAAATTAAAAAGGGAATAAATTAACTAAAAAACATCATACAAGGAACTAAGAATAATGAGGTAACCATATCATAATATATATTTATCTCCATCAAAGATACAACTCCTTTACAATGTATCAATACAATATTTATAACCTTCTTCACATGACTCTGCCATTTCACATTCCTGCTTTTGCTACAAGACAAAACAATACCTTTCACCTTTCGTAGACATCAAAAATATAACAAATGCTTATAATAGGACACAATGGATATAAATATTAAAAACCATGTGTTACATACACATATATAATATATATAATCTATGGTTTTAAAGTCATAAGCTACTACCAACAACATCATAGATAAAAATGTAAAGAGTAAAGATAAATGTAATTGAATAATCGAACACATATGCAATTGATAAAGATAAAGTGAATGAACACTAAAGTTGACTCTATGAAATCCATGAAGGATGTACTACATGCTCACAACACATGGAAAATTTATATTCACATATCTAATCAAAGACAAATATGATGATACACATTGTTATTACTAGTATCTTTTTGAGGATATTTTCATAGTGGTAAAATATTTAAATGTGTAGTAAATTGTGACCTGTTAGGGGGAAAATATTAAATTGTGATGCATTTAGTGGAAAAATAATTTAATTCATAGTGAGAATATATTTTTGAAAATTTTAAAGTTTTTATGATGTGTTTGTGGTAAAATATTTAAATGCTGGAATAGGTTTTATGTGTTATGGGATTTGGTCCACTCAATTTTCATTATAAATACTCTATATTAAAGATATTTTAAAGGGATGAGAAAGTGAGACTTTAGCTAGATTAAATTTTGTTATGGTTTATATGTGTTTAAATCTAAAATGTTTTTTTATAGGTTGAGGTTACCTAGATACTCATTAAATGGGTATATAGAAATGAATAATCATAAGGGTGATAAGGTAAATTGGGTGACAAACTCAAATATAAACATACATTAAATATCTTATGCTTAGGTATGCTAAAAATATTATGTATGACTATGATAGATATATAAATGACAAAGAAGTAATGTGCTTAGCTTGTTATAATGCTAATGTAGTTTTGGATCTAGAATAGGTAGGAAGTAGAGTAGAAGACAATTCAAGAATAGTTTTTAGATTTTGATTTGGATTCTTCTAGAGATGTGGACACTAATTCCAGCTTGGAGTGGTTATGTTGATGATATTATCTAAAATCGACGTAAGTTTCCTATATGAAATACCTATTGGAAAAGGATTCGACCACCTGAATGTTTTTATGTTTGTCTATGCCTTTGCTTTGGTGCATTTAGATATAGGTCATGGACTATCACTCCTCATGAATTAAAAAAACCTTAGTTTTCCCTATTTATAGTGACCTTGGGGGAAAATTAGTTAGTATACACGTGGTTTCAAGTTTACCCTAATGACTCCTCTATTAGTGAGTGTTGCCTACATATCCAATACTCTGAAGAGGGCCTCAAATTGATGTAATTCTCCCCTATGTATTGGCATGTGTATGAATCATGTAATATGTGATAAGCAAGTATAATAATTCCGTAGATTTTAACTTGGAAAATATAGCTCTTGGGATACTCGTTTAGTACTTCAAACTTGTAGATGTGTTATCCCTATAACTGATAAGAAAATACATTTTTTTTTATCAATTGAATGATTTTGATAAGTTACCTTGGTCTTTTTTGGTATTTTTTTGGGTTTGAAATGAATGAGATTTGATCTTATATTTATATCAATCCATTTAGAAAGTTAACTCACATTAAAACACTTAGGATTACCATTAGGATACGTTTCATTTACAAATTGGATGACTTTAGGGCACTAGACACTTGCATTTAGTTAGGGCACTGGACACTTTTTTTGATGCTAGTGTTTTTCCTAGACATTAATGTCCAGGGATCAAGAAAGTAGGTACATACTCAAAATTTGAAGAGTTTGAAGATAAATAAGTTTTAAGTATTCTAGGCAAGAAAGAAGGTTTGGGTCATCAATATAAGAATAAACAAACTAAGAGATAGGCCAAGGGGCATAAGATAGAATAAATGTGAGTCTTCCAAAATAAGGAAAGGTACATAACTAATAATAATAAAAAAGGTATGCATTTTCCAAGTTTAAAAGGTTAAGGTGCTATATAATTCAAAAATAATGTCTACATTCCCCCCTTTAATCTAGTAATGAAATTGCTAGTTTAAAGGAAAGTAATATGTATCTGGGTGTGTATAACACACCTTGTCTTTGCATGAACTCAACTTGAGTGTTTTTATAGTGACTAAATTGAAACTAGGAGCATGATATAGTGTATAATTAGTGCATATAATCTATAATTTTAAAGTATTTAAATATTAAAATTGAAAGAGTAAGGTTTAGGAGTACATCTATGTGTCGATGTAACTGCCTTGCCTATTAGCAAGTTTATTTTGAAAATATATATCATTGTATATTTATAAAATTACTATTAGAAAAAATATATATAAATATATAAATTTCATATATCTAAGGAGATAGATAGAGAGATATTGGAAGTCACATGCCCCCAGCCTTGGCAAAAAGGTGAGTTACCACATGGCAGTTGAGACTAGCTGAACCATGCAATCCAATGATACTTATAACTTGGTAAATCTGAATGATACAATCAAGTCCAACCTAAAAACATGGAAGGTTTGAGTCATTTAATCACATTAACCATACTAAAATTAAACCAACTACTATAGTAGATTGGATCAATATAGTCCACAAAAGTCTTCCCTGGGTATTAGTTGGTAAAAGTCCATGATATGGTAATAGTCCATAAAATATTTTTGAAATCTAAAACTATAATAAATTATAAAATATTATGCACACATTACATAGAATATTCACCTTACATATGTCTCATGTTTTAAAATATGTATTAAAATGGTACCAATGTATATAATTCTATCATAATTGTGAATCTGATTTTATATAACTATGTGCTTTGGCCAATTTAGGAACTATGTAAGTGTGGAAAACATGATTCCAAATCACGACCCCACTATATATGGAAAAATATTAAAACTAAAATAGTACCAATGTTGAGAACATGTTTATAAAACATGCCCCCACTATAATATGGATATGTTGAATGCTAGATAAATGTGGGGAACATGCTTCCAAAGCATACCTGCACTGAATTTGAAAAATGTGAACGTGTGGAAGCCATGCCTATATGACATGCCCCCACTAAATATAAAAATTCATATAATTACCACATAATGAATAAGTGTGGATAATATGTTTTTAAATCATGCCCCTATTGAATCTGAAATTGTGCCAAATGTGAACATGGTTTGAGTGGTAATAGACTTTAAAAATGGTATTTGAGTTGAAATATTTTATAATTCCATGCTAGATGTAGCAATAGTAGTTTCAGGAAATAAAGGTTGGAAAACATAATATATGTTTTCAATATATTTAGGTTGATTTATTGGTATGCAAATAATTGTAATACCTTCTAAAGACTCACCATCACTAGGTGAAGTGCCCTAAGTTTTATCATGTTTACATATTTCATCTCTTGTAACATACAAAAATGCATCCATTAAGCTATTGTTATTATTGAGATGAGTAATCAAAGCCTCTTTATATTCTATTTGGAATCAATATTTTTCACTAATATTTTTCATTGCTTCATAAATTGAAAACTTAAAATTTGCAACAAAGTACAACAATAATGAAAAAATTAGAAAACCCTAATTGACCTAGGGTTTAATGTTTAAAGATCAGGTTCACCAAAATGTTTAACCCTAAAATATTTGTTGTCTTTGTTGTGGTTACCTAGATATTAATTAAATGGGTATATAAAAATGAATAAGCACAAGGGTGATAATCATATCTACAGTAGACCAATTGGGTTCTAAACTTAGATATAAACATACAATGAATTTCTTATATTGAGTTATCCTAAAAGTAATAAGTAAAAATATGCTATATATAAATAACAAAGAAGTAATTTACTTATTTTTTTATGATGATAATGTAGTTTTGGATATAGAACACACATAAATTAAACTAGAAGATGATTTTTGAATAGTCATCAGATTATGATTTGGATACTTCTAGAGCCATGAACACTAATGTTAGTCTGGGATGGTTGTGTTGATGCTACTGTCTAAACTTGATGTAAGTGTCTTGTAAATAATACATGCTATAAAAGGATGAAACCACCTAGATTATTATGGGTTTGTCTTATCCTTCACAATGGTGCATTCATATCAAGGTCATGGGTTGTTGCTCCTCAAATTTGTAAAACCTTAATTTTCCATCTTCATAGTGACCTTGGGTAAAAATGGGTTAGTGGGCACATAGTGTTGATCTGACCCCAAACACCCCTATAATAATGAGTGTTGCCTACATAAATTATAATCTAAAGTGGGTCTCAAATTTATGTAGTTATCCATTACATGTTGGATTGTGTGTGTGAATCATTTAATATGTGATAAGCAAGTACAATAGTGACCTAGCTTGTAACTTGGAAAATATAGATCTTGGGCTACTCCTTTAGTACTTTAGACCTATAGATGTGATGTACCTATGACTAATATATAAATAGGGAAGTTTTTCTCAATTTAATTCTTGATTGATTGCTTTTGATAAGTTACCTTGGTCTCTTTTGGTCTTTTTGTATGTTCAAAATGAATGAGGGTTGATCTTATTTTTATATCAATACCTTTAGAGAAATAACTTGCATTAAATCACTTAGGCCTACCATTAGGTAATTTTCATTATAAAATTAGATGAATTTATGGCACTAGAAACTTACATCAGATTAGGACACATGTCTATCTTGAAAGTTAATGTCTATGGAGAAGGAAAGTAGGTAAAGACTCAAAACTTTTAGAAGTGGAAGATAAGTAGGTTTTAAGCATTCTAGACAAGATATAAGGTTTGGCTCATTAATATAAGACTATTAAAAGTAATAGATAGTCTAAAGGGACAAATATATAATATATCTTAGTCTTTAGAAAGTGGGAAAGGTCTAAAACTAAGAGGAACAACCAAGGTTTGAGTTTTTTAAGTGTATAAGACTGAGGTGCTTTATAATTCATAACTAGTGTCTACAATAAGCAAGTTTTAAAATCCATTGAAAATGGTATTACTTAACTTGTTTATTTTCTTATATTTATGATGTGTTTAATTTATTCTTAAGTTGAGAAAATATTTGATTTGATTTATCTGCTTTATGTATGAATAGCTATATTTGGCATACATTATTCTAACCATATTTCATATGCATTATGATTGTTATTAAAATTTGTGATTGTTAGATATAATGGGAACACTCCTTAGGATGTGGATAAACCTATGCATGGAGTGAACCTTCAGAGAGGGTTGGTTCCTTTGATGAATCACTTAAAACTAACACTACACTATTGCACTTGCAAGAAAAATTGAAAAAGAGAACATAAAATAAAGGACTAGAAGCAAAGAGGTGATTCAACAAATTATAATCTTCCCTTAATAGCTTTGAAATTAGCACTATGACACCTAAAATAACCGATATGCCTACATAAATCATAAATTTAACTCTCTTGCATTAGTAATTCATAGGAAAGCCATGAGTTACGTTTGAATTAGAAGGAAAGACACCTATACATAGTTGATTTCTTACCCAAAATTGGTTGAACACTACATATGACTTTTAAAATGAAGCCTACCTTGACTAGAGGTGATAAAGTTGGATAATAACCAAGAAAGAACAACTTTTAATCACTATATTATATCAACAACTTCAACATTTCACATTAAAAACAAGTGTAGGAGAAGGTAAATCAATCTTTTATTAAATCAAGGGCTTGAAATATAACATTAAAAGTGGGTAGAGTCTTATCATACCCAAAGAGGGATACCATAATAAACATTCTCATCCCCTTTTATAATAAAATCATACAAGAAAGCACTACTAGGCTACCTAAATACAACTATTACAACTTGATAACTACCTATTCATGAGGAAAATAAATGAAAATTCATATCATTATCCTTTTCTAATGCCATCATACCTACTATAATTAATAATTCTTGGATAGTGTGGTGTAGAATTGGAGTAGAGGGCTTTGACCTTGATATTATTATCCTTTGGTGGGCTTGAATTGGTTCTATTAGAGTAAAATCATTGGGGGGTGAATCAGTGAACCCAGATATTAAAAATTTAGTTCAAATCCTTCTAAACTCTTAATCGTCCAATGCATACATTCATGAGGCATACACATCATTCATAGTAATGAACAAGAAAGACAATGCAAGATCAAGCACATAACACATGACATATGTGGGAAACTCTCTTTGGGGAATAAAACCCACTAGAACCTACAATTGGACTACTATCTTATAATAACAAGAACTAATTTAGACCATCTATAAATTATCAAGGAATTAAAATCCCTATTTAGTGAGACTTCAATCCCACAAGATGCTTCAACACCTATTTAGTTGAGCTATAACAACAACCATACTTTTAGTAAGTTTCACCTTGTAAGGAGGCTATAATCACCTTAGATGCTGAGTTGCCACAACAACACCTGTGATCACATACATCTATGAACTAATGTCTTCAACACCTGATGATGGACCTCTACTTATCACTCTTCACCTTTTCTCACACTAAATCTATAAGAGCACTATTATGCCAACAAAATTATGACCAATAAGTCATAAAAACAGTCCTCAATCTATTATACTCTTCAACTCATCCTTAGGGTACTCTACCCATCCTTCAATCCACAATTCACACACATAAGCCTCTCTCAAATCTCTCTCAAACAACCTCTTGAGCATACTCACCCATTCTGCCTCTTCTAGGCTTATTAGGTCTAATAACCTATGTGATCACCTTCAACACCTTGCTCAAATAAGCATGCATGATCCTCTTCGCTCATATTTAACCTATAAGAGCACTATTATACAATCAAAAACATAACCTATGGGTCATACACATAGTCCTCAATCTACTCTACTTATCAACCCATCCATTGGGTACACTTGACCTCTTCTCTTCACTTCAATGCACACTTTTCTTCAATAAGCCTAGAAACCATCTCCTTTAGTTTCATTATATATAGAGCCTTCATGATAATCAAATTCTTGGTTGGACATTAGACTTTCCTTAATCCTTAAGGCTTCTCTCACATCAATACATAGCTCAATATAATCCATAAAGGTTATACATAGCATCTATGGGTCATCCTTAAGCATCTACACCTTTTAATAAGGCCCTTTTAGCTCTTACAGGTCTCATGGAGACCTATTCACCCATTTATCACTTCATCAAGAAAACCAAAAACACATTACCACTTTAAAATACATGGGTCCACTCCTTATATTCCCTTCAACATCTTAAAATTATCACAATCATCTTAAATCACCTCTGCATATGCTCAAACAACTCAAACACTGACTTGGTACATAGGAACAACATGAACGAATACATAGTCAACTTCTTAGGCATTATTCATACTCAAGATAGATTGATCACACATCCAAAATCCACATCAAGCATCCTCATAGAGTATACAACACTCCCCAATAGCCAATTTATCAAGAGATATCAAAATGGTATATATATCAGCTCGATTACTCTTCTTGGGTCACTTATAGAATAATCATGAATGCATAGACTTGAACATTAATATCTTTGACTATACACACTTCTATATCTTCAAATCACATTCATTAGATGCATCATGGAGTCCTCAGTAACTTTGATTTTTATAGTAATAGTAAATTTAACTTCTATCAAAATATATGGACAAAATACAGAGATCTAGTTTGTCCCTTTTAAAAATTCAAATATTTAACTGACAACGTTCACAGTTAACCTTCGAACACAATGATTACATCTTATGTCCTCTTAACTTTGGATCAATCTCACACCATCGATCTTATCCAAAATTTAATGCATATTCCACCAAAGCCAAACATTAAATATTTTATAGTTGACCTCATCTCGTATAATCTTGAAATGTTGACTCAACATGCTCCATCAATCTCTATGGATTATTTAGGTCTTTAACAATCAATGCTCACCATTTGATCAATCTATATGAACACCCAATCACTATCAAATCCTTATCCTATACCTTTGCTTAGTTTTTAAACATTATGATCCTATCCTCATCTCACTAATTATTGAATTCTTGGATCAAACATGATCCATCAATCTTGCTTGAACTTTAACATATGTAGAAATGACTATGGGAACCTTTGAAATATGCCTGGAAGGCCAACTTTACATAGTCATAACTTTTGCCTCGATCAATCTCATGTCTTGAAAATTGTAACATATATTATTATTTCAAAGAGGAATCTAACCATGTATCAAAATTATCTTTAAAATTTCATGCATGAAATATATAAGTAATTAACATGCCTTATCAAAATATTCTATCACAAAGCCAACTATGTCAAAAACCTATCTCGGAGGCCAACTTTGCTCCTGCATAACTTCTATCATGCTTAAGTGCATGATCTAAATTTTAGAATAAATCAATTAGGATCAAAATTGAACAAACCCATATGATAATGTTTTATTTATACCTTCACATATGTGATATATGACACCATCAAACTACTTACTCGACTTAATTTGAACATAGAAAACACTGTCAATAATGCTTGGGAACCTAACTTTACTCATGCATATATTTTGTCTCACTATATCACATGACTTGAAATTTGGCATATAGGAACTAGGTATACAAATAAACAAACCCATATGATCACCTTCTCTTGAATACCTGTGTATGAGATATTCCTCCATCAAAATGCCTACTCAACTATTTTTGGCCACACACAAATTTGGCAAAGTATGGGAAAATAATGAATTCTGATCGAGAAGCCAACTTTTCACCCTCATAAATTTGAACGTGCCTTGATGCATGACTTAAGATATGGTACACAAAAAATAGGGACTAATGTGATCATAAACATATGACCAACTCCCCTTAACTCATTCCCATGTGGCAATGGCGATGTCACCAAACTTCTAACTTAGATTTTTTGCCACTGGACGCAATGTGTCTAGATGAAAACTATGATCAACTAGATGAAATCCACTCATACACATAAACACTATAATAATAGGACCCCTTGCACATGATAAAAACTCCATACTCATCCCTAAACATCTCTAACCATGCCAAAGTATAAGATCAACCAACCATACATAAAGTACACTTGAAAAATCACATTACACACTTTATTATTGTCACATAGACTATAAAATCACTTCATCTACTCACCAAGACATATTTATGACATCACCATGACATCATTTAAAATAATCTAATAATATCCCCCTTTGTCAGTAATGTCAAAAAATATTAGATATAGCAATATACAACTTATCTTCTCTCTCTTCAAAACACTCCCACAATAGGAACTTTCTCCCCCTTTGACATAATGAAAAAGTGTGCACCAACTAATCTTGAGGACCTAAAAAGACCATAAATAGGAAAGGACCATCTTATAAAGATGATACAAACTCCCCCTTACCTTTAGCCTACCTCTTCTTTTCCCTATCAACTTCCTCTTGTTCCATGCCAACACTCTCTTTAACCAACCACTGTAACCAATGAAGAAATAACACACAAAACCATATAAATATGATGGAACACATCAAGAAACATTTGAGAGGGACTCCCCATAAAAAATATAAGCAATTACACATTCTGAGTATCTTCAAATCTCCACACACCATGAATAACCGACATACAAGCTTATTAGTCTTCTCTCTCAAGCTACTTCAAGGATTGTGAACTAGGAATTTGACTTAAGAGAGGTGATTAATATTGTATTAATCCAAAAATGTAAAAAAATTGATAAAAACACACTAATTAACATACATATCTAGGTCTAGTTATTAGGGTGAGCTTAATAACAAAAACAAATGAAAAACACAACTAAAATGTAAATAAAAATAAGAATCTTTCACCTTCCTTGGATGCTCCAAATGCTTGTTGAAGTGGTTTGCTTAGCTTGTGCTCATGAAGTCTTCATCAAAGGAGGATTGGCTATCTCCTTTTCTCCTTGGCACCTTGTGGCTTTGGTTTGGCTTGGCTCAATATTTTGGTATCATAACTTTGGCATGTGAGATATCTTGGAATCAATTTGACATGGTAACTTTGCACAAATTAAGGTTAAAAATGATGTTCATGGCCTCTCTATTTATAAATTTTCAATAATGACCAGAATCAACCATGATCTTCCATCTCAAGATTGAGATGTGTGGTCATGGATTAATTGAATTATGTAATTAAATTTCATAATTATCCTCATCATGACTTTGGAAGAAGGGACATTAATGAGGCATGAGAGGTAATAAAGAGGCATGGGAGACCCATAATCCTGATATTTATGGCATTTATGGCCTAGGGATGTCTTCTCAAGAAATGAGGTCACTTGATGACACAAATATTCAATATTAATTTATAAAAACAAGTTTTCAACAAGTTTCCATGGATTTATTAATTAGGCCTTGATTTGGATTAATTAGCTCTTAAGCATGATTTATCACTTTGCGCACAAATTACTCAAATTGATTTGAATGCCTTGTTATTGATACAAAATTTGACTAGATTAGAATTGGAAGTTAATATTAGATTCATTGGATCTATATTTGCATTTAGGATGTTGTCAAAAAAAACAAAGACATGCATCTCAAATAAGAAATTTGATAGAAAAGAACAATCCAGAGCACCCAGGTGCAAAATTGGCATTTTGAGTCAAAATGATCTAATCAAAGTTAGCTAGCCCATAAATTACATTGCCCTATTTAATGATACCCTATCCAAAATCAGAAATTGAATATATAAATTTCAACTCATGTAATGTGTTTTAGTTTTTTTTAAGCCAAATTGTGCATTTTAGTGGAAATTAGTCAAAAGCCTAGCTAGAGGTTATTGGTGGCTAGATTTAGGTGTCTACAGTTTTCCCCTGTTTAAGAAGTCATTGCAAGATATAAGCACAATAACATCTTCTCAAAGAATGAAAAGGTCCTATATGCCTACAACTATAATGATGATAAACTAACTATATGATCCTCCTCAAGAGAATGATTGGCATAAGCAGGTCGACAAATAGTCCCTCGATAAGAAGTGAAATGAGGGGACCAAAGAAAGGAAAGATGATGGAAAGAAAACACAATGATTTTGAAAAAGTAGTCAAAATCACTGAGAATGCAAGTGGGATGATGTACAATGGTTTTCCCAAAAGTGGTTATAAACATTGTACCTTGATACTGGCAACATGGTATGATAACACAATGATTTTTCCAAAGGTGGTTATAATCATTGAGAAGATGGAGCTGCCCTAGTTAGGATAGAAAAAAAAGATAGCAACATGCCCATATATGGAAAAAAAAGTAAAATGGTGAGAACATAATGATTTTCCCAAAGGTAGTTATAATCATTGAGAAATGTAGGTGGGATGGTGTACAATGATTTGCCCATAGGCAGTTATAATCATTGGACCTTGATTATGGAAAACATGATAAACTTGGCCAAGGATGATGATAACTTAACATAGAGGGTAATGATGAATTATGACAACCTACTAGTAGGGAGATGCTCATCTGAACCAATAAAGATTAAAATTCTTTTGTGGCTAATTACTCTATTTGGGATATGATTGGGATTGAATCGGGATGCCAGTGTTGAGGAGATGTTGATACCACCATTGTCAAATAGACTTTTTGAATCTAAGGTTTGTTATAGCACATGTCATTAGGCATCATGGTATAACATCATGAGGACTTGGACAAAATATGCATGAGTACTGACTCCCATAATCCAATACTTAATAGAAAATAATGTACCAATGATAGAAACCATGATGACAATGTAAACATATGAATATGGATAGATTCGAGTATAAGTGTGGGAAAGGAATAACCTAATGAACACACATAAACCAAATTAAGGCAACAATGCTGAAAGCAAAAAAATTGACAGATAAACAAACAAAATAAGTAGAGATAAATAAATAAACAATGCAATATAAACCCTATGAATATGTCCCCTAGAAAATAGGTGACAACTTAACAAATGAACAAAATAGGGTAATAGAAGAAAAGTATGGGGGTGGTTGAGCTATTTCTATATGTACTAGGCAAGTGGATGTTGCCTACATAGTTCTATGGATGTAATATCCAATAAAAAAACTTCAAGCTAAATGTAGTTCTCCCAAGGAATGGGAAGAATGTGATAACTAATGAAAACAAATAGAATGGATGTGATAGAAGAAGAGGAATGGTCTTGAAAAATGGCAAGTGCATGAGAGAAAAGGCCAAAAAGGATGGGGAAACTAAGTGACAAGTGGTTTTCTTGAAAATTAGTAAGGGTTCCCAGAATCCTTAAGGAAAAGGAGTGGTCAAATGTTTTTGGTTTTTCTAATGATTTTACAAATGTTTTTGTAATTTTGGAAGTATCTCAACTCGATCAAGAATGGCAAGACACTAAATGGTTCAAGCTCACAAAAAGGTGAGAGAATTCAAACTTAGGTTGCTCATAAAATGGTGAGATCATGGTAGAAAGGGTGATTTAAATGAACTCAACAAGTTTTGAGTGTTGCCTACATAGTCCCCGAGTAAGACCTCAAGTCACTGTATTTCGACCCTACAATGAAGGAATTAAACTAGTGTAGTAGTCAATTCAAACAAAATAGGCATAGGTGGTAAAGAGGCATAGTATGGCATAGGAAGTGGCAAATTAGTATGTTAATACTTAATAAACAAATTTTTTTCCTAGTTTTCCCATAGGCAGTTATAACTAGGACATAACATCATAGATCAATGGTACTAATTTTCCTAAAGGTGATTATAATTTGTAACAAAACTGGTGATAAGAATGGAATAAAAAATGAAGAATGAGAATTTCAAAACTTTTGTCATATTACTCCAAAATATGATCTTTTTTGAATTACTTGAAACAACTGATAAAATTCCTCAGTGCTGAAAATGCGTAACGAATGTCAAAATCCAAAGTCAAACATGTTAGGCTTTAGAACATGTTTGGTCGATAAAAAGGAATGGTAAAATGGATAAGGCTAAGAGGATGGATAAGAATGATATTTTTACAAATAATAATAGTGATAAAATGGCACTAATGAAATGGTCTTTACAAATAATACACCTTAGCGCTCAAGCATAGTATCGCTTGAGGCGAATAATATTCATTGGCTCAGGAAGTTCATCTCCATCTAGTGTAGCAAGCCTGTAGGCCCCTGATCCATAATATTTAGTAATGATGAAAGGCCCTATCTATTTTGGTTTGAATTTACCTTTATGCTTCTTCTCAGCTATGGTATTCTTTTAGTTTTATTTAAGAAGAAGATCACCAAGTTCAAATTTTCTATATTTGACACATTCATTGTAATGGCCTTTAAGTCAATTTTGATATGCCTAAAGATTGTTGAGTGTAGCCATGCATTTTTCATCAATTAGGTCTAGCTCTTATAGGTGAGATAATCAATAGTCATGATCATCTATGACATGTTTGAAAGATATGCATAGTGAAGGAAATTTGACCTCAATGGAAAGGATGGCTTCAATAACATAAACAAGTGAGTATGGAGTGGCTCTTGTAGGAGTAAAATGATTGGTACGATATTCCCAAAGGGTAGGGAATATCTATAGGTGCCAATCATGATTGACATCATTGACAATATTTTTGAGAATATTTATAATAGTTTTGTTCGATGCTTTGGCCTAGCCATTACCTTAAGCATAATATGTTGTAAAAAAATGTTATGTGATGTTATATTCGGTACATAGCTAGTCTAAATCCTTTTTCTTGAATGATATTTCATTATCATATATAATGTCAGAGGGGATACTATAGTGGTAAATGAGATGGTTGAAGATAAATTTGGAAATTTGCTTTCTAGTCATGTAAGTGAGGGGTATAGCTTCAACCCACTTAGTAAAATACTTAGTGGTGGTAAGGATATGTTTATGGCCATTAGATGAAGTAGGGTTGATATTCTAAATGAGCTCAAGTACCCATGTAGAAAATGAACATGGTGTCAACATCATTTTTAGAGTTTATGTTGGGGCATGAACTATATTAGCATTCCATTGACATTTGTCACACTTCTTTACATATGCAGCTTCATCTACATCTATTATGGGCCAACAATAACCAATACATAAGATATTTTTGGATAGGACTACCCCACTAGAATGAGCTCCACATAATCCTTGAACTTCTCTTAATTCTACTGTAGACTCTATTAAAGTTAAATAATGAAGTAGAGTTTCATCAAAATTATGGAAGTAAAGGGTGGATCCAAGTAGAGTATAATTAGTGGAATGATGAATAAAGGCTTTAGTTTGTTTTCAAGATAGGTTAGGTGGTATAAATTGGTCATGAAGGTAGTTCTAGAGGTCTAAGTACCAGATATAATTAAGACCAACAATATCATAAATCATTGCAATGATTGAAGGTTCATGAGTTGGTGTGAATAAATTCTCAACAAAAAATTGTTATTCTCTAATTTTGTCTATTTGTTGAATCAGAGAGCCAATAGTAGCCATGCCATCTGTAGTTCTATTACTAGCCCTTGGTATATGATCAAATTGGATATTTGCAATTTGTTGCTTTAGTGTATCAACCATAGCCTTATATGGAACCAACTTGTCATCTTTGGTCTGAAAATGGTCTGTGACATGATTGATGATTAATTAAGAATCACCATGAACCTTTATATGAGATATATTCCACTGTAGTACATATCAAATTCCTATAATAAGTGCTTCATACTTGGCCATGTTATTTTTACAAATAAAATTGATTCCGAATGATTTAGGGATTAAACCCCCCTATGGTGTAATAAATAAGAGACCTGCCCCTGATCCATGTGTAGTAAATGAATGATCAAAATATAGCTTCCAGTGCTACTCCACAAGAGGTGTGTCAATGATGGTCATTATGGATTCATCAGTAAAATGAAATGTGAGTGGCTTTCTGTCTATAAGAGGTGCTTCAACAAGTTGATCTTCAAGGACCTATCCTTTGATTGCCTTCTAATTGACATACTCTATGTCAAACTCACTAAGAAACATGATCTATTTGGCCATTCTACCTTATAAATATATTTTAGATAGTATATACTTGAGTGGATCTACTTTTGAAATGACCATGGTCTTATTTTTCAACATGTAATGGCATAGTTTTTGAGCTTTGAAGACCATGGCTAGACAAGCTTTTTCAATACGTGCATAGTTGTGTTCATATGTGACCAAGGTATGGATTAAGTATTATAATACATGCTCTTTTCCATTGTTATCATGTTGAGCCAAAAGTACCCCCAAGGCATTTTTGGTAGCTAATAGATACAATAAGAATGACCTTCCTAGCATAAGAAGTAACAAAATAGGTGGATTAATTAGATAGTCCTTGAGTTGTTGAAAAGCTATTTACCAGTGGTCATCCCAGTGAAATGTAACTCCCTTATTTAGAAGATGTGTAAATGGATGACACTTGTCTACTAACTAAGAGATGAAGCATTATATTGATTAGATATTGTCATGTAAACTGTAGAGTTTCTTCAAATTGGTTAGTGGTGACATCTCAATTATAGCATGGACTTTGGCCAGATCGAATTCAATACCCCTATGAGACATAATGAAGCCAATTAAATTTATTGAGGTTAATCCAAACACACATTTATTTGGATTGAGTTCAACTTTATACTCTTATAATCTTTTAAATATCCTACATAGCACTGTTAGATGGTCGACCCTGGTTTTGGATTTTCCTAATATGTCATTGACATAGTCTTCAATAATATCATGCATCATATCATGGAATATGACAGTCATGGACCTTTGATATGTAGCTCCACCATTATTAAGACCAAATGGCATTACCTAATAACAAAATGTTCCCCATGGAGTGGTGAATGCTATTTTATGTTGGTCTTCTGGTGCTATTCTGATCTAGTTGTATCCTGAAAAGCCATCCATGAGTGAAAGCATTTCATAACCTACCATAGAGTTGATGATCATGTCAATATTAGGCAATGGAAATTCATCCTTAGGACAAGCTTTGTTTATGTCTCAAAAATTAGTATAGATTCTGATTCCTTTCAGTTTTTTGCTAATAGGTACAACATTAGATATCCATTCTAGGTAGTCAATAGACCGGATACATCCTGCTTCTAAGAGTTTTTCCAACTCTTTATTTACCAAGACATCAATGTTAGGATGCATCTTACATAGCTTTTATTTCACTAGTTAAGTATGAATATTAACCACAAGGTGGTGCAAAACCAAGGATGTGTCCAAACATGGCATGTCAAAATAAGCCCATGCAAAGATATCTGCCAATTCTCTTAACAAAGATGTAACGACTTCATGCTCTTCTTCAGTGAGGGACATACCTAATTTTATCTGTTTTAGGTCTGATGGAGTCCTAATGTTTACCTCTATTATATCTTTGCCTACAAGGTTTGAACCATCTTCTAGGATAGTAAGCAAAGAATTGAACTATTGGACTATATCAGGGTCCTCTGTTAGGAATTGCTCTTCAACATCTTCTAGGCATGATGAATCTAAGTCCCCCAATGGAAGATCTAGACATGTGACAAAAATAATCAAAAATTCTTGAAGAATTCAATCAAATACTTGTTGTTGTGCAAAACTAAACTTAGATCCATAGGCAAGTTCATTGTTGGTGGTTTCTTGATCTAAATTCAAAGAAGAATGAACACCCTCATCTAACAGCACCTGAAACAAGTTTTCACCACTAGACTAGCCTTTATCTTTATTTTTTTCTTGGTCAAGAAACACCTCAAAGAGGTTTTCACTTGGGGACCTCAATGTTTTATTTATTTGTTTTTGGCTAAGGGTGCTCACTCGCTCTCCAAAATAGGCTTTATTATCTAATGTAATTGAGAATCCTGATTTATGATCTCCCAATGAAACATTGTTTCTAAGGCCTAAAAATTCAAATAATGCCTCATTATTCTAAAACTCATCAATTGGCAAATTGGATTCTTGCTGGTCCCAATCTATCAATTGGGGATGGTATAATGGCAATGGGTTATGACAAATGATTGGGGTAAGAGTATATATGGCATTGTTATCGATAGGTTAGTCTCAGCTAGGTCATCAAAGGTGAGGCTATGATTAGACCCTGCTTCATTCTCAACTTCATCATCACTAGTCACCAGTGATGAAAATTGAATAAGATATGTGGGGTCACCCTTAGGTGGTTTAAATCCAAGTCCATAGGGTCTTTTGTACTTAGTCATGGAAATTGGCTCAATGGTTCCTTATTGATTCAGTTTGAGGCCTCTTCCTTCATAATCTTGATGTTCTATGATCTTATTGGGAATAAGATACTTTATAATTTTATAATAATTAGCTTGGTTTTCATTGTATAACCATGATTCATCTCCTTTAAGAGGGTCTAATTCTAGGCTAGATGCTGGTACAAACATGACAGGTCCCTTATCTTTGTTCTTTTGTTACCAATGCATGTATGGGGTATTTTTAGGTCACCCAAACATCTTTAGATTTTGAAGAAAATTGACAATATGGAAGGTATCATGGGTCACATACTCCCCTAGGAAATTATCTAAAATGGTGAGATGATTGGAAACTTTAGGAGGTGGCATGTGGGAAAGGGAATCCAAGGTATTAGGATTTATGCAATTATCCTATGGAGGATCAATAAATATGGCCTTTCCTCTATCCTACTTAGAACTTGGATTCATGTCATATTGGTAATTATAGCTTTAAAATGTGGCCTCAATATGTTTGTAATTTTCATATGGGTGTAAATCTCTTGGGATATTCACTTCCATCCCTGAGTGGGAGAACTTGATACATTGGTGCAACATTGACAAGACTAGATGAATCTCATGTAACCAAGGCCTACCTAGAAGCATATTATATGACAACTCAAGATCAAGCACATGGAAAAGTGTATCATGGGTCAAAGGCCCAATGATAGCTGGTAATCTAATGGTGCCTTGTGATTCTCTTTTCTGATTATCATAGGTTTTGATAGTTATCATTTCTATTTGGAGATCTACCATTGTGTACCCACGAAGCTTGATGAGCTTTAGAGACACTATGTTGAGGCATAATCCATTATATATAAGGACACATTTCACTTTATTCCACTTTATATAAACTTTTATGTATAATAGATTGTTATGGAGCAGGCCAAGGGAAAACATATCACTTTAGTTAAATGTGACTTGTTGGGCTAGAGCTAGGTGTGCAACTAAAGCTTGAACTTTATTAGGGGATATGTCATTGACAATAGTGGATTGGGTTAAAAACTCATTCAAAATATTCTTGTGGATTTTTTATGTTCATAGAAAATCTAAAATATAAATTTGTGATAATGTCATCTGTAATTATTCCACAATATCAAACATCTTGTCTTGGTCGATGGTGAATGGTTTATTCTAAGGCTGAATGGTTGGTTGGATAACAGGCAAAGTGGTAGATGGTTATGGACTTGGGATAGTAATCTTTGACCTTCAAGTTATTATTTCATAATTAGGAATAGATGTTAGACTATAAATGCTAACAAATGTTGGAAATGGTTTGGGACCAGATAGGATAAGTCTCAATTGCCAGTGTACTTGTATGTGGTCATGTGGTAAGGGTGATTTATCGGTATATGGTCTAAATGTGGGAGTCCCAATTTTCTAGTTTGCCTATGTGTAGTCCTAGGTCAAAGAAGGATTATCCATGTAATTTGGTATAGTGGTATTGTTTATCAATGGTCTATATTGATTAGTGCTTAGTCTAGGATTAATGGAGATGGTATTAACTCTGCCCTCTACAATATGACCTACAACCCTATTATAGTCATGTACAACTACATGGTAGGTTTAATGGTTATTACTATTTTGACCTTGGTTTTGTCCATTGTTTTGACATTATGGGTTTTTTTGTTGATTCTACTAATTCTACTATTTCAGCCTTTAATTTTGATATTGTTTATTTTGTTGTTGCACTGGTCAGTGTTGTTGTTATTGTTACTAATTATTATGCTATTGCTGTATGTTATGTTGGGGAAAGGGGTTTTGATAAATCCCAAGAGTTTTATTGGAGGTGGAAGCACCATTATCCAATGTTATCTCTCCATTCTCCAACATATTCTCAATCAAATGCTTGACTTGCACACATATTTATAGATTATGCCCATTGACCTGATGATGTTCACATAATTCATTTTAATGGTACCAATAAAGATAAGGAATGCCTTATGGATAATTCTTTGGTATAGGCCAACTAATCAGATTAGCAATGATAAATTTATGAAATATAAACTCAATAGGCTCTCCTAGGTCACTAAAGACATGATGCGTAGGCACAATTCTCCTTAGAAGAGGGGTTTATAATGGTAAAAGTTGCTACATTTATTGTGTAGGTCTTGGTTATTGTGCTTAAAACATTGGTTGGAGAGGTTTTTAGATAGAATTAAGATAAAAAGGTGGTGTAGATGATGTTTACACTATTTGGACATGATGTGATTCCGTTACTTCATTACCCATAACATTCCTATTATGGTTGAATTACTTTTGTCTATCTTGGTTATTAGCCTATGTTAGTTGTGATGCTTATGCTTGGATTGGATGTTGGTTTTGGCCACTTCCCTAATTGGTACCTTGATTCTGATTAGTTGACATAAGCTTGATGATCCCTTTATTAATAAGGGCTTTCTCAATCAACAAGCCTTTGTCGATAATCTCCTTAAAAGTATGTGCACATTGTAGTTCCAGATGATAAGCTATCTCATTATGCAATTTTTTAGTAAACACAATAGTTAATTGTTTATCTAGTAAACTATGGGTGAATCAACTTGCAAGATCTCTCCATCACTGTAGATAACTTGCAAAACTCTCACTAGCCTTTTGTTTTGTTTATGTTAAGTCAAAAAATGAAATCTCATGTTCGAGATTATAGGAAAAGTGATGCATAAAATTATCAAAAAGATCATCAAAATCTATTATTGAATTCTTGGGAAACTTTAAAAACCACTCCAAGGCTTGTCCAACCAAGTTCCTTGAAAACAATAACAAAAGGTATATATCGTTATATGCCACTGGTTGACATGCAATAAAGAACTTAGTTAAATAGGCCTTAGGGTCACCTTTACCTTTAAATTTGTTGAATTTTAGTGGTTCATATCCTGGAGGAAATGGAATCTACAAGTACTCCATGTTGAATGGATAAGAACACACATCATCCAATTTAAAAATTTTAGTTTGTTTCCCAACCTGAATGGCAGCAATTACATTCTTCATCTATTGTAATTCTTGGGATAGGAAATTAGAAGGAACATTGGTTTGAGGGAGAATATTAGTTTGGGTAGATGGTTGGGAGGTCAAAAGTGGGACACTTTGACTAGGTTATGATGGAGATATCTATTAGGGTATATCGGTTTGGTTGGGAAATGGACCAAAAATATGCATACGTGGATTAGGATGTACTTGAAATTACACATTTAATTGTGTGATATTCTAGTTTGGGTTGGATATGAAGGTTTGACTTGGAGAATTTTATGGTTAATATGGAGACATTTAAATATACTATGCCTACTATGGTTGAAAAGGGACATGCTTCTGACTAATCGAACCTTACTGTTGAGTGGGAACTTGTAGACCAAGACCCTATTTCTAAACATGTGGCACATTTTGAACTAATTGTTGTCTAGTAGGTACTTGAGAAACATGGGAGCCTCCTTGTTTCATTAATCATTTTTGGGAAGTGAAATCATGTTGAATATTTGATATCTATCATTGACCAAAATTTACATGTTGTTGGCTAGTCATCATTTGGCTTTGGATTGGTATACTGGTCTACGACTGAGAAGGTGTTTTTTCCACTACTTAATGAGGTTGAACATTAGTTTCCCCTTGTTGAGGTGGTAATATATTTAGCCTCTATTGTATTGTTACACTAGTTTGTGCCTACTATTATGGAGTACTACTCGTTGCTTGTTGAGAAGGAGTAGAATTAATCACATTTAACTATTGAGGCATGACATTGGTTGCTAGTTGACTACCTAATTCTATTAGTTTCACACTTGATGAAGTAGCTAGTTGAGGTTGGGATGCAGAAACTCCTACTCCCTGGTATGATGGTCCACTCATGTTATTAACTATAGGTACATGTTGATGACTATTTGTTTGTGTGTTAGTACCACTTTGATTTGGATTGGACATTGCTTGCACATTGTCCACTATATTTTGCTTATTATTTTATGTAGAAGCAGAAGACACTTATTCAATAATGGGAATATGTATCAAGTTTTATACCAAAGTGTTTTGTATGAATGGGTCTAAACTTTTATTGTCTTAACCAATTAACTCTATTAAAACTCCTATTGAAGGAACTAAGTCAATAAGAGGTTTGCTCACCATGGTCATCTGATTGAAATTATGTGCTAGATTCAAGTAGGTTTGATATGTCATCTGCATCTAGTTAAAGTGGTATTCTATGATTTTTTTTCCTTTATTAGGCATATTAGGGTCTTGATACATTGTTTGGACTAGAGCCAAAGGATTTATAGAAGAAAATTATTGATCGCAAATTATATTGTGGGGCATTCTTACTAGGCTTGGTAAATTCTCATGAGGGAAGTTTGCTAAAAATTTGACCCCTACCTCTATGGCTTGAACCAAAATCTCATATTTTTTCTCCAAAAAATGATGCTCAAATAAAAATAAATCATACATGGAAGGTGTATTAGCAGAGCATGACTTTTGAGGAATTGGTTCATTAGCTGTGAGTATTGTATCTAGGTATTGTGTAGTTTGTTCTTGGTCTTGTTCTAAATAAGGTGGTGTATTAACCAAATAGTTAGCCAATGGATCTTGTATTTGTGCCCCTAATTAAGTATTATAAGAGGGATAAAGATCCATCTCAAAATCAATATTATCCACATATGGGTCTTGCACCATTTCTTTTTGCACAACCACATTGCTAATCTCCAGATTGTACATGAGTCCACTACAAGTGTAGGAATACATGTTGGGATCCATAGTCAATGCTTTGTGATAGAAAGGAAAGAGATTTTTAAAAACTCTAAAATAATAATGTCTAAAAAGATGAAGTTCAAACTTGGTCTAGATTCATCAAAAAGATTAAAAGGTTTATACAAAGATTAATGATAACACAAGCTAACATTAATTGTCTAACGTTACATGTCTTACACAAAAAGATTAAGTAAATAAACCAAAAATAAAAATTCCAAACACTAAGGTTAAAGTTTTTCAAATTAGTCTAATTTAGGAAATTAAAAGTTGCTAGGTCTTTTGGTCAAACGTAGTGTCAAAATCTAGGCTCAAACAAGGCATGCGCTAGGACTCTTGGCCAAACAACATCAAAAGCTAGAGTTTGAAAATAGATGAAAATTTTAATTTAACAAATTTGAAACACTTATAAAAAACATTATGAATTTTATTTTTGGACATGGAATCAATCAAATATGTATAAGGTATAAAACAAAAGGCACTTAAGAGATAGTTTATTTTCTCACAAATAATGGTATAAAACTTGGTTCTTTTGACAAATAAGCTAGACACAAGTGAATGATGTAATTACGCTAGAAAAAGGTTCACAAAAGTATACTTGGATTGGTTTGAAAATATAGGAACAAATTTAAACTCTATGTAAGAGGGCCTATGAAACAATATCTAAATTTTTTTGGGTAGTGTAACAGTGCTAGAATACCCAAAAGATGTGACAAAATGCTTGTTTCAAAAACTATCTAAGGCAAAGATAATTTCTCATAAATTTGAAAGTATAACACTACCTTTCTTGACTCAAAATTTTGTGGTGCATAGAATAAAAGTACAAGTGTTCATCATGAAATGACTTAAGTCTATCAAGTGGTGATAATGATCATGAGTCTTAAACAACCTTCAACTCAAATTAGAAATTGAACCTAAGTTTCTTCAAGTTTAGTGAAAATGGAAAAACCACTTAACACATCAACCCTATGAACTTATAAAGGTGAAATTTCACATTTAGATTATAAATGAAGGACGTAAATAGCTTTGGCAAAGGTCTACACTCAATTGGGTAGAATAACTATGCTAAAGTGGATGATATGAATCCAAGTTTTGATGAACTTTGAACAAGGAAAATTGATGATTTCACATGGGTAACATAACGCCTCTTTGTTCAAATAAAAATGAGGACCATGTGTTTGGTTTGAATTTTTTGTTTACACTAAGTTTTGACTTCAAACAAGACTTTAATCTAGGACAAAACCAAATAATTAATTGCTCTTAGATCCTAAACTGACAAGGTTGCTTGGTATTTTTGGAATCTATCAATATACATCATTTGAGAGGATTTTAAGTGTTCATACAAAAGTAAATAAACATTATATATTAGTGTTTTTACACCCCCTTCTCTCAAATGATAGTATTATGACATGGACCTTGAGGCGCACCTTACACCAACAATACTTCCATGATAAGTGGGGATTTGTCTAAAATATATAAGTTTCTATGGGAATTAATTGCATAATGACTTTCACATCAAACAATACAAATGAAAGACATAGATTTTGGATTTGTATCACTTGGCTTGTTACAAAAAGGTCTAGTCCTTTTTACAACAACTACATCTTATTTTTCACTTAGTGTAGTATGATGTCCAAAGTGTGACTATGTCCCATGTGCAACTCCAATATCGAGCCAAATGAAGTCAATGTTAAGAGGTGAAACCCTATGTCAAATCTTCCCTAAAGAACTCATGAGAGGTAATGATTTCCCCCTCCCAAGACAAGTTTACATGAAATAAAGAAAGCATAAAATAGAAAGACTTTAGGGTCATTGTCAAGGTCACCCAATACTTTTGTGAGTTTATAGGGAGTACTTTAGATGATGTTATTTCTATGCCTTGGACTAGGTAATTTACAAATAAGGAAAGTGATTTTGATTCCAAGGGTTCCTTAAAGGGGACAAATGGAAGAGCATACATGCAGCATCCTTGTATTTTATGAAAACAAAGTGCTAATTGAAATAATGAAAAAAAATTGACAAGTGTGTTCAATTTTAAGCCCAAATGAAAGATTTGGTGGTGTTCATTTGACATCTTGGTATTAAAATTATAAACTTTGAAAACTAATGTTAAAAACTTACTTAAGCACCTAAATGTTATATTAAGCACCAAAATAATGTTCCTAGTTCATTTTAAAGCATACAAAAGATGATTTAAACACATTTTAAAAAATTTCCAAGTTGGTCCTAGAAGAAAAATGTTAGCAAGTGGTTTAGCTTTGAATCATTTTAAAATATGAAACAATTAACTTAAGAAAATGAACTCTCAAGTTGACACAGTCAAGTTGGGATCCAAGTCAGGGTGAGTTGGGTCAAGTTAGGTTGAGTTAGGATCTAAGTTAGGGTGAGTTAGGATCTAAGTCAAGGTGATTTGGGGTCAAGTTAGGCTGAGTTGGGATGTAAGTCAAGTCAAGTTGGGCTAAGTTGGGATCTGAGTTGGGGTGAGTTGGGTCAAGTCAAGCTGAGTTGGGATCCGAGTTAGGGTGAGTTGGGTCAAATCAGCTCAAGTTGGGATCTGAGTTGGGATGAGTTGGGTCAAGTCAGGCTAAGTTGGGATCTGAGTTGTGATCTAGTTGGGGTGAGTTGGGTCAAGTTAGGACAAGTTTGGATCTATATTACACAGTCTCGAGAATAAAATCATGAGCTCTAAAACATAAGCTTTTTAGAGCTCATGATTTTATCATGAGCTCTAAAAAGCTTATGTTTTAGAGCTCATGATAAAAATCTAAGCTCTAAAATCATGAGCTCTAAAACATAAGCTTTTTAGAGCTCATGATTTTATCATGAGCTCTAAAAAGCTTATGTTTTAGAGCTCATGATAAAAATCTAAGCTCTAAAATCATGAGCTCTAAAACATAAGCTTTTTGCAAAAATCTTCACCTTTTTTGATTTCACACTCTAAGACCCTACATGAAAATGGTTAGTATGTTACTTATAGTTACTATTTGATCAAATTTGTGGGGTGCCATCCCACCAGGCATGCCATTATGTGAACTAGGAATTTGACTCAAGAAAGGTGATTAGTATTATGTTAGTCCAAAAATGCAAGCTAATTAATAAAAACACATTAATTAGCATACATCTCTAGGCCTAGTTACTAAGGTGAGCTTAATAACAAAAAAAATATGAAAAACACAACTAAAAAGTAAAGAAAAACAATAATCCTTCACCTTCCTTGGATGCTCCAAATGCTTGTTGTAGTGGCTTGTTTAGCTTGTGCTCATAAAGTCTTCATCAAAGGAGGCTTGGCTATCTCCTCTTCTCCTTGGCACCTTATGGCTTTGGCTTGGCTTGGATCAATATTTTGGCATCATAAATTTAGCATGTGAGAGCTCTTGGAATCAATTTGACATGGTAACTTTGAACAAATTAAGCTTAAAAATGATGTTCATGGCCTCTCTATCTATAGATTTTTAAGAATGACCAGAATCAACCATGACCATCCATCTCAAGATTGAGATGTGTGGGCATGGATTAATTGATTTATGTAATTAAAATCCATAATTATCCTCATCATAAATTTGGAATAAGGGACATTAATGAGGCATGGGAGACCCATAATCCTGATATTTATGGCATTTATGGCCTAGGGATGTCTTCCCAATAAATAAGGTCACCCGATGATGCAGATATTAAATATTCATTTATAAAAACAATTTTTCAATAATTTTTCATGAAATTATTAATTAGGCCTTGATTTGGATTAATTATCTCTTAATCATGGTTAAGCACTTTATGAATAAATTACTCAAACTGATCAAAATGCCTTGTTATTGGTACAAAATTTGATAGGATTGGAATTGTAAGTCAATGTCAGATGAATTAGATCTATATTCCCATTTAGGATGTTTCCAACATAAAATATCAAATACATGCATCTCATACAAAAAAATTAATATAAAAGAGTAATCTAGAGCACCCACGTGCAAAATTAGTATTTTGACTCGAAATGATCTGATCAAAGTTAGCTAGCCCATAAATTGCATTACCCGATTTAATGATACCCTGGCCAAAATCAGCACTTGAATATATCAATTTTAACTCATTTAATGTGTTTTAGTGTTTTTTAAGCCAAATTGTACATTTTGGTGAAAATTAGTCAAAACCCTAGCTGGAGGTTATCGATGGCCAGATTTAGGTGTCTACAAGGACCACTAATAGAAATTCATGCCACTCACCAAATAGGAAACATTATCTCAACTAACTTGAGAACTCACCTTGAAACAAACATACCTTACTCTTTTGGAGAAATTGAGCAAAAATCACTCTTCTTTAAACTAGGCATGTCTAGCCTCTTTGTAGCCCCACCTAAAAATTATAGAGCCCACAATTTTTAGTAGACACATCTTCAAGAAATTCAAATTTATATCTAGAGCACTCTCATATGCCCCATCAATCACACCAATTTTCATCACCAATCTCATCCTCTATAACATACTTCCTTCACAAACCTACTAGTCAATTAACCCTCCATAATGACAAAAGCATGAATAACTTGAGAACCACAAACATTAAAATATTTGTGAAGCTTGATTTGATAACACATTTATCCCATTCAAAAAATTAAGAAGACATAAACTTCAATTCACAAGGTAAACCACTTTTCTAACATAGCCCAAAACCCTAAATTTTCAAAACAACCAAAGTCAACAAATGTATTTATGGTCACCTCACACCTTTGAAACTTCTTTCACACATGGATACACCCATCACACACTTTTTGACCAAAATTTGAGCTTCCACACCATTGGGAACATAAAATTCCTATAACCCATTTTAGGTCTACTTGCCCTTAAGCCAAAAAATGAGAAAACTGAAAGCACTCAAAAATCTTCAATTGGCACAAAACATAACTTCAAACCACAAAAGCATATAGATCACATCATAAGGAAATGCATAGACCTTTCTTAGCACCAAACAATTTTTGTCATTGTATCAAACTCATTATGCCATCTAAAAAAATCTATTATGACCCTGTAATACTATTCCTTCATAATTATTTGGAAAATGATCATGATCTTGTTGCTCTTCCTTAACAAAAGACCTTTTTTGATTAGCATTATCATCTTGAGAACACAAACTTTCTTCTCCATAACTTGTTACTCAGATATAATTACCTAGTCATCTAAACCTAGACCTAACTAATCACAAATCTCCTCCAACTTCATGCTTCATTAGGAACATGACATGTTAAAAAAGTCTTCAAATACTATCCAATCATAGTCAATACTCATACAAAGATACCTTACCTTTAAAACACTATGAACTTCCATGGCATACACAACTGGTAGCTACCATAAATTGATACGTAGACAGATATTTAAAACTCATCTTTATACTAGAACATCCAAATCATGATAAAAAAGATGACTCCTTCTCAATATAGGACCAATGAGATTCTTCATAAACTTCTTTTTTCCAATAGATAGATATGTAAAAATAATGCACAAACATACCTTCTTACCAAATAATATCTGATAGCCACCAAGCTTCCTCTGACTAATAAGTGTCTCCTTGAAGCCTAGATAGAGATACCCCTTTGACATAGAGACATTGAAAGTCCCAAAACTTAGGAGACTCCCATATCTCCATATCTTTCTCTAACTTACAGTCCTGCTTGACTTTAATCAAATCCTTGACTTCATTCTTTTCTTTAGATTTGTCAATATAAACTCTTGACTCTCCATCTCTGATTCTTTTTCCACCTTGGCAAATAATCAATCAAAACTCTTGGACTCAATAGGGTTATTATTCTTAGACTTTACTACCTCAGTATCCATACCATAGTTTGACTCTTCTTGTCTTTTTCAACCATCTTACATACTAGATCCTTGATCTTATCCTGATTTACAACATAGCCTTCTATAACAAATTTATTATTAACCTTATGATGATAAGAATTGGCAATGATTACCTTTGGTTTTCATACCTGAGTTTTTCTTTTCTCAAACCTTCTAGTATATTTATATCCTTTGACATATATTAAAGACCTCTTAACACTATTTGGATAGAATCTAGCAATATGTCCACTCTAATGATAATTGAAACAAATAACATCTTTCATACCTTTTGATAAATTTGAACTGTGATTAATATTTGGCCAAAAACTCCTTATATCATAGCTCTATGAATGTCCATACTTTAATGACTTGATTCTACAGTCCTTAAATCTATGACCATACTTATCACATGTATAATAATGACCATGAAATAAACTAGCATACCTTAAAGCATTTGGTTGCCTAATAGACCTTATTTCATTGTTCTTAACCTGATCTGACTTATTTTGATCTTCCAAGATTAATTATTGACAAAAAATTGCTTATGTTCATCCTTCAATGAATCCAACTTGGTTTCTAATTGAATAAACTCATCTTATTTAACTCTTATACTTGAAATAACAGCCATCAACTGACCTCTGAGAATTTGGAGTCTCTTTATCACTCTTAGCTTATTTAGCCATGTCATATTTTATTCTGCATGCTCTCTCTAACAAACTTCCCTCAAGAGAACTGACATGTGCTTCAAGACCTTTGATTATATTTCTCATCTTATGATTCTTCTTCTTTTGCTCCTTTAGTTCACCATGTGCACCCATGAGCTCAGCTTCTAGATCTACTTCTTTTTATCTATCATGAAAAAATTCTTTATCAAACATAATGTCCTTTTCTTTTGAACACAAACTTATTTTGGCATCTACTAACTGAACCTTGAGATCATTGATAACATTCTCATCCTCTTCAACATCTTTATTTAAAGTACATATCTTTTATTCAAGTGCCTTGATCACAGCCTTCCACTGTTTATTTTATTTATTTAACTACTTAGCCATCTTTGTACCTACTTAAGATCACCTTTAAGCTATTAGGCTTCCTTCAAATAACCCACTCTAATACCAATTATTAGAGGTAATATCATTGATAGGGGGTGAATTAGAGAGCCTAGCTATTATAACTTCATTTCCATTCCTTCCAAACTCTTAATCAACCAATACATACATTCATGAGGCATACACATCATTCATATCAATGAACAAGAAAGATAATGCAAGATCAAGCACATAACACATGACATACATGGGAAACCCTCTTAGGGAATAAAAGCCATTGGGACCTGCAATTGGACTACTATCCTATAATAATAAGAAACAATTTAGATCATCTACAAATGAGAAAGAAACTACGTTCCCTATTTAGTGAGATTTGAATCCCATAAGGTGCTTCAAGACTTGTCTAGTTGAACTGCAACAACAACTAGAATTTTAACAAGTTTTAACTTGTAAGGAGACTACAACCATTTTAGATGCTAAGATAACACAAAAACACCTATGAAAACATCCACCTATGAATTGATGTATTCAACACCTAATGATGTACCTTTTCTTATCACACTTCACCTTTGCTCACACTAAATCTATAAGAGCACTATTTTGTGAATAGAATTATGACCTATAGGTCATATAAATAGTCCTCAATCTATTTTTCTCTTCAACTCATCCTCAAGGCACTCTACCCCTCCTTCACTCCATAATTCACACACACATGCCTCTCTAAAATATCTCCCAAGTATCTCTCAAATAGCCTCATGAGCATACTCACCCATTCTACCGCTTCTAGGCTTATTAGGTCCAATGACCTATGTGATCACCTTTAGCACCTTGCTCAGACAAGCATGTATGATCCTATTTGCTCATGCTCAACCTATAAGAGCACTATTATACCATTAGAAACATGACCTATAGGTAATACACATAGTCCTAAATCTTCTCTACTTATCAATTCATCCATTGGGCACACTCAGTCTCCTCTCTTCTTCACTTTAATGCACACTTCTCTCCAATAAGCCTAGAAACCATCTCCTTTGGTTTCAATATATATAGAGCCTTCATGATAAACAACTTCTTGGTCAGCCATTAAACTTACTTTAACCCTTAAGGCTTTTATCACATCAATACATGGCTCAATATAATCCACAAGGGTTAGACATAACATCTATGGGTCACCTTTAAGTAGCTACACCTTTTAATAAGGCCCTTGTAGTTCTTATAGGTCTCATGGAGACCTATTCACCCATTTATCACTTCATTAAAAAAAATAACAACATATGACCAATTTCAAATACATGGGTGCATTCCTTATGTCTCTTTTGACATCCTCAAATGATCACAATCATCTTAGCTCACTTCTACATATGTTCAAATAACTCAAACACTAACCTGGTGTATAGGAACAACATGAATTAATACATAGTCAAGTTATTAGGCATTGTTCATACTCAAGATATATTGATCACACCTCCAAAATCCATATAGAGCATACTCATAGAGTCTACAACACTCCCCAATAGATAATTCATCAAGAGACATCGAAACAGTATCTATATAAGCTTAATTACTCTTCTCAGGTCACTTTTAGAAAAAGAATGAACACATAATCAGCTTTGACCATTAACATCTTTGACTATACAACTTCTAGATCTTCAAATCAAGTTCATTAGATGCACCATGGAGTCCTCTACAACTTTGCTTTTTTCAATAGTAACAAATTTGACTTCTATCAAAAGATATGGATAAAATATAGAGCTCTAGTTTTTCCCTTTACAAAATTCAAATATTTAAATGACAATGGTCATGGTTAACATTTGAACACAATGCTCGCATCTCGTGTCCTCTCAACTTTGGATCTATCTCATACCATCAATCTTATCTAAACTTTAATGCATATTCCACCAAAGCCAAATGTTAAACATCTAATGGTTGATCTCATCTCTTGTAATCTTGAAATGTTGACTCAACATGCTTCGTTGATCTCTATGGATTAGTCAGGTCTTTAGTAATCAGTGCTCACCATTTGTTCAATTTATATGAACACCCACTTATCATTGGATCCTTATCCTATACCTTTGCTCAATCATTAAACATCATGAACCTATCTTCATCTCATTACTTCTTGATATTTTAGAGAAAACACACTTCATAAAACTTTCTCAAACTTTAACATATGTAGAAATGACTATGGGAAACTCTTTGAAATACTCTTGGAAGGCCAACTTTGCATAACCATAAATTTTGCCTCGATCAATCTCATGTCAGAAAAATTACATCATATGTTCTCCTTTAAAAGAGGAATCCAACCATGTATCAAAATACTCATAAAACCTTCGTGCATGTGAGATATAATGTCATTAACATGCCTTCTCAAAATCATTTATCATAGAGCCAACTATGTCCAAAACCTATCTGGGAGGCCAACTTTGCTCCTGTATAACTTCTGCTATGATTTAGCGCATGATCTAAATTTTAGAATAAATCAATTAGGATAAAAAATAAACAAACCCATATGATTATTTTATATTTAAATATTCACACGTGAAATATATGCCACCATCAAACTACTTACTCAACTCAATTTGAACATAGAAAAGACTATCAATAATGCTTGGGAGCCCAACTTTGCACATGTATATCTTTTGTTTTACTGCATTGTATGACCTAAAATTTAGAACATAAGAACTAGGTACAAAACTGAAGAAACCCATATAATCACCTTATTCTTAAATTTACACATGTGTGAGATATTATTCCATCAAAATTCCTACTCAGTTGTTTCTAGCCACATGCAAATTTGGCTAAGAATGGGAAAACAATGAAGTCTGATTGAGAAGCCAACTTTTCACACTCATAAATTTGATTGTGATTTAATTCATGACTTAAAATATAGCACATAAAAACTAGGGAATAATTTTATCACAACCACATGACTAAATCCCCTTGACTCATTCCCATGTGGCAATGGTGACATCACCAAACTGCCTACTTAGATTTTCTTCCACTAGATCCAAAGTGTCTAGATGAAAACTATGATAAAAAAGATGAAATCCACTCATGAACACAATAAATATAACCATCATGGACCTATAATAGGACCTATTTCACATGCTCAAAACTCCATACTCATCCCTAAACATCTCTAACCATGCCAAAGTAGAATATCAACCAACCATACATAAAACACACTAGAATAAGCACATTGCACACTTTTTCATTGTCACATAGACTATTAAATCACTTAATCCACTCACTATGACATCTCCATGACATCATTTAAAATACTCTAATAGGTTCTTTAAGGATATTAAAAACATAACTCTCCTCATGCTAGTGGCCTTAACTTGCTCACCTCCATGTCATGCATGATTTGAATATTTGACTTGAAAAGGAGACCTATTATGCCACTTAGAGTGATGTTGGTCAAAATATATTAATTTTAATTCAATGGAGGGCTACATAATTATAGGATTAGTTTTCCTATGATTTAGGTCTCCATCATGCTTTCAATGACCCCCAACTCATTCATGATATCAATAGAAAAGTTATAGGTACATAATATGACTAGAATTCATATTGAAAGACCAAGAAACATGTATTTAATGATTACAATCTCTATCTTACATTTTATTCCACATTGCAACCCTATTTTAAGAACCATGAGGCCTTGTAATAGGCCTATACTAGACATGGAACCTTGCATCTAGTTTATTTTCCTTGGTAGCTCATATCATTCACTTTGAGAACCACCTGAGACTCTTGTGTCCATTAGTGATGTTCACTTCTTGATATGAATCTATAACTAATTTTTTATCTTCTTACATTCATAATTCTTCACAACTCATGAGACTTTTACAAATCACACCAATATACAATTAAAAACTTGATCTTACTTTAGGAAAGCCAAGGATTCTTTATACATGTTCAAATGTCTTTCCCCCTCTCTATTCTTGAATTAAAACTTATCTTCATAAACCCACACCACACTTGAAGTTTGAAGTTTTTAGCATTTACTATCCATAGGCCTTAAATTCTAATTATATCCCTTTATGGAAGCATCCAAAATCATTGAGACCTGGTTCTTATTTTGACCATTGTGTGAAACTCCCCTAAGATCCTATTTTAATATTATGTAGGCCTGTGTGTTGGATCTTCAATCTTGAAACATGGTGTTTTGCATCTTTAAAAGATTCTAGTATCACACTCTATTTTTAAAGCCTTGAAGTATTTTCTTATATTATCAAATATATATACCTCCAAGGTTGGAGGAGAATTTGATATCTCATATGAAGCCATGATGCTTATACAAGATTCTCACAATGTTAAAACACTACCCTTATAGTCTTTGAGAACATTTTAAAACTTAGTATACATGCTTGAATATGCTTTATAAGACCTTAAAATGCAATCAAGTTTAGTTTATGATTCTTCTTCATGTTTAAAATTCTGTTTATCCTCTTGTAAACCATTGAAACCTCATACCTCAACCTTGAAATTTTCATGATGTTTTGGAAAAGGCTACAGACCTATAGGTCTTCTTCTTTGACTGTAGCACCATAATCTATCTTGGAAACAATATCTAAGATAAATCCTTGTATCTTCACAACTCATTAGGCTTGTAGAACCCACACCAGTCTGTAATTAAAAACTTGATCTCACTTTGGGACTGTCAAGGATTCCCTATCATGTTCAAAGTGTATGAAACCTTTTGTTGCAATCATCACTATCCTTCCTTGATCATGAAAAGGATTCATCAAGTCAAAGTGTCTACAATTCTACTCATAAGTCTATAATCATCATCAAGAATCATAACACACATCATGATTATAGAGTACAAGAAGTTATAGAGGCTCTTGAGAGGTTATAAGGTTATTGAATGGTATGGTGGGATCCTTGGGATTAGGACCATAATTTATCTCCTTAGTGAGACATGCAACTCTCTTTTAAACCTTGAATATTCTATATTCTTAAAGACTTGATCACTCCTAGGAATATTCAACACTTGAAATTTACATATAATTTGCCTTTTGGTTATCCTTTAAACTTGGGATGGTCTCATGTCTTTTCCAAGATTTTAGATATTACCACTACATTTTGGTCATCACCATGGCCTTTATTAATATCTTGAGCCATCGTTGCAAGAGATTCTTACAATCTATACCATCACCTTGCATCTGTCAATGAATGGTCATGAAGCCAGTCCAAATTGAATTTTTAAGAGATTTAGGTTACGCTTTAGACCCAAATCATATTATACTTTTAACTTTTACCATGTATCTATACACTTTTATTATCAATACATTTACATGGAATCCTTATGTCCTAGTTTCTTAGCTTACATATGGCCTCAATCCTATAACAACCCTTTAAGCCTTCTTGAGCCTTTCTTCATCAATAATTGAAGGATTTACTAATTTTTTGGTCTCCCATTATATATTAAAAAATCATGAATTAGTAATAGAGTTTCCTCAATCTCCACATGTCTAGGCACCTTTAATTTGTTTTAACCATTAAGATCACTGAATTGTGGCTTTGGTGTTTAAGGAGTTTTAGCCTTTGATAGGTGATTTGGCATGATCACACCTACTTATTAGTGAATTATAAGGTTATTTATGTCATAATATTTCTCAATTACTTGTACTTAATCTTTACATCACCTTTTAATCCTTAAATAGATCAAAACTCAGAGTTGATAAACTTACAATATGATATATGATCCCAGGGTCTGTAAGTATTGTAACTTATTTATCTTACTCTATAGGAACTCTAACACCTTGAGATAATTTTACACACATGTAATATAGTGTCCCCTATATCCCTTAACATTTTCATCAAATTTGGATGGATAAGACATAAAATATAAGTTTTTTTATGCCTCTAGAAACGTTAGGCAAGGGTACAATCCTGCACAGACTGAGAGCAGTGCCTTTTGAATATATTACTCTTTTGCTAACAATTTTAGGTCTTAATGATGACTGATGTATATTATACATGTTTGGATTCCTTTTATAACCATCCATTTCATTGGAACAATTCTCAATGATAAATTAAATCCTTATCTTGATTACTCAAGCGTATTCAGGTTCAAGACCAAACTAGTAGCTTAATAATTTCTTGTCATTTATTTGTTCTTATCTTGTAGATGACCATGCTAATTAATAATAGTAGAGGAAGAGTGAAAAGTATGTTTTAGGTTAAAAGGTTCTCTATAAGCCTTGAGAGATGAAGTAACTCTTGAACTTTGCCTCTACCATTATAGGTCTACAATGACCTCATAACTTTCCTTTTGGCTTGAAATACTTTTTGATAGATGATCAGATGTGGGGGGAATTACATGATTTATTTAGTCTTATTTCTTACTAAAAAGTATCTTTGATAAAATATGATACCTTATATAGGCCTATGAATACTTCTTCCAACTCAATTATAAGTTGAGGACTGTGCATATGAACCCTCATAACCTAAGTGAGATACCTTAACCAATGCTAACTTCCTTAAATAATGATAAAATTACCTTAATCCATGATAAATTGTTATTCACAATACATAACATTCTTATATCTTGTATATACTTACCAATAAATTCTTAAACTTCATTGGTGACCTAAATATCTATAAAAAACCTTAAATGTTGCTAAGTTTGACAATGATATAATCCTCTTCAAGGTGTGAAGACTCCAATATGCTGAAAATATTACCCATAATAATTTACACTTGTGCTTTGTTGACCTTGGATTCAAGGAGAATCAACTAAATCATATGAAGATCCTCAATTACATGGGTGGACCATCTCAAATATGTTTGAGGCTCATTTTATGAATGTGTAACTTATTAATTTGAAGATTGGACTTTCCTTTATTCCATTATAAAAAGGAATTATGGTGAGGGAAATCCTCTATTAGAAGGCATTAAAGATGAGAAAGGAAATGTTTGGGCTTGGTTTGAGAGTTCAACCTCAAGGAGTCACCTTGAAATTACTATAGATCCTCATTATGACCTTGCAAACATGTGTCCTCACATTGACTATCTAAACATTGTGATTATGTGTTTGGGAATAACCTTCATGAACATTTGTTATGTTAAAGTGATAAGGAGGGAAAAAAGTGAAAAAAATTGGTGCAGTCTCATTATCTCATGGAAACTATTTTATATGCATTAAGTCTTTTCTTTCATATTATATGCATGTTATTGGCACCTCAAGACCAAAACCTCTCTTGAACTTGGAAATCCAGGGTCCTATAGACCTATATTCATGTTTTAAGGATCTTGGAGGGTGAATAAGAGATTGTTTGTATATCTTGAATACCTTTATCTATATTAAGTGCTTGATAACCATAATCTACATTTAATTCTAAGTTAGAAAACATGTACATTAACATTAAATATCCAAGTTTCTCTAAGACCCTTTACAAATTGACTTTATTTAAGAATATGAATTATCCACTTGTCAAGAAGGATCTGAGGTTAAATGAGGATCATTTAGGCTTAATCAAGTTCATTTCCATGTGGAGAGTAACTCAGAATGTTTGAAAACCTTGTTTGTACATGTGCAAGGCTGTGTATTCATGTCTCAACTCTAAAACCTCATCCAAACCCATGGAATATTGATATTAAATAAGATTGAAAGAATATTGGGATAATTTTTTTAGGAGAGAAAATTTATTTGGTTTAATTGAAACCAACTTCTTCATGTAAAGATTCTTTTTAATGAATTGAAGACATAATCTCTTTCTTCAAACCTATAACTATGTCCTCTTTTCTATTTGAATGCATATATAACCTTTAAAATTGGTTATAAAGGTTTTATATCTATTTAAATTGTGATTTTAGGGCTTATACATCATCTCTACACTTCCATTTTTCATGCAATCCATCAGAACAAGCTCAAAGCAACCAAAAATTGATTTACAAATTCCTAAGGTTTTAAGAGCATCGATGGAGTTTTGGCTTGTTGTATGTGATTTAAAACTTCTCAATTAAACCCAATGAATCTAAATTATTATCAATAGACCTCTTCATACTTTCAAATAATCATCTATTACCATGCAATAGCAAAAATAAGATCCAAATCAAATTCATTCTATAATAGGTGACTTTTGAAGACTATTTTTACTCCTACATGATTGCTCATAGAGTTGTCTGGTTATTTATCTTATCTATAAAATATAATATGTTATTTAATATCTTATTATATATATCTAATGGATGTACTATTCCATGCATCTCCTCAACAATAATAACACATTCTAGAAAATAGCTTGTCCAAGCCTACGAAAGAGTTTTTGAATGATTTTTGCCTTGTTTGAGCTTCTCTCAAAAATAAACTTTTGAAAAAGACATAAAATGGGTTTATCATGATGTGGGATACCTTTCATGGCTCTGAACTAACTTTTACTTGTCTGTACAATTTTGTACACTTGAGAAAAACCTCCAAAACCTTATTTTTTTCTCATGGGAATCTTCCTTTTTGAAGGATTTTTCTACTTATTAATTGTAATACTTGATTTTTTGTCATTAGATGGAACTATTTGACATTGAAACCCTACAAAAAATTCTTAAAAAACATGAAAATTGTATTCTTATGCTTGAAATGGTATGGTCCTAGTACTAAAAGCACTTTTGTCATGTTTGAAGAGGAATAAATAATGTTTAATGCAAAGAGGGGAAAAGTAAGTCATTTAATGAAATTGAACCCATTTTTTTAGTATTATTGGAGGTTATGGGGTGTATTTTGATGTTATGAGGCCTCATAAGTCATTAAATATGGGGGTTTTCTCCATAAGTGACTTGAATGGCTTCAATAGTGTGACATTATGACCCTTCATACACCTTCTCATGCACTTGGAGACCCTCTTGAATGCATTTATAACCTGATAACCTCATTATACCTCTATCATCATGGAAAAAATTCTTATTAATACCCCCTTTTGACCTCTTTGAGAAATAAAATGATGCAATGATCAAGTTTTGAATGGTAGGGGTTGATATTTTGGTCTGGGAAGCCAAAATGTCAACAATACCCAAATTTGTTGTGTGTTCAAAACCCACATTAACATATTCTAACCATTTTTGTGACTAAACTAAGATCCTTGTTAAATTTATATTGATGAATATGCTATGTTATTTCTAAAATGAATTATCTTACTAAGTTATGCCATTGAAATTTTCTCATAAAGATTTTAATCCTTCTATTATTGTGATATGTTTGTTCAAATTCAAGTGAATACTAGATTTGGTGAAGAATAACTTATTTGTAGTAGAATTTAGGTAATGTTTTCTATAGAAATTTAAAAAATGTGGCAATATGAACCTTATTTTCTACTGTATCCTTCTCTCCTTTTGATGTTTTTATCAAATGTAATCTTTTTAAAATAGCATTATTATGGAGATACATGTTGTTATTTGATTTTTAGTGTTGTTTAGAGATAGTAATGTAGACACAAGTAAATTTCCTTGAAAAGTATGAGGTGACATTACAAACCAAAATTTATTCCACCAACTGTAACTTATTAACATTTTTTTTGTTTACATGCAAAATATAGGAAAATAAGCTCCTAACTTCCAGAGATCATAGGCTTTGTGAGCATATGAATAATGAAATTTCTCCTCCTACATTGAGGATGTGAATGGTGCTGATAAATAGGCATTAAAATGGCATCCAATTGGGTGAATTTTTTTGAAATAAATTATGTCAATGTTAACTATGTGAATTCTTTGGTGATTTGTTGGATAGTTTATGCATAAGTAGATAAATATTGAGAAAGTAGTTAAATTTTCACTTTTTGTAGAAATATAAGAAAAATCAATGAAAATTTTCTCATCTCATTTTGCATTGCATTTTTTTTGGAAAAATGCAAATGCCAATTCTATCCATCTATATATACCTTATGATTCAAAATATTATGATAAAATTTCAATTGATAAATGTAGATCTTAGCTAATGAAAATAATTATTCATCGATTCTTTTGTGGTAAGTTGAATCCACATATTGTAATTTATATAACTTGTGTTTAATTGAGATTCACTTTTACTCAAGTCTACTTGAATGTAGTAATGGGCAAGACTCTCCTTTTATATATTTATCCATTACTCAACCTATAGTATAAATTTTCATCTCCCTCTATATGAGAAATTTGGAAATGTAAACAAAAGCATGAAGCACAAGAATGCAAGGATTTTTAGAAGAAAACTATTGTGAAAAAAATGCATGTATTTGACTGTCATATAAAGTAACTTCTAGTGCATCATCATAAATTTAACCACCAAGAGGATCACACCATGTTTGGGGATATATGTAACCATATATATATAAATACATAAATAAGTCCTTACTTCTGAGAAATGAGGCCCTTCCTAACATTATATGAAGAGATAAGGATACATAAAAGACATGCCCCTTGTGGATAAAACTACCTAAAAAAATACCCAATTCATATAATTAATACAATTTTTAATTAGATGAAATTTTATAAACTAAAAGTGCACGCCACTCGTGGCTAATAAGCACTAACAATTTCTAACAAATTCCCATACATTTTCAACTTGAGATGCCATTATGGTGGGGTTAGAGGGGCATGTAAAAATGCAATAGTATTAAACACATAATCCTTCTTGTTAGTAATAGTGGATAATTAAGAGTAAAGTTTAAGAAGGTGAAGTATCTAAAGTTTGATAGCATAAATCACATATGAGAATAATGTAGCGTAAAACATACTTTGATGAAAATTCATAAAAAAACCATTGTAGTGTAGGACACATGATTAGTAATAGTGTTGCTAATTATTTTATCTAACAAAGGAAAATTGGATCAATAGGTGGTGGGAATACAACATGGTAACCTTGATAATTTTCATCTATCAACAATCATGAAAATAGAATTTTATACTATGCCTTAACAAATGTGAACCTTTACTACTAAAACCATATTAAATTTTAGATAAAAGAAATAAAGATGAGTTTTAATTGAGAAAAGTGCAAACATTTTTAACAATTAATTTGATGGTCATATGACTATATTTACTCAATAAATTCCATTACAATTGAAAAATAGAAGATAGACAATAACATAGACTACCCAAAAAAGTATAAGACATATATGCCCTAGTTTCTAGAAAATAATAGATAAGGAATCCATGGGGGGAAAATATATAAATACTCACAATTACAGTAATAAATTTTATAAATTATAGTCAATAATTTAAAATTGTAGCTAAGAATTTTATTGTTTCACTTCATAGTGCTTTAAAATACTCAAAATAAATTGAAACTCACTTGGAGGCTACCATGTACATACACATGATGTATATCTTAACTACTCAATAGAGCGAGTGGAAAAATGGTAGCTTCATTGAATGACAATTTTATTGGATTTAGTGCAACCAAATGGTCTAAAATGATGATTACTAAGTGAATGTGTCATATTTTTTAGGTTTTCTTGTCATAAAATACTGAATGTCATTGTAAACCTCCTCTCCATGCTTAAATTTTTCCACACCCTCACCCAATTCTACAACCACTCATACCATATCACACCTAATACAACCTAAAAATACAAAAATATGATTATACTTTAAAAAAATTAATTTAGGCCATTATTCATTGTCCTCTAGTTTGATACATGCCACTGTCAAATAAAAATAAATAATCAACCCAAAATATACAATTACACTCAACAAACACAAATGTGATACAATGATTTTTAGGCCTAGATTTATTACCATCATTAGTCAATGGGGGAAATAAAAAAATTCCTATAGCTTGCCCACTTTATTATTTATTAAATGCATCCACAACCTTAGTAATTGCATACGGGATTTTGGGATCAATCATAGGCTTTAACTTCCTTCTCTCAGTGTAATTGCATAGTATATCTAGGCTACTACATTTGAGCTTTATTGAATCCACTCTAGGATGTTGGGGAAAGAATGTTATGGCTATAATCCTCCTTTATAACCACATGATACTTGAATGACTCCCCTACATATATACATAAATTTTAGACCATAGTTTGAGATCCACTACTATAAAAATAAGAGGAAATAAACAAATAAAAAATGTATGGTATCAAAAAAATCAAAAATTTTAAGCATACAACTAAATTTGGCCCTTGGCTTTTAAAAAAATCTAATTTCTTTGTGTGTGTAGTCAAAATAATTATATAAGTTTTGTACACATAATACACTAACTAAATGACTAGGGTGTCCATACCTCTTACTCCTCCTACAATGAACATGCTTTGCCTTCTTTTAAATTGGTCATATTGAATGTTTGATGTGCAATCAATAGAGAAAGTGGAAAACTAAGGAATTTTTTGAATGGTAATTTTTTTGGCTATAACTCAACGAGATGATCTACTACAACTATATACTTAGCTAGAATGATACACATATTAGGGTTTATTTCCATAAAATCTATAATGTTACCATAATCCTCTTCACCCTTCTTAAATTTTTGCATGCCCTCGCTCACTTTATAAACCACTAATGTCATGTCACACCCCAACAATGCCTAAAAATAAACATAAGTGATTATACTTGTGAAAAAAAAAAAACAAACTAAACTATATTTTCCCATAGCAACACTATTAAACAAATAGAAAAGGACAAATTTTCAAGCTTAAAAAACCTAATTAGCAAATATTTTAGTCGACGAGGTTGAGGGAAGGTATGTGGAATTTAACCAAAACCTGGACTAGCTATTTTACATTCATTAATATCAACTATAATGTCCCTTCATTTCACTATGAATTTGCATTAATGGCCACTATGACTCTGACATGTGATAAGACCTAACTACTTTCCACCGTAATGGTAATCTAAGATAAAAATATCATTTTTTCCTAGATATTATTTTTCATTTAAAATTATTTTCAAATATTTCATTCACAATGGATAAAAAAAATAGCCAAGTTTCATTAATTGAAAATATTTATACATGGTTAGAAATTATTTTTAACCCTGATAGAGTATAAGATAAATATCATTTAAAAAATCATATTCAACCAAACTATATGCCAAACTTTACATTTGATAAATATCACATCATGATTATGTAATGAAAATCCAATAGTAAAAAACTTGAAACCTATATAACCTTCCTTCAACAAGATAATAAATGGATTGCAATAAAATTGAAACATAAATAACTATACACATTTTATATCTATTAGCAATTTGGCCTCCCAAGGCCAAATTCCAACCCCTATAACCAAAAAATTTGATTTTTAGGACATTATGTGCTTCTTTAGGCATGAAAATATCCAATGGATGCATTTTTTAGCATTTTTAATAGGCTTCTCAAGTGATTTTGGAAGTTTTAGTGCCAAAAGCCTATTTTGAGGCTATTAATATAGTTATTTAGGTAAAATTGAGAATTAGGTATATTAAAGACCTTATTTGTCCATGATAAGATCCAAAAAGTGATTTTTAAGAGGTTTTAGGTCTTAAAACTAAGAAAACTAGTTTATCTCTCATATCGACCTCCTTGGTAGCTCTAGAAAGGTAGTTTTCAAATGCTTGAAATGGATAAAGGAGAGAGAGAAAGAGTTAGGAGCTTAAACTTTGCACATTGTTAAGGGTATAATTAAGATTTAAATTAGTGGCATTAGTTTGTAAATTTATGGCTTTTATTTATGAATAATCTCTAAGAGTGACAGCAGGTCACTATGGCTTATTCATACCTGTTATGGCCTATTCATCTGAGAGGGGTTTGTTATTGCACTTGTTTCTAAAGATCATAATTTTATGGAATTGAATGATTTTTATGGTGGTTTTTAGATATATTTTATCTCCTTTTAATGGTGGTTTCATTATTTGAATAATCTCTATAAGGTGCCTTCACTTGGATAAATAATGCCTTGATGCACATGCTAATTCAATGAGTTCTACTATAAATTCCTATTTCTTCTTCATGGTAGTGATTATCAGAGGTCTATAATACCTCATTATTCATGGATTAACTCTTGGTTTCATTAATTTATGTGTTATTTTTCTGATATATGGTTTATGTTCATATTTCTCAAAGTGTCTTATTCTTTAGAGAGCTTGTATGTTATGTGAATGACTTTCTCCATGACTGAACATTATATTAGGTTTGAATGAAAATGAGAAGCCATAGTGACATGAAGGAAAAACTATTGATCCATTAAAATCTTGGAGAATGATGGTGATATTCCAAATGTATCTTCAAACAAAAGGCTTTACAAATGCTTCAAGCACCTAAAGGCCAACAAGCCTATTAACATGCATTCATGAATTCAAATATGTGCTAAGAGTGTCTTAACAACATGGAGTTGTAAATTGAAACTCATATAATTCCTATAAACTCCATTGAATACTAAAATAAATCATGAGTAACTTAAGGTTCCCAATCTCCCATACACAAAGCCTGGTGTATGAAGCATTGCCAACACAGTTTGTATAAGTGAATAAACAAGCTTGAAGTGGCCTAGTGCTTGGTAAAGAGGTCTACATGGTTATTAAGATCTTGAGAGTCTAGGAGATTGAATATAATGGAAAAACATATACCATAAATCAAAAGGGAAATGTAAGTACTCAAACTTACTCATGCCTACAATGAATATACAACCAATTAACACCTACCATCAGCTTGTAGACTTAGTAAGAGCTCTAAGGTAAAGAAGTGAGAGTATGGAACTTAAAGGTATGGTTGAGGGTTTTGGCTGGTCAGATATTACTTACAAGAGTGGTATTATGATCAAGGTCATGAAGGACCTTTCAAATGAAAGGAAGCCTCATAAAAGACCTACAACCAATGAAACTTACAACCAAATACAAGGAAGAACACAATCAAGCCACTATGTGACATCAATTTCTTGAATATTGGGTTGAAGATGTCATAATAGAGTTGTGATATTAATATGAGAGACAAAAAGATGACTTGATTGGTTTCCAAGAGGGATTATTAATCCAATGAAGGTAGAGATACAGTCCCCTTAGTCCATACAAAGCACTAAAGGTTCACCTATATCTAGTATATACTGAGTTAGTAATCATATGTTTGTCTTATGCCCTATGGGTCCATGTTAAGGAAATTAAATAAATAGGTGTATTATTTTGACAATTTTTAAAGAGACAAAGTGTAATAAGTGGCTACTTGTAGCCTACACACTCTAATAGGTACCTATAGGCGCTAAGCCTATAGGTCATTATTTGGAAATAAAGTCTATATCTTTCCAACATAAAAGGCAAAGCTTCATCATGGAAATTCAACTTCATGATATATTCAAATGATATTGAAAATAATTGAGTAGATCCTAAGCTATTTTATTAAGATGGACTTGAGGTTTAATTGGCAGTCTTTCTCTCTCCTACAACTATACATAGTACCTTTGTATGGATGGCAGTTAAGAGAGAGGTGGTTTGAAAACACCTTTAAGAATTTGTAGACCCTATAGCCCATACATAAATTATTTTTGTATCAAGATTTTATATGTCCTTAAAACATGTGTCAAAGGAGAGAACTTGAACCTCTTACACACAATTATGATACTCTCATACAAACCTATAACCATGACTCAAATTAGTGAGGTAAGGCTCATACAATGAGAAAGGGCAGATCATGTATGAGAAAGGGGATTGAATCTAATTGAAAACATAAAATAATTATATGATGATTTATAGGATAATTGGTGTGATTATAGGGTCTCCAACACTTAAAACACAATCAAGAACCTCACAAAGCACAAACATGCCTATTTGAAGGGGAACTAAGTCTATAAGCCCAAGTAAGAATTAATAGAGATATTAAAGGTTATTTTAAACCCAATTGAAGGTATTAAGAGTAAAGGAGATTTATAAAATTTAACATGAGTTCATGTATTTTTTAATGAAAATGATCTCTTTTGGATGCTACAACCACCCTAAATGCACATACAGTCAATTAGGCACAATCCACTATGAACCTAAAAGCCTGCCCCATAACTAAGTATGGAGAGTGTTTTCATAATAAAAATGTATAAATAGGAAAATTATGATGATATTAAGAATAAATCACCAATATTTCACCATGATATTGAAGAAGAATAGTCATTTTAATAACTCTAGGGTTAGTAGGCCTAGTTGGATTAATATCCCTTGGTGGTGAAGAATAAGGTTCTAGGACCTATTTGAGTGGTAAATAATTATAGATAAATATAATGGATAAATTAAATAGGTAATTTAATGCATGTTTTAGATACATATCTGATGAAAATTTAAGTTTTTAAGTCTTAAACCGAATATAGTTTTCCTAGGCTCTTCTCACACAGGTCTAGTCTACTCATGAAGGAAAATGATGTGTTAAGGCCTCTACAACTATGATCAAGATTTGAAATTTGGTATAGTTTTTTGTAATGAGTATATTTAAGTGTCCATGGTATCTATAAGGTCACACTAATAGGGGACATATCCACTTTTTTGTATCAGACTAGGCCCACTCTTTGGCAAAGGGCAACCATGAGGCTTAAGGGATCTACTTGAGCTAAAAGGGCAAAAAGCAATTTTCCATATATCATAAAGGTAATATGAGGTAGTTAAATGTAATATCAGAGGTTTACATTAATTTTTATGTTGAAAAAAACTCAGGTTTTCACTCTAACGCCTTTGAGGGCTAGCAAAAAGGAGATGAATCTTAAACACCAACACCCTTACCAGTGTAACTTGAGCATACATAAGGGTAACAAAGACTTATAAATCATGTATAATAATGGATAGGGTTTTTTAAGAGATTTCTGAGCTATTGAAAATAGTGGGAGGGAGTTTTTAGACCTAGAACTTAAGGTAGATTTCTCTTAGGCTTGAGAAACACTAAGCAAGCCACTTGAAGAGCAACTTCAAGTGCTCATACCATCTCTCACACTTTTCATGGGGAGATGAGCCATTTGGGATAGTTTAGGAGGTTAGTCAAGAATTTTTTACATGTGTAAGGAGGTAAGTTAGAAATATCATCTTTATAAATAATTTTTAAGACCCCAATAAGGTCTTAAACCCTCCTAAAATCCTAGTTATGACCAGTTTGTAGAGAAAGACCTCAGAATCAGATCAAATGACATAGTTTTCTCCTAAAACCCCTTGTATGTTTTTGCTACTAAAATTTGGTTATCCACATGTATTTTGATGCTGATGTCACTTGTACAAATTACTTCAAAAACCCTATTTTTCATTATTTGTTTAAGGTGATATGAGAAGGGGAGAACTTCCTAATCATTGGATAAGGTAATTTTGGAATTTATACTAATAAAGCTAAACAAAATTCATGGTATATTTTAAAAGTGGCCAAACCAAGAGTGTTTTTCAAGGCAATCCCAAACAAGCCCAAAATAAGTATATGAAGCAATGTGGTTTCATGGTTTGCACAGTTCCATAGTGTCTCAAGACCCCAAATTGGTATGGAGGATGGTATTATTATAGGGAAAGTTCATCACATTATTCTCGGTGATTTCACACATGTGGGATCTTTCTAGAGCCAATTTTCTCTTTCTAGGCCAAGGAGGCATAATTAGGCCTAATTGGAGAAGAACATAGAGGAAAAGGAGTACTTCCACTTAGATTCTAATCATGAAATTTTATGTGGATATGTAAGGTGATACATGGAACTCAAAAAATCTCCCAAATTTTCAATTTGATCCATATAATCTTTTATAAAAGGAGATTTTTAGGTTTTAGGGTTACAAAGAAGGGGTGATAAAGCATGCTAAATGAGAAAAATGGAATATTTTGGGCTAATTTATGGTTCTAAACACCATTTTTTAGGTCTTATGTCATGATGAGAATCCATCCATGGTAGAATTTTTCATGGTACAATATAAAAACTCTTCTTTCTCTCTCCTTTTCTTTTTGCTAATGTGGAGGAATCAAGTGTTCATAAGTACTAAATGATGCATAGAAGTTTTCCAATGAATTTATCAATGATCCTCCTTCCGTCATGCACATATGAAATTTTTAATAAAGTAAATTAAAGGTTAGAGAAGGTTTAAGGGTCCTCAAAGAGTCCTAATGATACTCTTCTTCCTTCCAATTCCTAGTATGTTGAAGTGGTCAAAAAAGCACTAAAGGAATCTTAACAAGCTCAACCATCTGGAGATACTTCTTGAATATTTTGGAATACTATTTAAAAGAATAATGAATGAATATTTAAGACCTACTTTCAATGAAAAGGAATTTTCTAGTCAATGGAAGCATTCAACCAAGTATATAAGGTTCTTTAGCAAGGATTTAGGTATTATTATTGGTAAAACTCCACCAATCAGGGATGATGACCTATTCAAAACTTGTCTCAATATGAACCTATATGTAATTTTATAAGGGTGAATGAAAGATTAATAAAGATATACTATAGCATTTTGAGAAAGACTAAATCAATGTCACATTTCCTTTTTTGGGGGGCTCTTGTCTCTCTCTCTCGCACTCCATTCACATTCTGCTATATATTTAGGCCTTTAGGCCTTTATTTGTAATCCCTCTCTAGGGCATGAGGAAAATATTCCTATATTGTCACTTTGTAACCTATTAAGCTAATAAAAATGACTATTTTAAGACTTTTGATACATGTTTAGTATGTTTTATTAGTTTGGTTTGCATATGTGGTAGTTTTTCTCCCTTGGTAGGTCCTAATCTCAACTAGTTTCTAGTATATGATCTTATGAAGGTCACATATAGTGTTTGAATGTTAAGTGGTTGAGCCTTGATCCAAGTCTTCTATCATTACCCTCATGTTTTGACCACTTAGTATAACCTTTAAGTGGAACACTTTTGCATAGGATTCATTAGAGTTAGAAGATTCAATCACTTGTATTGCTTACTAGTATTTGTTAAAGTCTAAATTAAGTGGATGAATGATTGTATTGGTGCATCATTACCCCTTAGAGTAGTTTTCTTTTCTATAATTTTTATTTGTTTTCACCTCGATAGTAATAGGTTTTAGTAAACTAAGCCAAATAGATGCACCAGGAGAGCTACCCATATAATATTGAGGTTTGGTCTAGCTATAGGTAACCCACAACATGTAGACTAATCCCATGTTAGTCCAAGTTTGATGAAAAATTGAACATTATCCTTCACATGGTACAACTTGGGTTGCTAACAATATCCATAAAATTTTAATTAGGCCTAAATATTAATAAAGAGTTGAATAATATTTTTATTTATCTCATTAATAAGGACTTGAATAAGATTTTCATCTATCTCATTTTGTTATGATTAAATTTTCAACAAAAATATCCATAAACATTTTTTTTGGATAGATACTGGGGTTGAACAAGTCCCCTACCCATAAAAAAGCACAAAAGTGGTCAACTTGAATATTATCAGTTGCTAATCAAAGATACAAACTAGAACTAAGACAAGGGCAGTCAAAGATGCCTTACAATTACCACATACCAAAAAAAACATACTAAAAAACCTGGAAACACCCAAAAAAGATGTAAACCAACCATCCAATATAAAAGGAAAAACCAAAACATTTACAAGTGAATAGAATAAGCAACCCTAAAGTAATTAGACTGTGTCTTTTTTATCATCCATCACCACCACCACATCATTGGGGACTCCATCCATTAAATAAATCTTAGCAGATTTCTTCCTCATCCCCTGAAGCCTAAGTTTGACACTACCCACTAAAGCTACCACATGAATGCTTTAAGGTACCCCTCTTCTAGGAATCTTTGCCAACCAGGGGGTTATAGTCATGCCATAAATAATCATTATTACTAGAATTTTGACAACATCCACATGAACTCGATTGTGCCTAACTTCTACCATGTCAATTTTAGAATGGGACTCTTAAGTTGAACCATAGGTGGCATTATTAAGAACTATCCTTTTGTAGACTTGCTATCACAAACCTTCCTCTAAATATCCTTCACAAACCCAACCAGAATCACAAACCTTATTTCTAATGCTCTGAAAGTTGAAATTGACACCAAAACATTATTGTCTAAGCTAGAAAATGGTAATTTGTGGAATGGGCCCAATTCCACCCTTTTAATCTCCTCCAAAATCCCATGATGGTGATTAGGCATAACAAAAAATGCCACAATTTTACAAACCACATCTTTGTCCATAATTAAAGCCAAAATATTGTTTGTAAACATGGATACCAACTCAAAATTATCTCTATTATGGATGCTTTACACCACATAATATTCTGCTAGGACTGCCAAGATGCCCTGTATGATCTCCTTGGTAGGAACCCAGAAAATGTGTTTTATTTTAGCCCTATAAATACTACCATCAAATGCCATTTACCCTTTGAAGCTGCTACCAAAGACCACCATTATCTTAAGAACCAACACCACCTCACAATCCATGGTATCAAAAAACTAGATGAAACATAATGCTAAAACTCTACCCAAGAAGCAAATGAAAAGTGTAAACAAGTTCAAGGCATGTCAATTAACCCTTGATGACATTAATGAAACTAGTCACTACCTTGGCTCACATGAGTTAAGAAAAATATGAAATAATGACACAACCCATAAACTAACAGTGGGAAATTAAAAAAACAATTAAGGCCATTGCCAAAAGTAATTGAAAAATAATCAATAGTTTTTTATATGCCTAAATTAATGGCAAAAAACATAGGAAAATATTCCCAAGAAGACCTTTGGTTATCCACATGTAGTTACTCTCTTTGATTAATCCTACAATTTGCTAAATAATTAGTAGCTAAAATGGCTTCTCTATAACAATGTTTGCACTCCCAAGAAGAAAAATTATCCAAGCTTTCCCAAACCTTAGACAAAATATTTTCCAATTTTTAGGAGATAGTTGATTTTTTCTTGAGATCAGAGATCAATATTTGTGATTCATCTTTAATGACAATTTTGTCAATTTTACACTATAAATCTAGATCAATCCTAGTTGAAAGAGCCCGAGCCTCATCTTCATTTTTCATTCCATCCATTAATTTTATATAAAAAAATATGATCAATGAACTACTATAGTCCCTTATGATACACACTGCTTTGGAAGCACCCAAATTTCCCCTTGAGGCTCCATCAAAATTTAATTTAAACCACCCCAGAGGAGGAAGAATCTAAGAAGTCTTATCCTTTCTAAGACTTTTACCTAAGATTAATAATTCCCCTTTAATGAGTTAGAATGTTAGGTACAAACATTATTGTAATCAAAATTCCCAAACCAATGGTGAAAATTATCCCTAGCCATGTACTATGAACTTGCCTAGTCACATTGAACACAAGTTTTAAGCCACATGCTAACCCCTATCGCATTAAACATCAAGTTGATACCCGATTACATTGTGGATAATTTTCATGAATAACCTATCGTATCTTGGTATGGGAATGATGCTAAAGAGTGGTCATCCTAGGGAATGGACCCTATGATCTCCCACTTCTAACACTCAGTTCATTCATCGCTAGGCTATCATCTCTAGGTCTAATATCCATAAATATTTAATTATGCTTAAATAGATATAAAAAATAATTTACACCTCATTTTTTTTAAAAACCTAGAGTACTTTAAATGATGAAAAGAGATTTTATAATAACATATTGATTTTAGAGAGAATTGGAGATGGTTTTCAAATTTTGAAAACAGAAATTTGGATTTGTGGTAAGACAGTGAGAACCCTTAAAACTCATGGTGAATAGAGGACCTTGTCCAAACCTTCCAAATTTGTTTCTGGTTAACATAACTATAGAGAGTATAATTTTTGGAAGTGTTATGTAGGTAATAATTTTTAGGATTGAATTTATTAGAACTATGTCTCCAAAAATCTCACTCAAGTTTTTAAAACTTTATGTTGATCACTAATAAATTACACATTTTCTAAAAAATATAATTATGAAGAAAAAATTGAAAATTATAAGGAACCCAATGTGTTTTGGGGTGTATTACACCAAATAACAACATAGATTCCTTGATGTTTTCTAAGGCACTTAATGATGTATAGTATTTAAAATAATGCACCAACATATGCAATAATTCTTCAACCTATCAAATCAACGCAATACAATGTGTCACAACTATTAACTTTCATCCTATAATGAATGCTCTCTAAAGGCTTGCTTGATTTCTATATATTGCTTGTAAATACCCAATAGATTTATGTGGCAATAAATTCTAGATATTCTAAATACACTAAGATACTTTTGTATTATCTATGACTTAAATTCAAAGTAAGACCCTATTGGTGTGGAAACTGGAATCAAATAGTTGCAAAAGAAAACAAGATGAGACCACAAGACGTTATGTGCACCTAGATAGACAAAAAATATAAACATCTCCATAAAAATAGTGAGTATTATTTTTTGGGACCTAACACATGACAACAAAAAATTGAGTGCAAATGGAAGAGAAAAAGGGGAATATGATGAAAAAATAATAATGCACCAATAATTCTAAAATTAGACTAACAATCAAGAAATACATTAGTACCCTATAATAATGTAATTTTATAACTAATACATTCCAAGGGGCTTTTTTTAGGTGTTTACATAATTCCCCACTTTGATGTGTTTGTCTGCATACATAACACATTAAAACATGCATGGTATGGATACATGATTTTATTCCCCTAAAGTTCATCTAAGAAAATCTGATCTACCTATGAATCTTGTAAAAAATATCATTTTTTACACATAAATGTGTTAAATCCTAATAATAATAAATGCTTGAAAAATATGAAATAATGAAAATAATGTAACATCTAATCATATCCAAGCATAATCATGACATATCCTAGGGGCAAACTAACCAAACCATCTTTGAAACATTTGTCCTTAAGTCATTGATAGTTGAAGTGAGGTACCATTTTATTGTTGGACCTTCAATCCCCATCATAATATATATATATATATATATATATATATATATATATATATATATATATATATATATATATGAATTAAACATCAATAGTAATTAGAATATAAAGATAAATAAATAAAAATTATGGTTTCCCATTGAGAATTGAGAATAACATGTAATAACTATAATCATATATCAATAAAACTAATAACACTTCCCATGCAAGGAAATGAAATATAAAATTAGGTATCGTAAGTTGTAACACATGAGTACAAAGGTTAGATTTATTAGTAGAAAACAAAATTTGAATTTGAAATCCTACCACTAACATGATCATGTGCCCTCAGATTGAGGAATGCTAAGAAGAAAGCAAACAAAAAAGTAAGAAAAATAATTATTATACCTTTCTTACGATCTCCTTGCCAAAATTCAAGATGTGCTCAAATGTAGTTTCAAAAAGGCTTGTAGAAGATGTGTGGTAAATCTAATCGAGTAACACCTTTAAAACTATATGATTAGATGATGACTGATGAGGATGATTGAAGATTTGTGTGGCTATTTAAATAACACTTCATTATCAATTGAAATATTGTTAAAAATGGAAGGTGGTCCTTACATTTATATATTTTTAGGATCAATTGTGATGATTGATTTGAGATGGAAATAAATGATGGAGGATCAATCCTACAATGGAATACAAAAAATTAATGATATGACATAAAGTGTGTAAGAACTTGTAATAATATTTATTTATGAGGTTTTAGAGTGTGTAAGTGCATGTCATATACCTTGAATACATACTTCTAATCTTGCATTAAACTCACCTTTTTAAGGACATTTTGAATTTTGAAATATGATTTTTAAATTACTAAGTGGGTGAGTGATGTAGGAAATTAGGATTTATTAAAATTTATGAATTTAGACAAATTAAAATTTTTATTTATTTTCCCATTAGAAGAATATTATCTAATTAATTGAGATTAATTAGCTAATAGGAAGTAATGTGAATTTTATGGGAAACAATGTGATCATAGAATAGCTAGCCAATTGATTAGGGGGTGAATAGTGAATTGACTAGGGATGTTAGTGTGAATAGAAGATTGATTAGATGATTAAGATGGTTATAATGTGAATTAGTGAGATAATTAAAATATAAAGTGTCTACATTTTCCCCCTATTTGAAATGGCATTGAAAGACATGATGGGTGGAGTAACAAATTTTCAAAGAAAGAAGAAGTTGAAAAAAGTAGATGAAAAATTATATGACGATGATCAAAGAATGTGATAATGTGCCATCGTGAAGACATGAGGTCATGAATAAATATGTATGGGATCTTGAAAAAGAGAGGAAGAAGCTAGAATAGAAGGAGAAATGGGTGGTTGATGAAGATAGAGAGGTTAAGATGCAGGATGATGATTTACTTATGGGTGAGGAAACCCATTTGAGATAAAACTTGCATGTTTTGATTTCCAATAATGATGGATGGATTTTCCCCAAGAAACATATATAATACATGAGTAAAAATGTTAGCTCTATTAGTAGGTAAATTGATAAAATTTGAAATCTTACCACTAACCTGAGAATGTGCACTCAGATTGAGTAAGACTAAGAATAAAATAAACAAACAAGTAATACAACTTAATTGTTATAGCTTCACTATGATCTCCTTACCAAATTTTGTGATGTGCTTATATGTAGTTGAAAAAAACTTGTACAAGACACGTGGGAAATATGACAATGTAACCCCATGCAAATGAGATGATTTGGATGATGAGTGATGAAGATGATTGAAGCTTTGTGTGGATATTTAAACAACACATTGTCAATTGAAACATTATTAAGAATGGAAGGTGGCCCTTCCATTTATATATTTTCAAGATTGATTTGACCATTGATCTAATATGGAAATAAATGGTGGAGGATCATTCATACAATAGAAAATGAACATTTAATGCTATGACATAGATTGTGTAAGAACTTATAATAATATTTATTAATGAGAGTTTGGAGTGTGTAAATGCATGCCATAAACCTTTCTTGCACACTTCTCATATTTTATTAAATTTACCTTTTGAAGGATACTTTGACTTTTGAAATTTTATTTTTAAATTTCCAAGTGGGTGAGTGATGTAGGAAATTAAGATTTATTTGAATTTATGAAAATAGGGATATTTCAAATTTCATGGATTTTCCCATTAGAAAAATATTAGATTAATTACCTAATTGGAAGCGATGTGCATTGTATGATAAAAAATGTGATCATGGAAGATATAACTAATTGACCAGGGGGGATGAATATTGAATCAACTAGGGATGTTAGTGCAAATAGAATACTAATTAGATGATATAGAATGATGGTATCATGGATTAGTAAGATATTTAAAATTGACAAAAAAAAGTTTCTAATTTTAAGTTTATACATTTTTATCTTGTTTGAAAAGGCATTGTGAGATATGATGGGTGGATTAAAAAATTTAAAAGAAAGAAAAATCCAAAAAAAAGTGCATGAAAAATTAGATGATGATGATGAAAGAATATGATGGATGATGCCCCCTCATGAGGACATGTGGGGATTAATAGATGTAGATGGTATAGATTAAAAAATAGTAATAATATAGAATAAAATAAATAATGGGTGGGTGATGAATAAATATGGGTTTGGATGCATGTAGGATGATGATTAACCTAAGGGTGAGATTAAACCCACTCGAGCTAAAGCTTGTACAATTTTATTTCCAATGATGATGGATGGATTTTCCCCAAGAAGGGTATATTTTGGAATGAATTTTTGAATGGATACATCCAAATCTATATTTCACACTTTGACTTGACCCAAGTAGGGTGGATGTGATAAAAATATCCTAAAAAAGATGTGAGCTTGACTTTCCCGAAGCAGGGTGGATTGAGAAATTACCTATCCAAATGATGAGCTACACACTTTCATTTTCCCCAAATAGGTTAAAAGTTGTGAGTGTGGATAGATAATTGATTTAATATCTATTGATTGATTTGCAAGTATATATCAAGGATTTAACCAATTTCACATATTACGGATGAGTTGAAATATGCTAATAGAGGATAAGAATTTAATAGGTTAATGCAAACATATGTGCGATGTTATAATGATTTTTAAAAGAATAAAAAATCTTAAAAACACTAGGCACACAATAATGTTCAAAGTAATGAAAATAATGATTTAATAATGATGTGATAATGATTCAAGAATGATGTGATTAGATTTGAAGATAAATTGGATAAATTCTAGAAGAATAGGGGATTATTAGTTAAAAGACATGGATAATGAAAATAAGAGTAAGAATAATGAAATAAATGGTGATGATGGTCAAGATAACATCAAAAAATCTATGTGACTGAGTGTTGTGTACATAGTCCAAATATACCTCAAGCCAATTTAGTTCTCCCAAAGAAGGGAGGAATGTGATGATAAATGATTATTGATGAAGATTGAAAATAGATGAGATGATTTGATTTGAAAATAGATTATTTTATAAGGGGATAAATTTACACTTTAGATAATCTCCAAATATATTTTGAAACTTGATTTTTGATGTATCACAAAATGGAATGTAGCACAAAATGGAATGCACCATTATATAAAATACCATGATGACTAGGCTGCAATGTGCATAAGGACTGACTAGTGGTCTAATATATAAATGACAAAAATGCACCATGATATATAAAAATTAGGTTGACATTATTTCCACATGATTATGGATGGAATAAAGTACAAGTGAAATATAGGAGGCATAATCATATGTTAAAAACATTATGATATTGTTGGTGCATATGGACCAAGTTAAAATCACAATAGGAAAATCAAACAAACAAGAAAACACACATAAACTTGAAAATAAAAGTAATAGAAATAATGTTTTCATTTAATCAAGTAAAAATCCATGTGTAAAGGCTCAATTATATTGATATCTAGATGGTTCCCCAACCAATAATACATACAAGTGGAAAAATTGGGAAAAATATCTCAAAATAAGTTGCATGCTTTGATTTTCCCTAAACAAGGTGAAAGCTACAAGTTGGAATTGGATGACTTATTTAAGCTTCCCCAAATATGATGGATTTGGGAAGGACACATACCAATGGTATATAAAATGATTTTACTAAGGGATTTAAGAAAATACAAATGTTTTTGGATTTTTTAGTTTTGTATCTCTTTTTAGTGTTTATTGGCCTTTTCTGATTTTCAAGATTTTATTTTATTTTATGATGTTTTAGGATTTTAGGATTTTTTGATGTATGTTTTAGGATTTTAGGATTTTTTGATGTTTTTGGATTTTGTGAATAAATATATATATATAAGGGTTTTATGGATGTATGTACAAGGTTTACTAGCAAAGGGAAAACCTATTCTACCATTGGGATGGGAGATGACAACAAATGGAATGAAATGATGGATGAGAATGGAAGAAGATTAGGGATGATGAAGAATGGATAAGGGATATCTAAGGAACATGTCACATGGGAAATAAGTGTTTAGTCAGCAAATTATTTTTCATAGGATATGCCAGAATGGTTACAAAACAAGTCTTAAAAAATTTTCCACTTCCTTATCAAGTTTAAAATGGGAAGAAAAATGGGCATGATGGGATGGATGATTTTGATAGGATGTTTAGCATTGATGTTTCAAATGGGATGGACATAGATGTAGATTGGGTTACCCCCATGTATCAAGGTACTTGTAGAAAATGAATTATTTACACAAAACCAAAAACCTAGTTTTTATCATGTTACTTTCCCAAGGCACCATAGTTGTGGCTTTCACCATTGGACAATTTTTTTTTTTTTTGATTTTTTTATAATCTCAACTTAATGGAGGATTATGAGATGCATAATTTTGACCCTTTTTTAAATTTAGGTATGTGATTCAGATATGTCATTATGAACTTCATTGATTATTTATTTTGATTCCTCTAATCCTCTAAATAAGGTGTCTTTTTAGCCTCTATGAAAGGGAGCGCCACCAAGGAGGGTGAATAAGGGTAAGTATTGGATGAAGGATCTGATGTGATGGTGTGATATAGGATTTGGATGAAGGATAAGATCATGAAGGGATGTATAATTTTTTGGGGACCAATGGAAATTGGGACTAACAGTCACGCACATCATTTTTTATTTTGGATGTTGCAATTACAATAGGATATCTAATATTGGGGTCTCAAATACCTCTAAGAATTATCTCAAGAAGACCACAATATTTTGCTTCTCCTTAGGCTTGAGAGTTATTGCAATATAAATTATTTTGGATTATTGGTTGTTTTGATATTGAATTCAAAGATGTATTCATAAAGTGATGCAAAACTAATTTATTTATCTGTGAGTGCCTCGAAGAGTTTTTCATCAATAAAGTCTTCTTAATTAAGCTAATTTCGATTTTAATTTTACAATAGTGCCTCAAAGAGGTTTTCATTGAGAACTAATTTTTTTATTTTGATTTCCCCTAGTGCCTCAAATGAGTTTCACTAGTCAAAATTTACTCTAGACTCCCAATATTTTTATCTTAATTGTCCCATATTGCTTCAAACAAGGTTTCACTAAGGCAGTTTTATTCTAAGTGAATGTTTTTTTAGATTCCCATAAATTCTATAGCTAGTATGTTGCTATGGATTAAGTCTAATGACATGTGATTTTATCAGTCATAATCAATGGGTGTGGGAGACTAGATGTCAATATAATGGAAAAATGGTTGATGTGAAAATTATGGGTGATATTGATGGAAGGATTATAGGTTGCATAATCCTAGTAGAGACTACTAGAACTTGATTTATTTCCAAAGGAAACTTACTCAAAAACCATGGATCATTGATATCTTAAAATTAGTATATAATAGGTATGTAGCCTATTCTATAAGATCTTGATTTTGATGGGGATGTTGATGCTAAATATGAGGCTAATAATGGTTTTGAATTTGATGTCGATATTGATTCTAATGTTGATTATGATTTGGCCACATAGAGGGCCTACTAGATTGTGTTATCCACAAATAACTTTTTCACTTGTTTGGAAATAAAGGATTTAGGATGAAGGAATTCCCATAAATGAGGTATTTCTTGTGATGGATGAGATATATATTGTTGTTCGATGATGGGTTCTTCAGAGATGGGCTCATTGAAGAAGGGTTTGTCAAATATGGGTGGACGATCATAGAGAGGCTCAACAAAATGAGGCTCATTAAATATGGGAGGATGGTTGAAGGGGGACTCATTTAAGGTTTACTCATTAAATATGGGTGATTATAAAAAATGTCAAAGATGGGTTGACTATATTTACCTTGATATCAAAGTGGAAAAGATTGATTGTGATGGAGAAAGGGATCTTTGAATATCCTCATTTGTTTATTCTCAGACATGAATATATCTAGTTTTATTTTGATGTCTTTGTGATAGATGAAACCTTGGATATAAATCTTGAGTATAGCACATTTATTAAGAGAATGGCCTTGAATCTTGTGATACATTCAATATTTGTCTTCTTAATACTAGTCATGTTTTGTATTGTTTTCATCAAAATACTTGGTGCATGGATACACAATAATGTTTATCAGGACTAGTTGGTAAATTATTTATTCCAAGGTTTCATTGAGAATATTATATCATCCCTATTTTAAACCTTTTTTAGATGCATGTGGAATTTATTATTGATTTGATTGTTGTGGCTCAGGGTCTAGATGGATGTTGGATAAGGGTGTCAAAATATTTTTTCCTTTACTAGTGTGATGGGGGATGTGATGATCAATATTGTAACTAGTGGATGAGATGTTTGATTGATGTTGACTATTTTGATGTGGATGGGTTAGAATTTGATTACTTAGGATGGATTTTAATTTTTTTGAATCATAATCTATAAGAAGTCAAGAACCTATTTCTAAGAATCGTAAAAAGACATCATCTTTATTCTCTTATAGGTACCATTGAATTTGGACTATATCAAGATCTATTTTGGATGTCATAGGCTTGGATGGAATTTAATGTAGGATTAGTTGATTTGATTAAGATTTTGGATTTGATTTGGATGCTTGATATTAAGGTCAAATTGGATTTTTATTGTTGACGTTTTAAATTATATGGGAGAAAGGATGGATGTTATGATATTTATCATTCCTAATTGATAGGTGTGGGAGATTGAATGGAAAGATAAGAAAATGATTTGAATTTGGATGTTTAATTTATTTGGAATTGACATGCTTAGTCAAAATAAACTTGATTTAACTTTTTCTTATTGGACTTGATGTTTTGATTTAATTTAATTTGGTTAAATTTGACCTTAGATGTTGACTTATTTAATTTTGGTAAAATTTTGACATTGGATTTAAATTTTGGATTCATTTTGACATGGTCAAAGTTGACCTTAGATTTTAATTTTTTATTTATTTTGATTTGGTCAAATTTGACCTTGAATTTGACTTTGATTGGTTGACCTAGTTAAAGTTGACTAGATTAGGACTTTGATGTTGACTTTGATTAGATCTAATTTAGAAAATGTGGACCAGATTTGAATAATGTTAGGTTGTGGCGCTAAAAGCTTCACTGATGCAGACATGGAGAAGGCCATTGGAGGAGTTGCTGGAGTGTCACAGAAACCGGCGTCGGTCAGGCCAACTGACATCAGTAGGTAGGAGACAGGAAGCAACCGGCATCGGTCAGAGATCGACTGATGTCGGTGATCCCCAGGTGGATAAGGACCGATGTCGGTTGCCTGTGTGGTTTGACTGCGAGTATATTATGGGCAGTTAGTTGACGAACCAAGTGTTTGCATGATGAGTGCTAATTATAGACTGAGAGCTACAGATCTAATTATTGTATTAGGTGTCTAATTATTGTTTGGATGAGATCTATATAATAGACTCATGGTTGTATTGTAAACTTGTGATAGAGAGTAAGAGAGCATTATTATAAGCTCCTTTTGTGTGTGAGGTGAGCAATGGTGTGTTCCTCCTAGTGCCACAGTACCAAGGTGGGTGCTGGTTTGGAGAATTAGCAGGGTTCTTCAGGAGTGTATGATCTTGGTCATCAAGTGTGCATGGCTTCTATAGGAGATCTACATGGTAAGTAAGATCATTGATATGTAGGTGTGTGTGTGTGCAAGGTCAAGGTTCACAGGTGTGCAAAACCAACTTGATCGGTAGGTGGAAGATCAGATAGGACAACAACACAATAGGGAGTAGTATCAAGAGAGATCTACTTGGAGTACAGGTGTGTGCTTAGAGCAAAGAGGAAGGCAAGGAAGATCCTTCCATAAGTAAGGTCTATTGAGGTGCAGGTTGTTTCAGGTTTAGGGGAGATCTACTTAAAGTACGTTTGTGTACTTATGGTGTGCGTGGAGCACAGGTATAAGGTGAACACCAACTCAGTGTGTGAGTTGGGTGTTGGGACCTAAGAGAGAGAGATTTGAGGAGAGAAGTACTGTTCACTTGAGGTGTGGGAAGCCTCTGAAGAGGTGGTGGAGAAGAAGTGGCATCTTCTTTATTGTATTCTTTTCTGCAAGAGTTTTAATACAAGTTGTGTATTGTCTCTCATATCATGTGTTATTTCTAGATCCTAGTTACTTGTTGATTCTGGTTATTTCCACATATGAAGTTGCTTGGTATTTGGTAATCAATTGTGTGCTTCTGGTGTTTCATATACCCAACACGTGGTATCAAAGCTAAGGTTACAGGAAGCGGTTTTGTGTTTGGTTACAGGTCACTCTCAGGGGTTTCTGATTGAGTGGGAGTAGAGCAATGGTAGATCAAAGTAAGCTAAGGATGGAAGAGTTGAAAAGCATAGATGGTCACTTATGGTCTGATGGAAAGAAAGAGCAAGGAAAAGAAGATTGTTGGTTTATGGCAGATCAACAAGAAGGAACTGAAGAAGTAGATGTTGCAGGGGATGTGGCACAGGATGCTCTGGGAGGTTTCTTGGATAAAGTTGAATCTTGTCTTATAGATTTGGTTGCTTCTTTCCATGCAGCCCTAGATAGAGGAGCTGGTGAGCCTTGCCATAGAATAGGCAAAGGGGAAGTGAAGCTGAAATTGCAGGCAGCCAACACATGGGTGTTGAAGGAGGTCATGCAGGTCCCAGGTTTGGAGATGTGGCTAATTTCTTCAGAAGAGTTGGGTGATGAGAGATGTATGAGAAATCTCACAGTGGATGCAATTGAATTAGCTGGTGGTAAGAAAATAGGTACTCTTTATCTACTTGTTTATATTACTGATTCTTCTTTTGTTGCAAAGACGTGGCTTCGTAGGCTTGGTCACATGAGCAGGAAGGAGATGCATGTTCTTAAGCGGAAGATAGATATATTTGACAGGATTAAGAACTAGAAAGCCTTGGTGTTCTTGAAGGAGATGGTAGACAGAGACCAGTGGATGGGCTGGATACTTTTGAGCAGGGCAGTTTAGACATGGGACTTGATTCAAAAGAGCTCACGGGTAAAAAGTCATCACTCACAAAAAACACAGGTACCAGCATCGGTAGGAAAACCAACGTCGGTAGTAGGTAAGACTGACATCAGTCACGTGGACTGATGTCGGCAGTAGGACACTGATGTCAGCAAGTTGGTAGTCAGGATAGGTGTAGGAATCGACGTCGATTGAATGCAGACTGTGTGGTGATCAAGGTCGGTCACTATAACAGATTTTGGGTGGACAGCAAGCTGTCAAGAAGTCTCAAACACCCATATGGAGGACTGAAGACATAAGTAGGCCTCAAATTTGTTGTTCCTCTTCTTTATACTAGTTATTGATTGCAGAGCAGGAAGGATCCAGGAAACAGTGGGAGCGTGGCATGGAGAGATTGCAGAACTAGATGGGAGATTTGGTAGGGTTGCCAGCGGGTATGTTAACACAACAAAATGAATGGATTCCTTAGTTGAAGAATAAAGAGAATGGACACGTGAGATGAAAGACCAAGTCATATGGTCTTAAGGAGCTGCAGGATAGTGGTACAGGTTTTGACAGGTGGAGGATGAAGCATAGCTTTAGTCAATGTCAGGGTAACTACTGTGGTTTGACTTACCAGGGGGATGATGATTGCAACATCATTCTATTGCTGTATGTGGATAGTATGCTAGCTAGCAGGGGTGTACATATAAGTTTTGCTGAGCTAAGGGTAAGATTAGTTCAGTGGTTTGCTATGAAGAATTTGGAGCAATGAAATTCTTCAGCATGGGAGACATGGGAGATCACAGGGTGATTTTGTTTCCAGTGGAAGCTGATGTGAATCAGGTGTTGGTGAGACACAAGATGCAGAATCAAAGCACACCAAGGGCTGGATAGTTTAGTGTCTGAAATCACATGAGGTCTAACATAGACCTGAGTTTTCCCAGGTAGTGGGAGTTGTCAGAGAGTTAGGAGCCAATTTAGAGAAGTGGATTCTCAGGTATTTGAGAGACCAGCAGTAGGGATTCATGATATTCAGGGTCAGGACTTCATTACATGGGACTGTAGGTTCGGATGCGGCAGGGTACTCAGATGATAGAAGGTACACCACAAGTTATGTGGTGGGTTGTCTTCAGGGTTGAGCTTGAAGAGGGATACAAACTAGGAAATAGATTAGATGGGGTACATGTATAGGTACAGTGCAACTATTTATCTCCAAGTGGGAGATTGTTAGGTTGTGGAGCTAAAAGCTTCACTGATGCAGACATGGAGAAGGCCATTGAAGGAGTTGCTGGAGTGTCACAGACACCGGCGTTGTTCAGAGATTGGCCAACGTCGGTGATCCCCAGTCAGACAGGGACCGATGTCGGTCGCCTGTGTGGTTCGACTGCGAGTATATTATGGGTAGTTAGTTGACGAACCAAGTGTTTACATGATGAGTGCTAATTATAGACTGAGAGCTATAGATCTAATTATTGTATTAGGTGTCTAATTATTGTTTGGAAGAGATCTATATAATAGACTCATGGTTGTATTGTAAACTTGTGCTAGAGAGTAAGAGAGCATTATTATAAGCTCCTTCTGTGTGTGAGGTGAGCAATGGTGTGTTCCTCCTAGTGCCACAGTACCAAGGTGGGTGCTGGTTTGGAGAATTAGCAGGGTTCTTCAGGAGTGTATGATCTTGGTCATCAGGTGTGCATGGATTCTATAGGAGATCTACATGGTAAGTAAGATCATCAATATGTAGGTGTGTGTGTGTGTAAGGTCAAGGTTCACAGGTGTGCAAAACTAGCTTGATCTGTAGGTGGAAGATCAGATAGGACAACAACACAATAGGGAGTAGTATCAGGAGAGATCTACTTAGAGTACAGGTGTGTGCTCAGAGTAAAGAGGAAGGCAAGGAAGATCCTTCCATAAGTAAGGTCTATTGAGGTGCAGGTTGTTGCAGGTTCAGGGGAGATCTACTTGAAGTACATTTGTGTACTTGTGGTGTGTGTGGAGCATAGGTATAAAGTGAACACCAACTCAGTGTGTGAGTTGGGTGTTGGGACCTAAGAGAGAGATATTTGAGGAGAGAAGTACTATTCACTTGAGGTGTGGGAAGCCTCTAAAGAGGTGGTGGAGAAGAAGTGGCATCTTCTTTATTGTATTCTTTTATGCAAGAGTTTTAATACAAGTTGTGTATTGTCTCTCATATCATGTGTTATTTCTGGATCCTAGTTACTTGTTGATTCTGGTTATTTCCACATATGAAGTTGCTTGGTATTTGGTAATCAATTGTGTGCTTCTGGTGTTTGATATCCCCAAAATGTGGTATCAGAGCTAAGGTTACAGGAAGCAATTTTGTGTTTGGTTACAGGTCACTCTTAGGGGTTTCTAATTGAGTGGGAGTAGAGCAATGGCAGATCAAAGTAAGCTAAGAATGGAGGAGTTGAAAAGCACAGATGGTCACTTATGGTTTGATGGAAAGAAAGAGCAGGGAAAAGAAGATTGTTGGTTTGTGGCAAATCAGCAAGAAGGAACTGAAGAAGCAGATGTTGCAGGGGATGTGGCACAGGATGCTCTGGGAGGTTTCTTGGATAAAGTTCAATCTTGTCTTATAGATTCAGTTGCCTCTTTCCATGCAGCCCCAGATAGAGGAGCTGGTGAGCCTTGCCATAGAATAGGCAAAGGGGAAGTGAAGCTGAAATTGCAGGTGACCAACACATGGGTGTTGAAGGAGGTCATGCAGGTCCCAAGTTTGGAGATGTGGCTAATTTCTTCAGAAGAGTTGGGTGATGAGAGATGTATGAGAAATCTCACAGTGGATGCACTTGAATTAGCTGGTGGTAAGAAAATAGGTACTCTTTATCTACTTGTTTATATTACTGATTCTTCTTTTGTTGTAGAGACGTGGCTTCGTAGGCTTGGTCACATGAGCAGGAAGGAGATGCATGTTCTTAAGTAGAGGATAGATATATTTGATAGGATTAAGAACTGGAAAGCCTTGGTGTTCTTGGAGGAGATGGCAGACAGAGACCAGTGGATGGGCTAGATACTTCTGAGTAGGGCAGTTTGGACATGGGACTTGATTCAAAAGAGCTCGCGGGTAAAAAGTCATCACTCACAGAAAACACAGGTACCGACGTCGATAGGAAAACTGACGTTGGTAGTAGGTAAGACCGATGTCAGTCATGTGGACTGACGTCAGCAACAGGACACCGACGTCGGTAGGTTGGTAGTCAGGACAGGTGCAGGAACTGATGTCGGTCAAATGCAGACTGTGTGGTGACCGAGGTTGGTCACTGTAACAGATTTTGGGTGGACAACAAGCTATTAAGAAGTCTCAAACACCCATACAGAGGACTGAAGATGTAAGTAGGCCTCAAATTTGTTGTTCCTCTTCTTTATACTAGTTGCTGACTGCAGAGCAGGAAGGATCCAAGAAATAATAGGAGCGTGGCATGGAGAGATTGCAGAACCAGACGGGAGATTTGGTAGGGTTGCCAGCAGGTATGTTAACACTACAAAATGAATGGATTCCTTAGTTGAATAATAGAGAGAACAGACACATGAGATGAAAGACCAAGTCATATGGTCTTGAGGAGCTGCAGGACAGTGGTACAGGTTTTGATAGGTGAAGGACAAAGCATAGCTTTAGTCAATGTCAGGGTAACTACTGTGGTTTGACTTACCAGGGGGATGATGATTGCAACATCATTCTATTGCTGTATGTGGATATTATGGTAGCTAGCAGGGGTGTACATATAGGTTTTGCTGAGCTAAGGGTAAGATTAGTTCAGTGGTTTGCTATGAAGAATTTGGAGCAGCGAAATTCTTCGGCATGGGAGACATGGGAGATCACAGGGTGATTTTGTTTCCAATGGAAGCTGATGTGAATCAGGTGTTGGCGAGATGCAAGATGCAGAATCAGAGCACACCAAGGGCTGGACAGTTTAGTGTCCGAAATCACATGAGGTCTAGCATAGATCTGAGTTTTCCTAGGCAGTGGGAGCTGTCAGAGAGTTAGGAGCCAATTCAGAGAAGTGGATTCTCAGGTATTTGAGAGAGACCAGCAGTAGGGATTCATGCTATTCAGGGTCAGGACTTCACTACATGGGATTATAGGTTTGGATGTGGCAGGGTACTCAGATGACAGAAGGTACACCATAAGTTGTGTGGTGGGTTATCTTCAGGGTTGAGCTTGAAGAGGGATACAAACCAGGAAACAAATTAGATGGGGTACAGGTACAGGTACAGTGCAGCTATTTATCTCCAAGTGGGAGATTTTTAGGTTGTGGAGCTAAAAGCTTCACTGATGTAGACATGGAGAAGGCCATTGGAGGATTTGCTGGAGTGTCACAGACACTGGCATCGGTCAGGCCAACTGCTGTCGGTAGGTAGGAGATAGGAAGCAATTGGCGTCGGTTAGAGATCGATTGATGTCGGCGATCCCCAGGCAGATAGGGACCGATGTCGGTTGCCTATGTGGTTTGACTGTGAGTATATTACGGGTAGTTAGTTGATGAACCAAGTGTTTGCATGATGAGTGCTAATTATAGACTGAGAGCTACGGATCTAATTATTGTATTAGGTGTCTAATTATTGTTTGGATGAGATCTATATAATAGACTCATGGTTGTATTGTAAACTTGTGCTAGAGAGTAAGAGAGCATTATTATAAGCTCCTTCTGTGTGTGAGGTGAGCAATGGTGTGTTCCTCCTAGTGCCATAGTACCAAGGTGGGTGCTGGTTTGGAGAATCAACAGGGTTCTTTAGGAGTGTATGATCTTGGTCATCAGGTGTGCATGGCTTCTATAGGAGATCTACATGGTAAGTAAGATCATTGATATATAGGTGTGTGTGTGTGTGTGTGCAAGGTCAAGGTTCACAGGTGTGTAGAACCAACTTGATCTGTAGGTGGAAGATCAGATAGGATAACAACACAACAGGGAGCAGTATCAGGAGAGATCTACTTGGAGTACAGGTGTGTGCTCAGAGCAAAGAGGAAGGCAAGGAAGATCCTTCCATAAGTAAGGTCTATTGAGGTGCAGGTTGTTGCAAGTTCAAGGGAGATCTACTTGAAGTATGTTTGTGTACTTGTGGTGTGCGTGGAGCACAGGTATAAGGTGAACACCAACTCAGTGTGTGAGTTAGGTGTTGGGACCTAAGAGAGAGAGCTTTGAGGAGAGAAGTACTGTTCACTTGAGGTGTGGGAAGCCTCTGAAGAGGTGGTGGAGAAGAAGTGGCATCTTCTTTATTGTATTCTTTTCTGTAAGAGTTTTAATACAAGTTGTGTATTGTCTCTCATATCATGTGTTATTTTTGGATCCTAGTTACTTGTTGATTCTAGTTATTTCCGCATATTAAGTTGCTTGGTATTTGGTAATCAATTGTGTGCTTTCGGTGTTTCATATCCCCAACAAATAAGTGATTTAGAATAGGATATTGGTTAAATATACTTGATTAGGTTTTGGATGTGGTAAAAATTAGATAAATTAATGGTATAATGTATACATCATAACATTTTTATTAGATAAAATGACTCTTGACATCAGTATAGTAACACCTTAATGTGTAACATTATAATTGGATGTGACAAGGTTAGACTTAGGAAATTTAGACTTGTTTGAAGTATATTGGATAACACAAAATATGGGTATTGATAAAAAAATAAACAAGCACACAAGTACAATCCTTATGCTTAGTAATAAATTAGTGTTCAATGTGACCATTAGCCCATCGATCTATTTAGGTAAAGTGGTGAATAGGTTGGTATCAAAAAATATGCTTATGAAAGTATATGGAAGAGGATAATGATGGGTTTCAAAAGAGTGTTAGTCTCTTCACATCCACTCCAACCATAAGATCTCAATGAAGTGTTGTCAGGAAATATTCCTTGGGAGTGAACTATCTGAAGCCTAGTGTTAGAGAAAAATTCCTTAACTTCATGGTTGTGCTTAAAACACACACCTACTTTGTTAATACTAACAAATACTCTAATTTTAAATACCCCACTAGAACACATGGTTGGTATGTATGTTGGGTGATGAAATTATAGTTTTCATACCCTAAGGACTTGTAGTTGGTAATCAAGGTCCAATTTATGCAACTTAAAAAAAAAGATAAATTGTTTATGATCCTTAGGGTCCCATAGGGGGAAAATGAGAGCATATATATTATCTCTTCAAAAAGGGGTAAAATAAAAATTAAGTGTTTTTTTTCACTGAAGATCCTTAAACCGAGCAATGGGAAATCATACTGTTTCTACCTCAAATTTGCTTTTCAGACTATAAAGAAAGAAACTAGAAGAAAGTAAAGGACAAGGCTTGGAAGTACCTGGACATAAGATTGCGCACCGTAAATCCAGACGTTCGTGGGCACTCCTCTTTGGCTGTGGAGGAATGACACCTGCAAAGAAGAAATAAACTTGGACTAAAAGGTGTTAGATAGATAGATGGTGGGTTGCTAGGCAAAAGCCTATTCCCAGAAGTATGAGAACTTCCTTAAGGGAGGTCAACCCACTGTTTTGATAAAGATAAGTCTGATAAAAAGATAGAATGCTGAAAAGGACTGAAATAAATAGCAAAACTGAAAGAGAAAAAGGAAGCAAATGCTTACCTGGAAGAAGCTGTCAAACTGGTCACAGTCGCCGGCGTCGGTGGTCCTACCGGCGTCGGTTGTCGGATCTGCCGACGTCGGTTAGTCTGCCGACGTCGGTTGGGGTAATGACCGATGTCGGTCGGGGTAATCTCTTGTAGTCGGGTTTGAGCAGGGTCTGGTCTGAGTCTTGGTCTGTGGTCTGTCTGTGGACGGGTTTGAGGCTGATGGACGGGTCTGGGTCTGATGGACGGGTCTGGGGATGGTCTCAGGCAGAGATACAGGGGAGAGGAAGAGACACAGAGGACTGGGAAGAGAAGGATTCACAGAAGAAGGGGCCTGAGAAGGCTTTGCAGCCTCTCAGGGGAAGGGACAAAGGGAGAGACACAGAGGACAACAGAAAATAGATGATTAAACTGAAGAAATGAAATAAAAACCAGACTAGCTTACCTGTAGCCTGCTGAAAGAAGAGAGAGGAAGATGTTGCTGGAGCCACTAAAGAGTTGCTGCAAGGAGAAGATACTGATCCAGGGCCTGCTTCACCTGTTGCTGCTGCTGTACGAGGTTAAGATGGAGGAGAGATGAGAGCCAAAGCGCCGAGAGAAGCTGTTTGCGAGCTCAAGAGTCCAGGGGGTGCAACGGACGCAGAAGGGGATAATGAAGGCTGCCGACGCCGGCAGTTTCGCCGACGTCGGTCGAAGGGTCACCGATGTCGGCGGTCGCAGGATGGGCACAGAGGCTAAAAATAGCCTCTGCCCATTCTTGCATGCCGCCGAGCGAGGGGTCATGGGCAGAACGGTCGCAAGGTTGCCAAAATGGACGAGGGGGATATAATGGTGAGATTTGGGCTAATAAATGCTAGGGGAAGGTGGAGGGATTCAAGGGAGGATCCAAGGAGGCAAGGGTAGGGTGGAAAAGGGGGCCTCAATTAATTAAAAGATGTTAATTTCTAATTAATAAGACCTAGGTGGGTTAGGGACCAAGGAGGACTAGGAGGGAGAAAGGACCAAGGGGGAGAACCAAGGTGCAGACACGTTTGCGGTGTCTACATTTGCCCCTTTTTGTCTTGTTGGTTGTTCTGGATGAACTGCAAGACAAAAACAGGAGTTGGTTGCCCCAGAAGAAGGATGAGGTGTTCCCCCCTCAAAGTGATAGTCGAGAGAAGGGAACCGAAGATCGAGTGTCGATTTGACAAAGAAATGGATAGAAGAGAGATAAAAAGTGAGTGAAAATGCTGAAAAAGTCGTGATTGCGCGCATGCCACTGCACAAGAGGGTCAGGTCAAATTGTCGCATCGTCAAGGGTTAAGGAGTGCCAAAATTGAAGTAACTGGGCCCCAGCATTTAGTCATCTGCTGATCGGGTCACTCAATCTAAGCTGAAGCTCCAAATGGTCGTCGTGTCCCGGGTATCCAGGGCTCAGGAAGTGCTCCCAGAAACACGAAAAGGCCACAAGTGGTAGGGATCAACTGGCTCGCGATCCTACACTTGTGAAGGGTCAAAAAAGGTCTGCGAACAATTCTGCTAACCAGCCGTGGAATAGCATACACGCAAAAACAACCAAGGCAACATTGGCTTGGAAGTGGGTCGAGGTCGAAGGAGATAGGCATGATCGCCAATGGTCATTGGTCAAGAGGATGGATGGACGAAAGGATGCGGCCGAGCTAACCCCAGAAGACCCCATGTCAACTGAGTGCTGCCTACATAGCCCCGATGATAGGGCCTCAGGCCGATGTAGTTCTCCCTAAAAGGGAGGGAGGGTCAGAGGGATTGATTGGTCTTGGTCAAAGTCGATGATTGGTCTTGGTCAAAGGTCTTGATCAAAGTGACGAAGTTGGGCGTGATAAGAGTCAAAGAAGAGAAGGTTTGTCCATCGTATAGATGAACAAACGGGGGTGGTCGAGCTAACCTCAGAAGATGTGGTATCTGAGTGCTGCCTACATAGCCCTTGTCCTAGGGCCTCAGACCAATGTAGTTCGGACAAAGATGGTCAAAATGGTCGATGATGAGATTGGTCATGTGTCGAAATGACGAAGGTAAGATGAGGATAAAAGGATGCTACAGATGGTGTATTCTGTAGAAGTGGTCGAGAGTCTTTCATCCTTAGCAAGTTTCCATAGTCGCGATGGATGTATGCTAAAAATGAATAAAGGGTCTATTTATGCTTCAGCAAGTATTGGTTTATGCTTAACATAAATTGGGTCTGGTCGGTAGTTTCCATGTGTATTGGTGTCCATGGGAACTATGCAAAATGGTCAAGGATGATGCCTGATGTCGTGTTGAAAATGTCGAGGCTGGGTTGAAAAATGTTGAAGTTGGCTTGGTTTAAGGATGAGTCGACAAGAGACGTGGCCAAAGCGTGACCAAAGTGTAGAGAAAAGGTGAAAGGCAAATTGCTCTTTCATTGACAAGGACCAGAAAGGAAGCATAGATAGAAGGGATTAGAACCAAAGCCCCGTTCATGCATTACGTCGTTGACCAGTGTTGAGTTAGAACGGTAATCGAATCACTTTGACATTAAAGTGAGCTCGAAGTCCCTTGAGCCGGTGATAGGAGGAGGATAGGGTAACCCAGTGTAAGAGTAGGAATAACCTTGCCCCTTTTTATAAGAGACCCTGAGACAACTACAAGCCAATGTCCGTGACTCGTCTTTTTTTTTTTTTTTTTTGGCGCAGACTGATCGATGCGGGAAGCCTGCATAGAGATGTCATTTGATGTAATGGTCATGTTGCGAAGCTGATCGATGCGGGAAGCTTCTAAAGTAGTTGCTGTTTATTGCCAGAGTAGTCATAGCCATCCTTCGAGGGAGTGGTCTATATTTTTGCTTGATAATGTTTGATAAGTTGGCCTAGCTGTCCTTCAAGGGATCAGTCTAGTGATACAGCAATGATAGTACAGCTGTCCTTCGAGGGATCAGTCTGTCTCTTTTGATTTGACTTGATTTAGAGACCATGGATATGTTTTGACATCTTGACTTGGATATATTGATAGAAATGAGAGTCACGGACAAGGCTATAGAAGCTCAAGGACGCCCCTTTTATTAGGACAAAGCATCACTGCATCCTAAAAGGGTTGTAGAGGACTTAGTTAAGGGGGAATAGGGTTGAAAGGGATGAGGATTAAGAGGATGAGGGTTGCTCAAGGGACGAGCTCAAGTTACGTGTCAAGTAGACGAGTACTCGACTAGCAGAAGAATGGTCGAAGATGCAAGACAGAAAGGGGTTTAAGGTCTAATAAGACCCTGGGCCATGCTAGTGCGTTAAGGTCCGAGTCAATTAGGAGCAAACTTGCCCCATTTGCCTCTTTCCAGATTGGTCAAGTGTTGGTTGATGAATGTGAAGTTGGTTGACATTGTCGTTGGTTGGTTGAAAAAGGTTGAATGTTTGGTCGAGAGGTCAGGTTGATTGATATGTGGTCGAAGTTTGGTTGAGACTGGTCGAATAATTGGTCGGGGGTTGGGTCGATGGACACTTGGTCGAGATGTAAGATTGATACGTGGTAGAGACTGGGTTGAGGAGTTGGTCGAGGTTTGGACGAAGGATGAGTTCCCCCAGCGGGTAGGGAGAATGTTTGAAAGATTGGTTAAGGTCGATTGAGGTTTAGTGGTCAGATGGACGGTGTTAATGTCGAATAAGGGGGTCAAAGGCGGCAAAGGGACCACAGGCTGGCGTGGAGATCTCGATTTAGGTGATGAGGTTAAAGAGGCATGAGTCGGGGTTGATGTCTTGTTGAAGAGGTGGTCAAGAGGATCCTTGGTGAGAAGGGTATCCTTTTTCCGGTGGTGACGAATGACGGCTTTAAGAGCGCAACAACGCTAGGTGTCATGTCCCGGAGTGTGATGATAGTGACAGAACGTAGAGTCGTCGAACCAAGAGGGTTTTGATCCGAGAGGTGATGAGCGGAGTGGTGTTGAAGGTTTATTGATGATGTGGTTGAAAAGGGAGGTGTCATTCTCCAAACATTGGCGAATGGCGACCTTGAGGGCATGACAATGTTCCGTGTCGTGTCCAGGCGTGCGATGATACGCACAAATGCAAGTGTCATCGAACCAAGGTGGTTTTGGTCTAAGAGATTGATATTGTCTAAGAGGTGGGAGGTCGAGGCGAGAGGACTGCAACAAGTGCCGTAAGAGCAAGGCATATGAACCTGCTAACGGGTCAGGATGTTTTATTGCAGTGAGGGTTGGTGACTTTTGCTTAGGCGAGGTTAGAAGAGGTTTCTGTACCACCTTATGGGTTGATGGCGCGGTGACAGATGGAGACGGCTCTTTCTTGACGATTGATACCACCTTTTTAGGAGAGGAACGACTGGAGGTAGGCAGAGGAAGCAAGGGAGGTAACGAGTTTTGGTTGAAGGTCGGAGTGGGAAGGATGCTAGCCAAGGTCGAAGGATGGGGGCCCAAAATGGATGGCAATGGTGATGGAGAAGGAGGCGTTCGTTTCGGCGGTCTGGTAGTTTTCTTCGCCTTGGTCGGAAGACTGCTACTGGTCGAGGTCTGGCCTAAGTCCACCTTCACTTGCGGGTGAGTGAGGGAGGAGGTAGGACGAACGCCAAATGACTTGATGGGTTTGGACGAGATAGATGCAGGCTTCGGTTTGGACGGGTTTGGTTGGGGTTTGAGAGTCTGGTCTTTGTCAAGGGTCTGGCGAGATTCTGCCTTAGGAGGATTAGCGGCATGTGATGAGAGGGTGCGGGTATGTTGAAGGGTCTTAAGTCGCTCCCACAACACCTGAGGCGTCACTTTCCTCGAAGGGAGAAGTTCAATCTTCTCCACTAACCGGGAAAATGGCTGAGAGGAAGATGTTGATGGTTGTGAGGTTGGAGACGAGACGGGAGTAGTGGTCTTGGACACATGATGTGGTGAAGTCATGACAGATGAAGACGAAGACGAGACAGGTTCTTCCCTGGGTGGAGAAGAAACCGGGGAGCGAGGCTCCTCCAGCGGGTAAAGGGCAGGGATGACAGTGCCCTCCACTTGTGGCTGAGGAGTAGGAAGGGTCGGGTCCTCCAAAGGCTGCAGAAAGGAGGATGGCGAGACTGAAGGTGCTGATAAGGCCGAGGCGTCCTCCAAGATGAGAGAGGTCAATGGAGAACTAGCCGGGGAGAGAGGCTCGTCCACATGTGACGAACTGATAGATGGACTAACCTCAAGAGGCTGATTGGGGACGAAAGGAGAGACCGTATTGACTGTCCGAATATTGTGCTCATGATTGTCGTCAATTAAGGTCTGGACATTGTTCTGAGTTGGCGGATGATTGGGAAAAGGTTGTTTGAAGATGTCAATGGTCTGATTAGGGGGTGCATTTGGATTGTCTAAGATGAGATCCCCCTTTTCAAGCATGTCTTGTATGATGTTCTTAAAGGTCTTGCAGTTCTCCGTGTCATGGCCCTTAACACGGTGAAAGCCGCAGAAGTCTTGCTCCCTATACCACGCGGGGATGGCGTGTGAGGGATCGAATTGAGGAGGAGGTCGGGCTTGAGGGAGATTGAGGACTCCCTGTTTAAGAAGCTTTTCCAGCACAGACACATATGATTCTCCAAGGGGAGTATATCGTCGCTGCAAGTATCTTTGCTGGAATTGCCGAGTAGCACTCTGAGACGTAGAGGGCTCAGGCTGATTGGTCGAAGAAGATGAAGGTCTGACAACCATGGCATTAGCTGAAGCCTTGGATTTAGAATTGGATGATGATGGCTTGGCAGAAGAAGAGTCATTGGTCTTAGAGCTGAGATTCTTACTCCGCAACTTGACTTTGTTCTCCTCGATGGCACGCAACTCTAGTTTGCGGGCCATCGTGAAGGCCTCGTCAAAAGTGCGAAAGGTTTGAACCCTCAGAGTGGAAGAGATATGTCGGGCACAGGCTTGAGAAAAGAGTTCAATAAGCTCGGCCTGGGGCAAGGAAAAGGATAGTTGGTTGATAAGGCCTCTCCATCGAGCCACGAAGTCGGCTATGGACTCATCCTCGAATTGCTGAATAGAATAGAGGTCCGTGATTGAGACTTTCTTGGTTATGTTGATAGAAAAGTGATCGAGGAATAGCTGAGCCAATTGCGTGAATGAGAAGAGAGAATGACTAGGAAGGGAGCTGTACCAGTCAAGTGCAGCACCCGAGAGAGACATAGGAAACATGCGTAAGAGTAACGCATCGTCATGGCCAATGAGGTAGCAGGCGTGTCTGAATGCCCGCAAATGTTGTTGTGGGTCTTCCTTGTTTTGAAAGCGAGAAAACTTCGGAAGCTCCCACTGGCTAGGATATGGTCTGATTGGGACAGAAGGATGGATGGGCTCGTTACAGATCTGCTCATATGAAAGAGTGTTGCGCGAGCCAGAAACAGAGGTCTCAAGACTGGTCATCTTGTCCATCAGCATCTTGATGATGTCTGCCGACGGATTGACGGGTTGCGCGCCCCCTAAGTTGTAGGGCGCTTGGAAGAGGTTAGAGGAGGCGTGCGACATAGTCGGTTGTAGAATATATGGATGACTAATCACAGGGGCAGAAGTGAAGGCTAAAGGTGGTTGGTTAGAAGACATAGCTGGGCCCATTGTTGCCACGAGAGGTTGGACTGTGGTAACGGGGGCCAAGGGGTAAGAAGCCACCCTGGTGTTGATAGGGGCCAGGGTAGGCGAGATAGAGACGACAAGGTTTTGAAATGGAGTGGATAGAGGTTGAGCGGGTTGAGGTTGACAAGGGGCCGGAACCCCGGTGGAAGTGGGCCCAATGATAGAGGGAGAGGCCACGCCTGGAGGATTGGTCAAAGTCTGGTCAGTGGTCAAAGCGATGGCTTGAGTGTCCGAAGGTTGAACTATGGATGTTGTCGATACAGCTGTAGTCGCGACAAGGGAGGTCGGCATTCCGTAGATCGGATTGCCCAAGGAGTCCCGCGTTCGGCTATGCGCGAGATAATGTTGCAAAGCCTTGACATTGAGGTCCAAGAATCGCTCGAAGTCTTGGTCCCCTTCTTGGACAATGGGAGTCTGCGGCGGGGTTGGACGGACAGGAGTTCTTTCGGTCTCCGAGTTGAACTCCATTGTAGGCTTGGTCACGGATGGGGTGGACGGAAGTGGTTGACGGCAGGCGTGGTCGACAAGAGCCTTGGCTTGGCTACGAGTGAAAACCATGCAAGGCAAAGAAGGTTCAGGTCTCAGGAACTGTGTTGCTCAGTTTCAGAAGACCAGGATGAAGTCTTTGACAGAGAAAGGACAGGTTTCAGGTTGCTGGTTTTGGAAAAAAAGGACAGTGACAGAGACCGACGTCGGTTTAAAAACCGATGTCGGTAAGAAATAAGGCCGACGTCAGTCAGATAACCGATGCCGGTGACAGAGGAAGCTGACGTCTGTAGAAGAACCGATGCCAGTAACAGGGGAAGCCGACGTCGGTGGCAGAACCGATGTCGGTGACTGTGTTTTCCAGAGAGCCAAAAGGTTCTTGGAAAAACAAAGAAGAAAACGTCCTCACACACTCAAACAAACAGATGAGGAGAGGAAAACAGAGAAAGACAGACAAGCCTAAGCGATAAATCCTAGGAATTAACCTTAGAAACTTGTGGCTTATGCCTTAGATGAATGTTTGGGGAGATTGGCTAAAAAAATGGGTCCTAGAAGAAGGCGGTCTAAAGATGGTTTCAGGTGTTGTTTTAGGTGCTCAAAGATCTGTGTTAGGGTCTGGTACGTGGCCTGGTGCTAAGGAGCAAGCTCCCCTCACTTCATGATTCCAGTGGTTAGCTGGTCTCGCTTAGCCAAGATATACCTCGCCTAGAGTTTAGACTCCGCCAGAGAACGGAGTGGGCTTCCCCCTTGGTGATGAAATCCAAGTGGGGTCACCGAGACGGGTAAGGTATCCGCTGGGGGATGAATTCCCAGTCGGGCCTTGTCTCAGGTATGTTTTATGTTTGTTTTGTGCATGTGATTCGGTAGTGTAACATAAAGTGTCTACGGTTTATTCAATATGTGCCTAAGTTACTAGATGTGGACTAATGCAAGCACAAGCAAAAATGAAAGTGCAATATGTTTTAAGCCCAAGTCGAAATGTGATATTGCTATGAAGACAAGATGGAGAAAGGGATGAGAGTATGAGATTTAGACTAGTCTAGAATGCAAGGAAGAAATGTTCGTTTTAGACCTGCTTATAGTGTCATTTGGAATAGAAGAAAGAGACAAGAGGAAAGGAGCCTAAATGCACCTAAATGAATGAAAAAGAAAGGAACCCAGGAGGAACCTAGGGTCCCACCGGGCGTGCCAGAGATGTTTCTACCTCAAATTTGCTTTTCAGAATATAAAGAAAGAAACTAGAAGAAAGTAAAGGACAAGGCTTGGAAGTACCTGGACATAAGATTGCGCACCGTAAATCCAGACGTTCGTGGGCACTCCTCTTTGGCTGTGGAGGAATGACACCTGCAAAGAAGAAAGAAACTTGGACAAAAAGGTGTTAGATAGACAGATGGTGGGTTGCTAGGCAAAAGCCTATTCCCAGAAGTATGAGAACTTCCTTAAGGGAGGTCAACCCACTGTTTTGATAAAGATAAGTCTGATAAAAAGACAGAATGCTGAAAAGGACTGAAATAAATAGCAAAACTGAAAGAGAAAAAGGAAGCAAATGCTTACCTGGAAGAAGCTGTCAAACTGGTCACAGTCGCCGGCGTCGGTGGTCCTACCGGCGTCGGTTGTCGGATCTGCCGACGTCGGTTAGTCTGCCGACGTCGGTTGGGGTAATGACCGATGTCGGTCGGGGTAATGGCCTGTAGTCGGGTTTGAGCAGGGTCTGGTCTGAGTCTTGGTCTGTGGTCTGTCTGTGGACGGGTTTGAGGCTGATGGACGGGTCTGGGTCTGATGGACGGGTCTGGGGATGGTCTCAGGCAGAGATACAGGGGAGAGGAAGAGACACAGAGGACTGGGAAGAGAAGGATTCACAAAAGAAGGGGCCTGAGAAGGCTTTACAGCCTCTCAGGGGAAGGGACAAAGGGAGAGACACAGAGGACAACAGAAAACAGATGATTAAACTGAAGAAATGAAATAAAAACCAGACTAGCTTACCTGTAGCCTGCTGAAAGAAGAGAGAGGAAGATGTTGCTGGAGCCACTGAAGAGTTGCTGCAAGGAGAAGATACTGATCCAGGGCCTGCTTCACCTGTTGCTACTGCTGTATGAGGTTAAGACGGAGGAGAGATGAGAGCCAAAGCACCGAGAGAAGCTGTTTGCGAGCTCAAGAGTCCAGGGGGTGCAACGGACGCAGAAGGGGATAATGAAGGCTGCCGACGCCGGCAGTTTCGCCGACGTCGGCCGAAGGGTCGCCGACGTCGGCGGTCGCAGGATGGGCACAGAGGCTAAAAATAGCCTCTGCCCATTCTTGCACGCCGCCGAGCGAGGGGTCATGGGCAGAACGGTCGCAAGGTTGCCAAAATGGACGAGGGGGGATATAATGGTGAGATTTGGGCTAATAAATGCTAGGGGAAGGTGGAGGGATTCAAGGGAGGATCCAAGGAGGCAAGGGTAGGGTGGAAAAGGGGGCCTCAATTAATTAAAAGATGTTAATTTCTAATTAATAAGACCTAGGTGGGTTAGGGACCAAGGAGGACTAGGAGGGAGAAAGGACCAAGGGGGAGAACCAAGGTGCAGACACGTTTGCGGTGTCTACACATACACATGTTAAGCTACCACAAACAAAGACACAAACACAAAATAAAACTCAAACAAGTTCATTTTAAGAACCAAATATAAGTTTTTTTTATTAAATACACCAAAATCAACATTTTTGAGAATTTTGGTTGAATAATCACATCTTTGACAAGAATAAATCTACAATGAAAAAGTTATTAGTGTCAAATTTGATCTTTGATAATAATTGAGGTCTCAAAATTTAATGGGTTAGGTATATGTCTACATTTACACTATTCTAATGAGTGATTCTACCATTCTATAGAGAAATTCCACTATTATACAGGATATAAAATATAGAAAATAAAAAAATATGTTTTCATTATTAAGATTATCAAATCTACTACTACAAATAGTGTTTTTACTATTAAAAATCACTATTTCACTATTATGAACAATGTTTCCACTACTATATAAAATAAAGAAAGAGAAATCAATAAACCATGTTTTTGTTATTAATAATTACAATACCTCTACTACATAAATAGTTTTCAAATATTATAACCATGTTTCTATTGATCTTGTAAAATAAATAGTAATCCAAAATAAACACAATTACTCCGTCGTACAACATGATTTTTCTACTATGTAGACTGATTTCATTGATCCCTACAAACATAATCAAAAATATGTTTTTGATAATTTGCAATGTTTTTTTTCCATTTTCATAATCATGTTTTCACCATTTATTTAAAATAAATAGATAAACTAAAATATTTTTCACCATTTTGAGTCAAAATATCGATTTTATTGGGATCATTTCTATTGATTAGCAAAGTGTTTATGTTACTATATCGGAATGGAAATTTTGAAAAATTTAAAGGAAAATAGGAGAAATTATCATAAAATTTCACTAAATTTTGGCATAAAATGATGATGAGATTCCTCAAAGCTTATTTTGGGGTGTTATTCCCACTAGACATGCCATATGTAACACACAAGTAAAAAGGCTAAATCTATTAGTAGAAAACAAAATTTAAATTTGAAATCCTACCACTAATCTAAGCATGTGCCCTCAAATTGAGAAAGACTAAGAAGAAATAAAAAAAATCAAGCAAACATAATGGTTATACCTTTCTTATGATATCCTTACCAAAATTCATGATGTGCTTAGATGTGGTTTTAAAAAGGTTTGTACAATATGCATGGGTAGTCTGACAATGTAACCCCTTATAAACTAGATGATTTGGATGATGAGTGATGAGGATGATTTAATATTTGTGTTGATATTTAATAAACACTTCATTGTCAATATAAATCTTATTGAGAATGGAAGGTATCCCTTCCATTTATAATTTTTTAGGATTGATTTTAATCATTGATCTAACATGGAAATCAATGGTGGAGGATCAATCCTATAATGAAATACAAACATTTAATGTTATGACATGGAGTGTCTAATAAATTGTAAGAAAATATATTCATGAGAGTTTTGAGTGTGTAAGTGCATGTCATAGACCTTATTTACACACTTCTCATCTTTCATTAAACTTGCCTTGTGAAAGACATCTTGACTTTTGAAATATGATTTTTAAATTACCAAGTGGGTGGGTGATGTAGTAAATTAGGATTTATTTGAATTTATGAAAATATGGATATTCTAAATTTGATGAATTTTCCCATTAAAAGAAGATTTGATAATTAATTAAGATTAATTACCTAATAACAAGTGATGTGCATATTATGGGAAAGGATGTGATCATATAATATAGTTAATTGATCAAAGGGGATTAATAGTGAATCTAATAGGGATGTTAGTTTTAATAGAAGATTGATTAGACAATATAGGATGACATTAACATAGATTAGTAAGATACTTAAAATTGACACAAAGTGTCCAATTTTAAGTCTCTACATAGGTAAACTAACACTATTTACAAAATAATAATTTAATGTACCCAATATCAATGATAATAATGAACCAACATGTTCCTAAAACATCATTTTTTCACATGTCTTCATAAACTAGCATGAATCTTGTAACTCAATAAGTGTATAAAGTAATGATAAGCTAAAAGTAACATCAAATATGGGTTTTTACCCTAGATTGGATTGTACAAACCTAATTGAGATATTAAATTGAATGTAATTCAGATTGTATAATGTGATAGTTAAGCATGAGTCTAAATGTACAATATTGAAAATGATTTGATAAGTGGCATTTCCTAGATATAAAAAATTCTAAAGAGATATATCAACTTTGATTTTCTAGTTTGATATCTAACCATGACTGAATTATGTCTATAGAAAGGGGATAGAAGAAGGTCTGATAATCACTCAGATGTAAAACTATATATATATATATATATATATATATGTGTGTAGGGTCATAAACAATAATCTAGGTAAATTCTCATCATTAATAATTGAGGTAGACATTGTTGTCTTGGGTTATTTTGCCTCTATATAACCATACAATTATTTATAATTATTTGTAATACCTTTATGTGTGTGAACCTAACTCTTGACTTTGTGTGAAACTCTATAAATATGTATCCTTCTCCTAAAACCCTAGGTCCACTCCTGAAGGGTAGAAACTTGTAAAAACATGGGAAGTGTAATGGGATGAGTTGACCCCAATCACCTCCATTGGTGATTGATTTCTTCCTACATATCCAATACTACAAAGAGGGAATTTAAGCCACACGTAGTTATTCCCCTTAATGTGAATGTGTAAGTTTTATCTATTTTTATATAAATTCATCTATACTATGGCTTTTAATACTTGAAAATATTAATTTTGACTTGGCTTAATGTGATTCAGACCCTATCAATAATTTATTTTAAATTTTGGGATAATAGGGAAAAAATTTTCAATATGAAGTAGTGTATACAGTCTTGATAGATACGTGTCAAATAAGTTATATGTGTGGGTTTGGTTTGTATTTATATAAGTCCATTTTTGTAATTTCTCATGCCATGTACGTGTTAGAAAAATAGGCCAACACATAAGACTTTTTTTTGGAAAAATAACCATTGTTGGGTGAGGCATAATAACATCATCTATGTGTCAGTTTTGATGACAAAAATATATGAGCCTAATGTTGGTGTCCATGAGACAACAATGAAAATTTAATTATCTAGAGATGTATGTGTAATATATTCAGCTATTTTTACATATACTGAGAGTTTCATGTAGGTTATTGACAACAAATTGGGATAATTTGACTCATATAAAGCATTTGGATGTGAGATAGTGGTGCATAAGAGGCTTATATGTGTGTATAAGTCATGTTTGGTGAAGGTAGGTAAAATTTAACATTTTTAAGTGTATAATACCATATTTAAGTATTTAAAAATTCCACCCTTTTATTCTATTATTGAAATAAAATAATAATACTAGAATAAATAGATAAAGTATACTTGAGTGTGTACAACACAAGGGAGATGGCTCCAAATGTGAAAATTTTATCCATGCAAACCTATAATAAAAATGTAGTAGTCAATGTTCATATGTGAAATCCAAAAGCTAAAATTGAATTTTATATATATATATATATATATATATATATATATATATATATAAAGAACAAGGAAAGAATACACTTTTATATGAGTAAATTATGTTTCCTTGTTGAAGTATTGGAGAAATGTTTTTCCTTACTGAAGCACATGGATAGTTGGGGTGAATTTGTCCAAAATTTGAGTAACTATGACATCCCTTTGGTTGGGAAGATAAATACCCCAAAAATAATGAAATTAGAGTACTTCTAAGACCATTGAGTGTCATTGAGCCTCAATTGCACTAACTCAAATAACTAATATATATTTCTGTTTCTATTCAAAATTCGCTTTTCAGATCATAAAGAGAGAAGACACTAAAAGAATAATGGACAAGGCATGGGAAGTACCTGGATAAAGATCGCGCACCGTAATCCAGACGCTTGTGAGCACCCCTCTTTGGCTGTGGAGGAATGACACTTGCAAAGAAAAAGAACTTGGACGAAAAGGCGTTAGATAGATAGGTGGTGGGTTGCCAAGCGAAAGCCTGTTCCCAGAAGTATAAGAACTTCCTTAAGGGAGGTCAACCCACTATTTTGATAAGATAAGTCTGATAAAAAGACAGAATGCTAAAAAGGACTGAAATGATAGCAAACTGAAAGAGAAAAGGAAGCAAAAGCTTACCTGGAAGAAGTTGTCGGCCTGGTCACAGTCGCCGGCATCGGTGGTCCTACCAGCGTCGGTTGTCGAGTCTGCCGACGTCGGTTAGTCTGCCGACGTCGGTGGGGTAATGACCGGCGTCGGTCGAGGCAATGGCCTCTAGGCGGGTCTGGTCAGGTTCCTGGTCAGGGCTTGGTCTGTGGATGGTCTGGGCTTGGTCTGTGGACGTACAAAATGGTCAGGGAGAGTCTGGTTTGAGGTAGTCAGGGGGTCTATGCAGAGATACAGGAGAGTCAAATGGACAGAGAGGGAAAGAGAGATAGAGGAAGCCAATCAGGGAGATAGGAATCTGGGTCTGGGTGACAGTCAGAACTGAGGGAAAGGAGAGCTGAATCTAGTTTGAAAGCAGATAACTAGAAAGCATGAAGAAAACAAATAGAGTACAACATACCTGTGCCTGCTGGTTTTTGTTGTTGTGGTTACCGCTTGTTGAAGACCTGTTGCTGATGAAGAATCCTTGTTGTTCACTTATAGAAGCTTGTTGTGTACCTGAGGGAGAGAGTCAGATTAATTGGCAGAGAGGTCAAGTGAAGGACTGATACAAGGGTCTGATACGAAGGTTCAAGAGTCGGGATGCCAAAGAGAAAACGCAGAGAAGCGAAGAGAAGCCAAGAGAGAAAGATAACAGTGCAGAAGCCGTTATGAAGGGTGCTGACGCCGGCAATATCATCGACGTCGGTCGATGGTTGACCGACGTCGGCGGCTAAAAGGCCGGAAAGAGGCTAAAAATAGCCTTCTATCCATTTTCCAGCTGCTAGGTCAAATGAATGCGAGGATGAAACGGTCGACGGGGGTTAAATGGGCGAGTGAAGAGATTGGAATGGGAGTCTAAGGCATTAAATGGCCATGTGGGGAATGAAGGGGATCCAAGGAGGGTATCCTAGGGTGGTGAGGTGGCAAGGAGAGGGAAAAGGGGCCTTATTTAATTAAAAATAGATGTTTATTTTCAATTAATAAGACCTAGGTAGGTTAGGGATAGTCGAAGTGGCAAGGGACCAAGGGGAGAGAGGAAGACCAAGGGTTAGACACTTTTTAGGTGTCTACATTTACCCCTTTTTGTCTTGTTGGTTGTTCTAGACGAACTGCAAGACAAAAACAGGGAGTGGTTGCCCCAGGTGAAGGATGATGTGGATTGCCCCGAAGTATGGATGAGGTATTCCCCCTCAAAGCGGGAGTCAAGGGAAGGGAACCTGATGTCGGGTGCTAATTTGACAAAAGGTGGATGAGAAAGATGAAAAGTGAGTGAAAACGATGCAAAAGTCATGATTGCATGCATACCACTGCACAAGATGGTCAGGTCAAAAGTGTCACAGGTCAAGGGTCGAGGAGTGCCAAAATTGAAGTAACTAGGCCCCAGCATTTAGTCGTCTGCTGATCGGGTCACTCAATCTAAGATGAAGCTCCAAATGGTCGTCGTGTTCCAGGTATCCAGGGCTTAGGAAGTGCTCTAAGAAACACGAAAAGGCCACAAGTAGTAGGGATCAATCGACTTGCGATCCTATACTTGCGAAGGGTCAAAAATAGTCTGCGGACAATTTTGCTAACCAGCCGTGAGGTAGCACACACGCAAAAACAACCAAGGCAACACGCTGTCTTGGAAGTGGTCGAAGGTCGAAAGAGATAGGCATGATCTCTAATGGTTAGGTCAAGGGGATGGATGGACGAAAGGATGCAGTCGAGCTAACCCTAGAAGACCCCACGTCAACTAAGTGCTGCCTACATAGCCCCTGTGTGAAGGGCCTCAGGCTGATGTAGTTCTCCCTAAAAAAGGGAGGAAGGGTCAAAGAGAATGATTGGTCTTGGTCAAAGTCAATGATTGGTCTTGGTCAAAGTTGACGGAGTTGGTCGTGATAAGATTCAAAGAAGAGAAGGTTTGTCCATCATAGAGACAAACAAACGGGGGTGGTCGAGCTAACCTCAGAAGATGTGGTATCTGAGTGCTGCCTACATAGCCCTGGTCATAGGGCCTCAGACCAATGTAGTTCAGACTGCGAGGGTCAAAATGGTCGGTGATGAGTTTGGTTGAGTGTCGAAATGATGAGGGTAAGATGATGCTATAGATGATGTAGTCTGTAGAATTGGTCGAGAGTCTTTCATCCCTAGCAAGTTTCCATAGTCGCGATGGATGTATGCTAAAAATGAATGGAGGTCTATTTATGCTTCAGCAAGTATTGATTTATGCTTAACATAAATTGGGTCTGGTCGGTAGTTTCCATGTGTATTGGTGTCCATGAAAACTATGTGAAAAAGACTAGGATGATGCCTGATGCCATGTTGAAAATGTCCAGGTTGGTTTGAAAAATGTTGAAGTCGGTTTGGAAAATGTGACCAAAGTGTAGAGAAAAGGTGAAAGGCAAATTGCTCTTTCATTGACAAGGACCAGAAAGGAAGCATAGATAGGGGTTATTAGAATCAAAGCCCCGTTCATGCATTACGTCGTCAACCAGTGTGGTGTTAGGGCGGTAATCGAATCACTTTGACATTAAAGTGAGCTCGAAGTCCCTTGAGCAGGTGATAGGAGGAGGATAGGGTAACCCAGTTTAAGTGCAGTGATAACCTTGCCCCTTTGTATAGGAGACCCTGAGACAACTACAAGCCAAGTCCATGACCTTTTTTTTTTTTTTTGGCGCAGACTGATCAATGCGGGAAGCCTGCATAGAGATGTCATTTGATGTAGTGGTCAGTTTGCGAAGCTGATCAATGCGGGAAGCTTCTAAGAAAGGTTTCTATTTGTAGCAAGATTTAGTCATAGCCATCCTTCGAGGGAGTGGTCTATATTTTTGCTTAATATAATGTTTGATAAGTTGGCCTAGCTGTCCTTCGAGGGATCAGTCTATTAATACAGCAATGATAGTACAACTGTCCTTCGAGGGATCAGTCTGTCTTTTTGATTTGACTTGATTTTGTGACCATGGATATGTTTTGACATCTTGATTTGTATTTTTTGATAGGAATTTGAGTCACGGACAAGACTGTAGAAGTTCAAGGACGCCCCTTTTATTAGGACAAAGCATCCATGCATCATAAAAGGGTTGTAGAGGTCTTGTTAAAGGGAAATACGGTTGAGGATTAAGAGGATGAGGATTGCTCAAGGGACGAGCTCAAGTTACGTGTCAAGTAGACGAGTACTCGACTAACAGAAGAATGGTCGAAGATGCAAGACATAAAAAGGGGTTTAAGGTCTAATAAGACCCTAGGCCATGCTTTGAATGTTATGATAAGGTCCAAGCCAATTAGGAGCAAACTTGCCCCAATTGCCTCTTTCCAGATTGGTCAGGTGTTGATTGATGGATGTGAAGTTGGTTGACATTATCGTTGGTTGGCTGAAAAAGGTTGAATGTTTGGTCGAAAGGTCTGGTTGATTGATATTTGGTTGAAGTTTGGTTGAGACTAGTCGAATAATTGGTCAGGGGTTGGGTCGATGGACACTGGGTCGAGGTTTAAGATTAAATGAGTGATTGATATGTGGTAGAGACTGGGTTGAAGAGTTGGTCGAGGTTTGGATGAAGGATGAATTCCCCCAGTGGGTAGGGAGAATGTTTGAAAGATTGGTTAAGGTCAGTTGAGGTTTAGTGGTCAGATGGACGGTGTTAATGTCGAATAAGGGGGTCAAAGGCGGCAAAGGGACCATAGTCTGGCGTGGAGATCCCGATTTAGGAGATGAGGTTGGAGAGGCATGAGTCGGGGTTGATGTTTTATCGAAGAGGCGGTCAAGAGGATCCTTGGTGAGAAGGGAATCCTTTTTCCGGTGTTGACGAATGACAGCTTTAAGAGTGCAACAACACTCAGTGTCATGTCCCAGAATGTGATGATAGTGGCAGAACGTAGAGTTGTCGAACCATGAGGGTCTTGATCCAAGAGGTGATGAGTGAGGCGGTGTTGAAGGTTTGTTGATGACGTGGTCGAGAAGAGAGGTGTCATTCTCCAAACATTGGCGAATGGCGACCTTGAGGGCATGACAATGCTCCGTGTCGTGTCCAGGCATGCGATGATACGCACAAATGCAAGTATGGTCGAACCAAGGTGGTTTAGGTCTGAGAGATTGATATTGTCTAAGAGGTGGGAGGTTGAGGCGAGAGGACTGCAATAATTGCTGTAAGAGCAAGGCATATGAACCTGCTAACGGGTCTGGATGCTTTATTGCAGTGAGGATTGGTGATGCTGGTTTGGGAGGTGAAGGAGGCATAGGTTGAAGGTTTGGATGAGATGTATGTCTGATGGAATGAGGGAGTAATAGAGGCGATGTGTCTCTGTGAAAGATGGGAGTGGGAAGCACTCCTATTAAAGTGGATGGATGCGGGCCCAAGATAGAGGGCAATGACGAAGGTGGGGGGGGAATCCTCCGATGAGGTCTAGTAGTTTTTATTGGTTTGGGTCGAGGGCCACCATTGTGTGAGGCGAGGTTAGATGTAGGTTTGGGTTTGGATGTGGACGGAGGTGAGTGAGATGTAGGAATCTCACGCAAAGGGCAAGAGGAAACTGTGACTGGGTCTTCCTCGGTTGAAATGGGTGGAGAGACTGGTTTTTCTCTTGGTGGAGAAGAAATAAGAGAGGACGGCTCCTCAAGTGGGCAGAGGGCATGGATGATCGTGCCTTCCACTTGTAGTTGAGGAGTAGGCAAGGTAGGGTCTTCGGATGAAGGTGGGCTTAATGGCGTTGATGTGGTCAAAGCGTCCTCCAATACAAGAGAGGTAGATGGAGGACTAGTAGGAGAAGGAGGTTCCTCATCCTTTAATGGAAGAGGTTGGTCAAGGACAAGAGGCAAGATAGTGCTAATTGTGTGAATGTCATGGTCTTGAGGGTCATTGTTCGAAGTCTGGACGTTGTTTTGAGTAGGTGGATGATTAGGGAATGGTTGTTTGAAGATGTCGATATGTTGATTAGGTGGGGCGTTCGGGTTATCTAAGATAAGATCCCCCTTGTCGATCATGTCTTGGACGATGTTTTTGAAAGTTTGGCAGTTGTCGATGTCATGGCCTTGGACGCGATGAAAGTGGCAGAAGTCGGCCTCCCTATACCATGTAGGGAGGGCTTTTGAAGGGTCAAATTGAGGTGGTCGGATTGGAGGGAGATTGAGGACCCCCTGCTTGAGTAGTTTTTCCAAAATGGAAGCGTATGGTTCTCCAAGCGGAGTGTAAGAACGCTGAATGTACCGTTGTTGGAATTATTTGGTGATGCTTGGAGATGTTGAAGGTTGAGAGTAATTAGTTGACGTCGAGGATGGTGATCTAACGACCACAGTATTGGCCACTCCCTTAGATTCATAATTGGCAGAAGAAGAAGGTCTGGAAGAAGAATGGCCATTGGTTTTAGCATTGGTATGACGTAATTTGACCCTATCTTCTTCAAGGGTGCGGAGTTCGAGCTTTCGAGCCATGATGAGAGCTTCGTCAAAAGTGCAAAATGTCGAAATCCGCAAGGTAGAAGAGATGTGTCTGGCACATGCTCGAGAGAAGAGCTCGATGAGCTCGGGTTGAGGTAAAGAGAAGGAGAGCTGGTTAATCAGACCTCTCCAACGAGGGACAAAGTCGACAACAGATTCGTCGTCAAATTGCCCGATGGAGTAAAGGTCTGTGATTGAGACTTGTTTGGTGATGTTGATTGAGAAATGGTCAAAAATAAGTTGGGCGAGTTGAATGAATGAAAAGATAGAGTGTCTGGCAAGAGAACTATACCAGTTAAGGGTAGGGCCAAAAAGGGACATAGGAAACGTGCGTAGAAGCAACGCATCGTCATGAGCAATAAGATAACAGGCATGTCTAAATGCCCATAGATGTTGTTGTGGGTCTTTCTTACTCTGAAAGCGAGTGAATTTAGGAAGCTCCCATTGGTTAGGGTATGGTCGAATAGGGACGGAAGGATGGATGGGCTCGTTGCAAATTTGCTCATATGACAAAGTATTGCTTGAACCGGAAATAGAAGCTTTGAGACTGGACATTTTATCCATCAGCATCTTGATAAGATCTGCTGACGGATCGGTGGGTTGAGCGCCCCCTAGGTTGTAGGGCACTTGGAAGTGGCTAGAGGAGGCGTGCGACATAGTCGGTTGTGCAATGTACGGATGACTAGTCGCAGGGGCATAAGTGGAGGCTAAAGGTGGTTGCGTTACGAAGGTTGAAGGTATAGGTTGATGGAGCACCGCCAAAGGTGGTTGAATGGTGGCACTGGTAGAAAGATAGGTCGGCACGCCTACATTTGTGGGCGCAAGAGTATGAGGGGTCGAGACAATCAAGTTTTGATATGATGTAAAACTTGGTTGAATTGCAGGTGGTTGAGGGGGTAAAGGAACCCCGATGGAGGTCGGTCTAAAAATAGACGGAGAGGCCAAACTTTGCGTATTGGCCATGGTTGGGTTAATAGTTGAGGCGAAACACTGAGTCAAAAAGGGTTGGGTGGTGAATGGCATGGATGTCGTCGCCACGTCACCTGAAAGGTCTCACGTTGGGTTTCTCGCGAGATAGTTTTGGAGGGCTGCGGTATTGAGGTCCAAGAATCTCTTGAAATCTCGGTCCCCTTCAGGGATGATGGGAATTTGAGTCGGGGTCAGGGTCGGGGTCGGTCCTGTAGGAGTTCTTTCAGTTTCCGAGTGGAACTCCATGATAGGACTTGTTAGGGATGAGGATAGATGGAAGCGGCTGTTGGCTAAAGTGGTTAAGAAGAGAGTCCTGATTCCAGAAACTGTGTTTTCGCAGTCTCAGAAAACCAGAATGTGGTCTTTGACAGAGAAGGGACAGGTTTTAGGCTGCTGGTTTTGAAGAAAAAGGACAGTGACAGAGACCGACGTCGGTTTAAAAACTGATGTCGATAAGAAATGTGGCCGACGTCGGTCAGATAACCGATGCCGGTAATAGAGGAAGCCGACGTCGGTGGAAGAACTGATGCCGGTGACAGGGGAAGCCGACGTCGGTGGCAGAACCGATGTCGGTGACTGTGTTTTCCAGAGAACCAAAAGGTTTGAAGATTCTTTGGAAAAATAATGAAGAAAGCGTCCTCACTCACTCAAACAAACAGATGAGAAGAGGAAAATAGAGAAAGACAGACAAGCCTAAGCGATAAATCCTAGAAATTAACCTTAGAAACTTGTGGCTTATGCCTTAGATGAATGTTTAGGGAGATTGGCTGCAAGAAGGGTCCTAGAAGAAGGCGGTCTAAAGATGGTTTCGGGTCTTGTTTTAGGTGCTCAAAGTCTGTGTTAGGGTCTGGTACGTGGCCTGGTGCTAAGGAGCAAGCTCCCCTCACTTCACGATTCTAGTGGTTAGCTAGTCTCGCTTAGCCAAGATATACCTCGCCTAGAGTTTATCCTCCACCAGAGAACGGAGTGGGCTTCCCCCTTGGTGATGAAATCCAAGTAGGGTCATCGGGACGGGTAAGGTATCCACTGGGGGATGAATTCCCAGTCGGGCCTTGTCTCAAGTAAGTTTTATGTTCGTTTTAGTGCATGTGGTCTGGTAGTGTAACATCAAGTGTCTACGATTTATTCAATATGCGTCTAAGTTACTAGATGTGGACTAATGCAAGCACAAGCAGAAATGAAAGTGCAATACTTTTTAATGCCCAAGTCGAAATGTGATGTTTGTTATGAAGACAAGTTTGAAAAAGAGTTGAGAGTATGATGTTTAGACTAGTCTAGAAATGCAAGGAAGAAAGATTCGTTTTAGTCCTGCTTATAGTGTCATTGAGAAGAAAAGAAGGAGGAGAAAAGGTAAGAACCTAATGCTCCTAAATGAATGAAAAAGAAAAGGAACCCAGGAGGAACCTAGGGTCCCACCGGGCGTGCCAGAAATGTTTCTATTCAAAATTCACTTTTCAGATCATAAAGAGAGAAGAAACTAAAAGAATAATGGACAAGGCATGGGAAGTACCTGGATAAAGATCGCGCACCGTAATCCAGATGCTTGTGAGCACCCCTCTTTGGCTATGGAGGAATGACACCTGCAAAGAAAAAGAACTTGGACGAAAAGGCGTTAGATAGATAGGTGGTGGGTTGCCAAGCAAAAGCCTGTTCCCAGAAGTATAAGAACTTCTTTAAGGGAGGTCAACCCACTATTTTGATAAGATAAGTCTGATAAAAAGACAGAATGCTAAAAAGGACTGAAATGATAGCAAACTAAAAGAGAAAAGGAAGCAAAAGCTTACCTAGAAGAAGTTGTCAGCCTGGTTGCAGCTGTTGGCCTGGTCACAGTCGCCGACGTCGGTGGTCCTACCGGCGTCGGTTGTCGGGTCTGCCGACGTCGGTTAGTCTGCCGACATCGGTGGGGGTAATGACCAGCGTCGGTCGGGGAAATGGCCTCTAGGCGGGTCTGGTCAGGTTCCTGGTCAGGGCTTGGTCTGTGGATGGTCTGGGCTTGGTCTGTGGATGGGTCTGTGGACGTACAAAATGGTCAGGGAGAGTCTGGTTTGAGGTAGTCAGGGGGTCTGTGCAGAGATACAGGAGAGTCAAATGGACAGAGAGGGAAAGAGAGATAGAGGAAGCCAATTAGGGAGATAGGAATCCGGGTCTGGGTGACAGTCAGAACTGAGGGAAAGGAGAGCTGAATCTAGTTTGAAAGCAGATAACTAGAAAGCATGAAGAAAACAAACAGAGTACAACATACCTGTGCCTGCTGGTTTCTGTTGTTGTTGTTACCGCTTGTTGAAGACCTGTTGCTGATGAAGAATCTCTGTTGTTCACTTGCAGAAGCTTGCTGTGTACCTGAGGGAGAGAGTCAGATTAATTGGCAGAGAGGTCAAGTGAAGGACTGATACAAGGGTCTGATACGAAGGTTCAAGAGTCGAGATGCCAAAGAGAAAACGCAGAGAAGCGAAGAGAAGCCAAGAGAGAAAGATAACGGTGCAGAAGCCGTTATGAAGGGTGTCGACGCAGGAAATATCGCCGACGTCGGTCGACGGTTGACCGACGTCGGTGGCTAAAAGGCCGGAAAGAGGCTAAAAATAGCCTTCTATCCGTTTTCCAGCTGCCAGGTCAAATGAATGCGAGGATGAAACGGTCAACGGGGGTTAAATGGGCGAGTGAAGAGATTGGAATGGGAGTCTAAGGCATTAAATGGCCATGTGGGGAATGAAGGGGATCCAAGGAGGGTATCCTAGGGTGGTGAGGTGGCAAGGAGAGGGAAAAGGGGCCTTATTTAATTAAAAATAGATGTTTATTTTTAATTAATAAGACCGAGGTAGGTTAGGGATAGTCGAAGTGGCAAGGGACCAAGGGGAGAGAGGAAGACCAAGGGTTAGACACTTTTTAGGTGTCTACATTTGCCCCTTTTTGTCTTGTTGGTTGTTCTAGACGAACTGCAAGACAAAAACAGGGAGTGGTTGCCCCAGGTGAAGGATGATGTGGATTGCCCCGAAGTATGGATGAGGTATTCCCCCTCAAAGCGGGAGTCGAGGGAAGGGAACCTGATGTCGGGTGCTGATTTGACAAAAGGTGGATGAGAAAGATGAAAAGTGAGTGAAAACGATGCAAAAGTCATGATTGCACGCATACCACTGCACAAGATGGTCAGGTCAAAAGTGTCATAGGTCAAGGGTCGAGGAGTGCCAAAATTAAAGTAACCGGGCCCCAGCATTTAGTCGTCTGCTGATCGGGTCACTCAATCTAAGCTGAAGCTCCAAATGGTCGTCGTGTTCCAGGTATCCAGGGCTCAGGAAGTGCTCCAAGAAACACGAAAAGGCCACAAGTAGTAGGTATCAACCGGCTTGCGATCCTATACTTGTGAAGGGTCAAAAATAGTCTGCGAACAATTTTGCTAACCAGCCGTGAGGTAGCACACATGCAAAAACAACCAAGGCAACACGCTGTCTTGGAAGTGGTCGAAGGTCGAAGGAGATAGGCATGATCTCCAATGGTCAGGTCAAGGGGATGGATGGACGAAAGGATGCGGCCGAGCTAACCCCAGAAGACCCCACGTCAACTAAGTGCTGCCAACATAGCCCCTGTGTGAAGGGCCTCAGGCTGATGTAGTTCTCCCTAAAAAAGGGAGGAAGGGTCAAAGAGAATGATTGGTCTTGGTCAAAGTCGATGATTGGTCTTGGTCAAAGTTGACGGAGTTGGTCGTGATAAGAGTCAAAGAAGAGAAGGTTTGTCCATCATAGAGATGAACAAATGGGGGTGGTCGAGCTAACCTCAGAAGATGTGGTATCTGAGTGCTGCCTACATAGCCCTGGTCATAGGGCCTCAGACCAATGTAGTTCGGACTGCGAGGGTCAAAATGGTCGGTGATGAGTTTGGTTGAGTGTCGAAATGATGAGGGTAAGATGATGCTATAGATGATGTAGTCTGTAGAATTGGTCGAGAGTCTTTCATCCCTAGCAAGTTTCCATAGTCGCGATGGATGTATGCTAAAAATGAATGGAGGTCTATTTATGCTTCAGCAAGTATTGATTTATGCTTAACATAAATTGGGTCTGGTCGGTAGTTTCCATGTGTATTGGTGTCCATGAAAACTATGTGAAAAAGACTAGGATGATGCCTGATGCCATGTTGAAAATGTCCAGGTTGGTTTGAAAAATGTTGAAGTCGGTTTGGAAAATGTGACCAAAGTGTAGAGAAAAGGTGAAAGGCAAATTGCTCTTTCATTGACAAGGACCAGAAAGGAAGCATAGATAGGGGTTATTAGAATCAAAGCCCCATTCATGCATTACGTTGTCGACCAGTGTGGTGTTAGGGCGGTAATCGAATCACTTTGACATTAAAGTGAGCTCGAAGTCCCTTGAGCAGGTGATAGGAGGAGGATAGGGTAACCCAGTTTAAGAGCAGGAATAACCTTGCCCCTTCGTATAGGAGACCCTGAGACAACTACAAGCCAAGTCCATGACCTTTTTTTTTTTTTTTGGCGCAGACTGATCAATGCGAGAAGCCTGCATAGAGATGTCATTTGATGTAGTGGTTAGTTTGCGAAGCTGATCAATGCGGGAAGCTTCTAAGAAAGGTTGCTGTTTGTAGCAAGATTTAGTCATAGCCATCCTTCGAGGGAGTGGTCTATATTTTTGCTTAATATAATGTTTGATAAGTTGGCCTAGCTGTCCTTCGAGGGATCAGTCTATTAATATAGCAATGATAGTACAACTGTCCTTCGAGGGATCAGTCTGTCTTTTTGATTTGACTTGATTTTGTGACCATGGATATGTTTTGACATCTTGATTTATATTTTTTGATAGGAATTTGAGTCACGGACAAGACTGTAGAAGTTCAAGGATGCCCCTTTTATTAGGACAAAGCATCCATGCATCATAAAAGGGTTGTAGAGGTCTTGTTAAAGGGAAATAGGGTTGAGGATTAAGAGGACGAGGATTGCTCAAGGGACGAGCTCAAGTTACGTGTCAAGTAGACGAGTACTCGACTAACAGAAGAATGGTCGAAGATGCAAGACATAAAAAGGGGTTTAAGGTCTAATAAGACCCTAGGCCATGCTTTGAATGTTATGATAAGGTCCAAGCCAATTAGGAGCAAACTTGCCCCAATTGCCTCTTTCCAGATTGGTCAGGTGTTGATTGATGGATGTGAAGTTGGTTGACATTATCATTGGTTGGCTGAAAAAGGTTGAATGTTTGGTCGAAAAGTCTGGTTGATTGATATTTGGTTGAAGTTTGGTTGAGACTGGTCGAATAATTGGTCAGGGGTTGGGTCGATGGACAATGGGTCGAGGTTTAAGATTAAATGAGTGATTGATATGTGGTAGAGACTGGGTTGAAGAGTTGGTCGAGGTTTAGATGAAGGATGAATTCCCCCAGCGGGTAGGGAGAATGTTTGAAAGATTGGTTAAGGTCGGTTGAGGTTTAGTGGTCAGATGGACGGTGTTAATGTCGAATAAGGGGGTAAAAGGCGACAAAGGGACCATAGTCTGGCGTGGAGATCCCGATTTAGGAGATGAGGTTGGAGAGGCATGAGTCGGGGTTGATGTTTTGTCGAAGAGGCGATCAAGAGGATCCTTGGTGAGAAGGGAATCCTTTTTCCGGTGTTGAGAATGACAGCTTTAAGAGCGCAACAACACTCAGTGTCATGTCCCAAAATGTGATGATAGTGGCAGAACGTAGAGTTGTCGAACCATGAGGGTCTTGATCTGAGAGGTGATGAGTGAGGCGGTGTTGAAGGTTTGTTGATGACGTGGTCGAGAAGAGAGGTGTCATTCTCCAAACATTGGCGAATGGTGACCTTGAGGGCATGACAATGCTCCGTGTCGTGTCCAGGTGTGCGATGATACGCACAAATGCAAGTATGGTCGAACCAAGGTGGTTTAGGTCTGAGAGATTGATATTGTCTAAGAGGTGGGAGGTTGAGGTGAGAGGACTGCAATAATTGCCGTAAGAGCAAGGCATATGAACCTGCTAACGGGTCTGGATGCTTTATTGCAGTGAGGATTGGTGACGTTGGTTTGGGAGGCGAAGGAGGCATAGGTTGAAGGTTTGGATGAGATGTATGTCTGATGGGATGAGGGAGTAATAGAGGCGATGTGTCTCTGTGAAAGATGGGAGTGGGAAGCACTCCTATTAAAGTGGATGGATGCGGGCCCAAGATAGAGGGCAATGACGAAGGTGGGGGGGGAATCCTCCGATGAGGTCTAGTAGTTTTTATTGGTTTGGGTCGAGGGCCACCATTGTGTGAGGCGAGGTTAGATGTAGGTTTGGGTTTGGATGTGGACGGAGGTGAGTGAGATGTAGGAATCTCACGCAAAGGGCAAGAGGAAACCGTGACTGGGTCTTCCTCGGTTGAAATGGGTGGAGAGACTGGTTCTTCTCTTGGTGGAGAAGAAATAAGAGAGGACGGCTCCTCAAGTGGGCAGAGGGCATGGATGATCGTGCCTTCCACTTGTAGTTGAGGAGTAGGCAAGGTAGGGTCTTCGAATGAAGGTGGGCTTAATGGCGTTGATGTGGTCAAAGCGTCCTCCAATACAAGAGAGGTAGATGGAGGACTAGTAGGAGAAGGAGGTTCCTCATCCTTTAATGGAAGAGGTTGGTCAAGGACAAGAGGCAAGATAGTGCTAATTGTGTGAATGTCATGGTCTTGAGGGTCATTGGTCAAAGTCTGGACGTTGTTTTGAGTAGGCGGATGATTAGGGAATGGTTGTTTGAAGATGTCGATATGTTGATTAGGTGGGGCGTTTGGGTTATCTAAGATAAGATCCCCCTTGTCGATCATGTCTTGGATGATGTTTTTGAAAGTTTGGTAGTTGTCGATGTCATGGCCTTGGACGCGATGAAAGTGGCAGAAGTCGGCCTCCCTATACCATGTAGGGAGGGCTTTTGAAGGGCCAAATTGAGGTGGTCGGATTGGAGGGAGATTGAGGACCCCCTGCTTGAGTAGTTTTTCCAAAACGGAAGCGTATGGTTCTCCAAGCAGAGTGTAAGAACGCTGAATGTACCGTTGTTGGAATTGTTTGGTGATGCTTGGAGATGTTGAAGGTTGGGAGTAATTAGTTGACGTCGAGGATGGTGATCTAACGACCACAGTATTGGCCACTCCCTTAGATTCGGAATTGGCAGAAGAAGAAGGTTTGGAAGAAGAATGGCCATTGGTTTTAGTGTTGGTATGACGCAATTTGACCCTATCTTCTTCAAGGGCACGGAGTTCGAGCTTTCGAGCCATGATGAAAGCTTCGTCAAAAGTGCGAAATGTCTGAATCCGCAAGGTAGAAGAGATGTGTCTGGCACATGCTCGAGAGAAGAGCTCGATGAGCTCGAGTTGAGGTAAAGAGAAGGAGAGCTAGTTAATCAGACCTCTCCAACGAGCGACAAAGTCGACAACAGATTCATCGTCAAATTGCCTGATGGAGTAAAGGTCTGTGATTGAGACTTGTTTGGTGATGTTGATTGAGAAATGGTCAAGAAATAGTTGGGCGAGTTGAATGAATGAAAAGATAGAGTGTCTGGCAAGAGAACTATACCAGTCAAGGGCAGGGCCAGAAAGGGACATAGGAAACGTGCGTAGAAGCAACGCATCATCATGAGAAATAAGATAACAGGCATGTCTAAATGCCCGCAGATGTTGTTGTGGGTCTTCCTTACTCTGAAAGTGAGTTAATTTAGGAAGCTCCCATTGGTTAGGGTATGGTCGAATAGGGACGGAAGGATGGATGGGCTCATTGCAAATTTGCTCATATGACAAAGTATTGCTTGAACCGGAAATAGAAGCTTCGAGACTGGACATTTTATCCATCAGCATCTTGATAAGATCTGCTGACGGATCGGCGGGTTGAGCACCCCCTAGGTTGTAGGGCACTTGGAAGTGGCTAGAGGAGGCGTGCGACATAGTCGGTTGTGCAATGTATGGATGACTAGTCGCAGGTGCATAAGTGGAGGCTAAAGGTGGTTGCGTTACAAAGGTTGAAGGTATAGGTTGACGGGGCACCGCCAAAGGTGGTTGAATGGCGGCACTGGTACAAAGATAGGTCGGCACGCCTACATTTGTGGGCGCAAGAGTATGAGGGGTCGAGACAATCAAGTTCTGATATGACGTAGAACTTGGTTGAATTGCAGGTGGTTGAGGGGGTAAAGGAACCCCGATGGAGGTCGGTCTAAAAATAGATGGAGAGGCCAAACTTTGTGTATTGGCCATGGTTGGGTTAATAGTTGAGGTGAAACACTGAGTCAAAAAGGGTTGGGTGGCGAATGGCGTGGATGTCGTCGCCACGTCACCCGAAAGGTCTCACGTTGGGTTTCTCGCGAGATAGTTTTGGAGGGCTGCGGTATTGAGGTCCAAGAATCTCTCGAAATCTCGGTCCCCTTCAGGGATGATGGGAATTTGAGTCGGGGTCAGGGTCGGGGTCGGTCCTGTAGGAGTTCTTTCAGTTTCTGAGTGGAACTCCATGATAGGACTGGTTAGGGACGAGGATAGACGGAAGTGGCTATTGGCTAAAGTGGTTAAGAAGAGAGTCCTGGTTCCAGAAACTGTGTTCTCGCAGTCTCAGAAAACCAGAATGTGGTCTTTGACAGAGAAGGGATAGGTTTTAGGCTGCTGGTTTTGAAGAAAAAGGACAGTGACAGAGACCGACGTCGATCTAAAAACTGATGTCGGTAAGAAATGTGGCCGACGTCGATCAGAAAACTGATGCCGGTAACAGAGGAAGCCGACGTCGGTGGAAGAACCGATGCCGGTGACAGGGGAAGCCGACGTCGGTGGCAGAACCGATGTCGGTGACTGTGTTTTCCAGAGAACCAAAAGGTTTGAAGATTCTTTGGAAAAACAATGAAGAAAGCGTCCTCACTCACTCAAACAAACAGATGAGAAGAGGAAAACAGAGAAAGACAGACAAGCCTAAGCGATAAATCCTAGAAATTAACCTTAGAAACTTGTGGCTTATGCCTTAGATGAATGTTTAGGGAGATTAGCTGCATGAAGGGTCCTATAAGAAGGCTGTCTAAAGATGGTTTTGGGTCTTGTTTTAGGTGCTCAAAGTCTGTGTTAGGGTCTGGTACGTGGCCTGGTGCTAAGGAACAAGCTCCCCTCACTTCACGATTCCAGTGGTTAGCTGGTCTCGCTTAGCCAAGATATACCTCGCCTAGAGTTTATCCTCCGCCAGAGAACGGAGTGGGCTTCCCCCTTGGTGATGAAATCCAAGTAGGGTCACTGGGACAGGTAAGGTATCCGCTGGGGGATGAATTCCCAGTCGGGCCTTGTCTCAAGTAAGTTTTATGTTCGTTTTAGTGCATGTGGTCTGGTAGTGTAACATCAAGTGTCTACGATTTATTCAATATGCGTCTAAGTTACTAGATGTGGACTAATGCAAGCACAAGCAGAAATGAAAGTGCAATACGTTTTAATGCCCAAGTCAAAATGTGATGTTTGTTATGAAGACAAGTTTGAAAAAGGGTTGAGAGTATGATGTTTAGACTAGTCTAGAAATGCAAGGAAGAAAGATTCGTTTTAGTCCTGCTTATAGTGTCATTGAGAAGAAAAGAAGGAGGAGAAAAGGTAAGAACCTAATGCTCCTAAATGAATGAAAAAGAAAAGGAACCCAGGAGGAACCTAGGGTCCCACTGGGCGTGCCAGAAATGTTTCTATTCAAAATTCGCTTTTCAGATCATAAAGAGAGAAGAAACTAAAAGAATAATGGACAAGGCATGGGAAGTACCTGGATAAAGATCGCGCACCGTAATCCAGACGCTTGTGAGCACCCCTCTTTGGCTGTGGAGGAATGACACCTGCAAAGAAAAAGAACTTGGACGAAAAGGCGTTAGATAGATAGGTGGTGGGTTGCCAAGCGAAAGCCTGTTCCCAGAAGTATAAGAACTTCCTTAAGGGAGGTCAACCCACTATTTTGATAAGATAAGTCTGATAAAAAGACAGAATGCTAAAAAGGACTGAAATGATAGCAAACTGAAAGAGAAAAGGAAGCAAAAGCTTGCCTGGAAGAAGTTGTCGGCCTGGTTGCAGCTGTCGGCCTGGTCACAGTCGTCGGCGTCGATGGTCCTACCGGCGTCGGTTGTCGGGTCTGCCAACGTTGGTTAGTCTGCCGACGTTGGTGGGGGTAATGACCGGCGTCGGTCGGGGCAATGGCCTCTAGGCGGGTCTGGTCAGGTTCCTGGTCAGGGCTTGGTCTGTGGATGGTCTGGGCTTGGTCTGTGGACGGGTCTGTGGATGTACAAAATGGTCAGGGAGAGTCTGGTTTGAGGTAGTCAGGGGGTTTGTGCAGAGATACAGGAGAGTCAAATGGACAGAAAGGGAAAGAGAGATAGAGGAAGCCAATCAGGGAGATAGGAATCCGGGTCTGGGTGACAGTCAAAACTGAGGGAAAGGAGAGCTGAATCTAGTTTGAAAGCAGATAACTAGAAAGCATGAAGAAAACAAACAGAGTACAACATACCTGTGCCTGCTGGTTTCTATTGTTGTTGCCGCTTGTTGAAGACCTGTTGCTGATGAAGAATCCCTGTTGTTCACTTGCAGAAGCTTGCTGTGTACCTGAGGGAGAGAGTCAGATTAATTGGCAGAGAGGTCAAGTGAAGGACTGATACAAGGGTCTGATACGAAGGTTCAAGAGTCGGGATGCCAAAGAGAAAATGCAGAGAAGCGAAGAGAAGTCAAGAGAGAAAGATAACGGTGCAGAAGCCGTTATGAAGGGTGCCGACGCCGGCAATATCGCCGACGTCGGTCGACGGTTGACCGACGTCGGCGGCTAAAAGGCCGGAAAGAGGCTAAAAATAGCCTTTTATCCATTTTCCAGCCGCCAGGTCAAATGAATGCGAGGATGAAACGGTCGATGGGGGTTAAATGGGCGAGTGAAGAGATTGGAATGGGAGTCTAAGGCATTAAATGGCCATGTGGGGAATGAAGGGGATCCAAGGAGGGTATCCTAGTGTGGCGAGGTGGCAAGGAGAGGGAAAAGGGGCCTTATTTAATTAAAAATAGATGTTTATTTTCAATTAATAAGACCTAGGTAGGTTAGGGATAGTCAAAGTGGCAAGGGACCAAGGGGAGAGAGGAAGACCAAGGGTTAGACACTTTTTAGGTGTCTACAATTTCATCTTTAATATTTAGATGTGTTTAACCCTAAAATGTAATATAAGAACTTGGATTTAGCCTTATATTACTATTAAATGGGTATATATAAATGAAATGGCACAAGAGTGATAATCAAATCTATAGTAGGCCAATTAAATGTTAAACTTAAATATAAGCATACACTAAATTTATTATGCTAAGATAATATAAATATGTAAACTAAAACTATGTTAGATGTGCAAATGATAAATAAGTGATGTAATTAGATTATTTTGATGCTAATACAATTTTGGATCTAGAATAGGTAGAAAGTAGGTATGAAGGAGATTCTATAATAGTTGTCAGATTTTAGATTTGACACTTTTGGCTCTCTAGACAATAATGTCATGCTGGGATGGTTACATTAATGCTGTTATCTGGGTTCAACACTAGTGTTTTATATAGAATACCTACAAAAATAAGATGCAACCATATGGATGCTTCTAGGTTTTACTTCACCTTCACTCTAGTATATTCAGATCTGGGTCATGGATAGTCAATCCTTATGAAATGGAAAAATCTTAGATTTCTATCTTCATAATGACCTTGAGGGAAAATGGGTTAGTGGGCATGGTGTTGAGATAACCTTAAAGACCTCACTATCAAAAGGTTCTTCCTAAATTCTAATACTCTAAAAGAGGGCTTTAGACTCATGTAGTTCTTCCTATGTGTTGGCTTGTGTGTAAATCATATAATATATGCAAAACAAGTATAATAGTGAAAAATATAACATGGAAAATTAGGCTCTTGGGATTTTATTTTAGTAACTCAAACCTATATCTATGTTATACCTATGAATGGTATGCAAATAGGGAAGCTTTGTTCAATTAAATGTTTGATAGAGTGATTTTGATAAGTCACCTTGGCCTCTTTGGTATTTTTATAGGTGAGGAATGAATGAGGGTTGATCTTGTATTTATATCAATCTCATTGGAGTAATAAATCACTTTAAATCACTAAGGCCAACCATTATAATATATTTTATTGGTAAATTAGATGACTTTATAGCACTAGACACTTATGTTGGGACAGGACAATAATGTTGATGTTATTTTTTATCTCAGATGTTAGTGTCTAGTGAGCAAGAAAGTAGGTACATGTTTAAAACTTGTAGATATGGAAGATAAGTACATTTTAAGCATTCTATGCAAGATATAAGACTTGGGTCATTAACATAAGACTAGTCAGACTAAGAGATATAGGCTAAAGGGCAAAAAAGATGGAGCATATGTAAGACTTATGGAAGTAAGAAAGGTAAAGAACTAAGAAGAACTACCAAGGCATAATTTTTCCAAGTGTATAAGATTGAGGTGATATATAATCATAAAATATCATTTACATCCCCCCTTTTAATCTTGTAATGAAATTTCTAGTTTAAAATAAAGGAATGCATACCTAGGTGTATATGCACACCTTGTCTTTATGTGATCCAACTTGAGAGTTTTGATAGTGACTGACCTACAACCAATAACATGTTATAGTATGAAATCAATGCATATAATTTGGGTTGAAATTAATTCAAATAGATTGAAATTGAAAGAGCAAGGTTTAGGAGTAAACTTGTGTGTCAATGTAGCCACCATACCTATGTTCAAGTTATTTTAAAAAGTATATATCATTGTAAGGATCTAAAATTGAGATTATAAAAAATATAAATAAATATTTAAACTTCATATATCAAAGGAGATAAAGAGAGAGAGATTGATTAATTGGAAGGCACATGCCCCCAACTTTAGAGCAAAAGTGAATTGCCACCTAGTAGTTGCAATTAACTCAACTGTGCAACCCAATGATACTTATAACCTAGTGAGGATAGATGATCAATTCCAACTTGAAAAGTTGGAAATATTGAATGATTTTATCACCTCAACCATACTATAAAGTGAAACAACTACTAAAATATATTGGCTCAATAAAAGTCTGTAAAAATCTGTGAGGTATTGGTACAGAAAATTATGTGATATGTCATACTCCATAAAAGAGTTTTAGAATATGAAACTAATTTGGATTTTGAAATCTCACGCACATGTTGCATATCATATGCACCTTAGATATGTCTCATGCTAAAACTATGTATAACAATAGTACCAATGTATATGATTCTACCACAACTTTGAATCTAAATCATGTAACCATGTGTTTTGGCTAATTCAAATAACTATGTAAGTGTGAATAACATGCTTCCAAATCATGCCTCCAATATATATATGGAGAAATATAAAAACTTGTATAAGTACCAATGTGGATGACATGTTTCCAAAACATGTTGCCACTATAATATGGAGATGTTTAATATTGAATAAGTGTGGAGAACATACTTTATTTGAACTAGGAATTTGAATCAAGATAGGTGATTAGTATTGTGTTATCCCCAAAATGAAAACAAATTGATAAAAACACACTAACTAGCATACATATCTAGGCCTAAACACTATGGAGAGATTAATTAACAAACATGAATAAAAAACACAACTAAAATTTAAAATAAACCTTATTTTACCTTCCTTGGATGCTCCAAAATACTTCTTGTAGTAGTGGCTTGCTCGACTTGTGCACATGAAGTCTTCATCAATAGAAGCTTGGCTACCTCCATATCTCCTTGGCATCTTTGGCTTTGGCTTGGCTTGGATTGGAATAAATTTGGAATGGTAACTCTAATTAAAATAACTTTTAAAGATGTTTGAGCATAATAAATTTACACCAAAATAGTTTAAATTCAATAGGCAAGGCCTCCTATTTATAGATTTTTGAGATTGCTCAGAATCAACCTGAACCATCCATCTTGAGATGAAGATGTGTGGTTGAGGATTAATTCAATTTTTTGGAATTAAATATATAACTATCCTCATCATGACATTAGAAAAAGGGGCATTGAAGAGGCATGGAGGGTCATTATGAGGCATGTGAGACCCATAATCTTGATATTTATGGCATTTATGGCCTAGGGATGTCTTCCCAAGAAATGAGGTCACTTGATGATGCAGATATTCAATATTAATTTCTAAAAATAAGTATTCAACAAGTTTCCATGGAATTCTTAATTAGGCTCTAATTTGGTTTAACTAGCTCTTAAGCATGATTAATCACTTTATGCACAAATTACTCAAATTGATCAGAATGCCTTGTTATTGGTCTAAAATTTTATTAGATTGGAATTGGAATTCAATGTCAAATGTGTTGGATTCATTATCCCATTTAGGATGTTACTGAAAACAAATAACAAAGGCATATGTCTTGTGCAAGATTTTTGATAGGAAAGAGAAATCCAGAGCACCCAAGTGCAAAATTGGCATTTTGACTCAAAATGATTTGATAAAAGTTAGCTTACCCATAAATTGAACTACTTCATTTAATGATAATCTAGCCAAAATTGGCACTTGAATATGTCAGGTTCAAAGCTTTTAATGTGATTTGGTGTTTTTAAGCCAAATTATGCACTTTGATAGAAATTGGTCAAAAGCCTAGTTGGAGGTTATCGGTGGCCAATTTTAGGTGTCTATAGTTTGCCCCTATTTTGGAAGATGTTACAAATCATAGGAAAAGAAATGCCTTCTCAAATAATGAGAGATGGCATGTATGCCAAAAAGAAGATGATGATTGAAGAACAAAGTTCCAAATGGTGTTTGGGAAGCCTATGATGATGCTTGGGAAGCCTATGATGATGCCCCCTTGAGGGAGTGGCCATTACATTTATTAATGGATGGTCCCTCAAAAATAAATAAGAAGAAAGGTGAGAATTGATCCATGGTTGAGATTAATCTAAATAAGAAAATGCTTTCATGCATTGATTTATAAAGGATGATACTAATTTACCTAAAGGTAGTTATAATCAAGAATAAAAGTCAAAATAATTATTTGTCCATAGGAAGTTATAATCATTAACATGACCTAAATTGGCTAAAGATGATTATGCCCTAGTTAGGGATGATTAGGAAGCATAACTCAAGGATATAACCTAGAATATAGATTAAAGATGAGCAGGTGCAAAGTGATGAAAGAGATGGATAAAGGAATAAGATTGATCATTAGAAATGATCTAGTTGCACCTATCGATAAGGAGATGATCATCCTTATTAGAAATGATACAACTAGAATAGCCAATGGGTTAATTTGATCAAGGGTGGGATGAAAGGATTTGCCAAGGTGCTAAGGAGAAACTTCTATGGCTCCATTGATTATAGACCTTCTTGAAGCTACTTTTTACTATAACATGTGATGGTAGGCTTTATGATAGAACACCATGAAGACTTGGCCAAAATATGGGTAAGGACTGACTCTTAATCTAATAAATTCTCAAAAATAATACACCAATGATAAAAACCATGATGATAATATTGATGTATAAATATGGATAGACTCAAGAATAATGTGCTCAAAGAATCACCCATGAATGCATATAGACTGAGTTGAGGCAATAGTGTTGAAAGAAAATAAAAAGGTAAGAATACAAACAAACAAATAAAACACACAAATGATAAACAAATTGAAATAAATAAACAAATAAAAACCCTGAAAACAAAAGCAAAAGAAAGCATCCTAACAATGACAATGCCCTAGTAAGGCACATCGAGGATAACTAACTAGGCTTAGACAAGACAAATATTTTTGGATTTTTGAAATATTTGAATGTATTTGGAATTTTAAGGTGTCTCAACTCATTATAGAATGACAAGAGACCTGCTCACAAAATGGTGAGATCATTTGGCTTAGGTTGCTCACAAAATAGTGAGAGCGTATGGAAAGGGAGACTGAGGTGACCTCAACATGAATTGAGAATGACCCATATAGTATTAAAATAACCTCAAGTATTATTAATTCCATCCACACAAAAGGTAGGTAAAAACTAACTAGGTCCCAACAAGTTCTCAAATCTAGCAAATGGCCAGTCAAATGAAAACAATAATGGCAAGGTGATGCAATAATGCATGATAAACAAGTGTTGCCCCTAGTTTTCCCATAGATGGTTATTGTAGACACCGCAAATGTGTCTGCACCTTGGTTCTCCCCCCTTGTCTGCCTCAAACCCATATCCTAACCCTTGGCCTTAGTCCCCTCCACTCACTTGATTAAAATCACTTAAATATTTCAATTAAGTGGCCCCCTTTTCACCTCACCCTTGCTACCTTGGATCCTCCCTTGAATCCCTCCACCTTCTTCTTAGCCTTTATTATGCCAAATCTTCTCATTATCTTCCTCCCGCGCCCATTTAACCATCCTCATGATCGTTCTTCCCACAATCCCTCACCCGGCAGCGTGCAAGAATGGACAGAGGCTATTTTTAGTCTCTGTCCCCATTCTGCCACTGCCGACGTCGGTGACCCTTCGGCCGACGTCGGCGAAACTGTCGGCGTCGGCAGCCTTCAAGACTCCTTTCTGCATCCATTCCAGCCCCTGACCCCTTGAGCTCTCAAAACAGATTTCTCTTGGCATTTTGGCATTCGTTTCTTCTCCCTCTGGACCTCGTGCAACAACAACAACAGGTGCAGGGATTCTTGAGCAGAGATTTCCTCTTGCAAAGTCTTCTGTGGTCTCAACAACAGCTCCTCCACCCTTCATTCAGCAAGCTTAAAAGGTAAGCATAGTCTGTTATTTGATTTCATTTATTTTCTTTAGCGTTCAGTTGTTTGGCATCTGCTGTCTTCCACTGTCCTCTGTCCTACCCCCTGAGAGGCTGAAAAGCCTTCTCAGGCCCTGTCCTCTGTCCATCTCCCTTTCACCTATCACCCTTTCAGTATCAACTTTCTTGACATCAAGATTCTAGACTGCAGGAGCAGTCACCAACCTCCACATCAATTTCCAAAAAGTGTGGTGTTATGTGGAATATTAATTGGTTAATTAATTATCAATGCATGATGCGAAATATGGTTATGTGTCCCGACTACAGGCCGCTGCCCCGACCGACGCTGGTTACTTCCCCGACTGACGTCGGCAGGATAACCGAAGTCGGCAGATCAGGAAACCGATGACGGCAACATTACCAACCTCAGTGACTGTCATCAGCCCGACAACTCTTTTCAGGTAACCATTGATCTTTTCTTTCATTTCTAATTTGTTTATCATCTCTGTATTCTGGCATTCTGTATTTCCTTAGTCTTTTATCTGTCTGCTGTCAGTGGGTTGACCTCCCTTGAGGAAGTTTTCACACTTCCGGGAATAAGCTCTCGCTTGGCAACCCACTGCTTATCCATCTAACATTTTCTTGTCCAAGTTTCCTTTTTCTTGCAGGTGTCATTCCTCCACAGCCAAAGAGGGGTGCCCACAAACGTCTGGATTACGGTGCGCAATCTTTAGTCCAGGTACTTCTAGCCTTGTCCATTGCTTTAGTTTCTTTATTCATCTTTTGAATGTAGAAAGTGAATTAGCGATAGAAACAGTTATAATATGATACAATGGCATAGGTCAATGATACTAATTTTCTTATAAGTGGTTATAATTAGTAGCAAGACTGGTGAAACACTGATTTGACCATAAGTATTTATAATCAGGTTTACATAAACAAGCTTGATACATGATGGAAAATGAAAGATATCTTGCCAGATCAACTATAACACTACTTTTATAGACTATCATTGAAACATGGATTGGATTGATTGTTGAAACTTGATCAGAATCCTTTAACAAATGGTTTGGTAAGAACCAAATGAACTAAGATCAAAATAGGATTGGGTAGGATGACTAAAAAGTAGGCTTTGGTCTAGATAGGGATGGACTGATAGGATGGCACAATCTTAGATAATGATAGGTTGGTAGATTAGATAATATGGTAAGAGGGTTACCCCCAAGTGATGGGGTGATTGTCAAGATCTACGATAATGGAAAATAGGCATATGTAACAATGGTAATGACATGGTAAGGTGAAATGGTATGGTACATGTTTTTGGCCTAGGTGTGGTTTTTTATTCAATAAATGATACAAACATAATACTTGATCATGTTAATTGATATCCCACACCTCATATGAATAACTAATCCATCAAGAACTACCTATAAAATATGATTCTAAGAATGTTGTGATCTTCATTAGTCATTGATTTTGATTCCTTTAAGCATTAATATAAGGTACCTTTGTAGCTTCTATAAAGGAAAGTGTGACCATGGATGGTAAATAGTGAAAAATAATGGATGGTAGGTTTTATTGTGAAATGAAATGATGGAGGATAATGGAATGTGGAATGGTTGGGAAACAAATGAGGATCAAGATGTTCTATCACACGTAATGTTGTTGATGTTAGATTCAACATAACTTTGGTTGTGTCAGGGTTAAAGAATTGTTCTCTTGATGGGACCACTAGATTTTTTTTTGGCTTGATCTTGAGAGTAGCTACCATATAATTAGGTTATATATTGGAAGCTATTTTTATTTGATCTTTGATTTTGTCTTCATCAAGTAGTGAAGAAATTTTGTGCTTAGCTATTGGTGCTTCAAAGAGGTTTTCACCAATGAAGTTGTCTTGATTGTCTTGAGCACCTTTGAAGGTTTCACTAAGGAATGTTGACTTTTGACATTGATTATCTTCTAATGCTTTCAAAAAAGTTTCACTAGAAGATGTTGAGTTCTGACTTTGATTATCTCCTAACACCTCTGAAAAGGTTTCATTAGGAGAGTGTTATTTTGCTATATAAATGTGGTCTTGGCCACCTTGCTCTTCTTCAACTGCTATGTCACCATGGATGTAGTTCAAAAAAGTGTGATTCTATCAGTCCCAATCAACACTTGTGTGAGATGGAATGCCAATGATATGGATATTTTGGTTGATGGTAATGGAATCAAGAGAGGATGTGTAATCCTCATATAAGATACTAGGATAACTTGTGTCAAAGCTAAAATAATCATCCTTAAAAATTGTATAAGGATCATAAATGTATTCAAATTGATCTAAAATTCATGTGTAACTAATGTTTTAATAGCTATGAACATATTTTTCTTCTGAATGTAATTCTAACTCAAGGGACTCTAACTCCAATGTTGAGACTGATGTTGATTTTGATTTTGATGCTAAATCTAATGTTAGTCTAAGAGTACAAACTGACTCTAACTTTGATTCTTCATCTGATGAATATTCCATTACAATGATGTCTTCTTTAATATTTGGTTTTGGACAAGTAATGGCTTGTGATGGCATAATGGGATCCACAAAAATTGGTTTGTCAAGGCCTTGCAACACTATCTCACGCATAGCCGAATGCGAGACTCCTTGGGCAATCCGATCTACGGAATGCCAACCTCTCTTGCCGCGACTACGACTGTATCGATGGCATCCGTAGTTCAACCTTTGGACACTCAAGCCATCGCTTCGACCACTGACCAGACTTTGACAAATCCTCTAGGCGTGACCTCTCCCTCTATCTTTGGGCCCACTTCCACTGGAGTTTCAGCCCCCTATCAACATCAACCCGCTCAACCGCTATCCACTCCTTTTCAAAACCTTGTCATCTCTATTTCGCCTACCCTGGCCCCTATTAACACCAGGGTGGCTTCTTATCCCTTGGCCCCCGTCACCACAGTCCAACCTCTCATGGTAACATCGGGCCTAGCTATGCCTTCTACCCAACCACCTTTAGCCTCTTCATCTATCCCTACGACTAGTTACCCCTACGTTGTGCCTTTACAGGGGCAACCGACTACATCATATGCCTCCCCTAGCCTCTTCCAAGCGCCCTACAACTTAGGGGGCATGCCACCCATCAATTCATCGACAGACATCATCAAAATGCTGATGGACAAGATGACCAGTCTAGAGACCTCTATTTCTAGCTCACGCAACGCTCTCTCATATGAGCAGATCTGCAACGAGCCCATTCATCCTTCTATCCCAATCAGACCATATCCTAGCCAGTGGGAGCTTCCAAAGTTTTCTTGCTTTCAAAGCAAGGAAGACCCATAGCAACACTTGCTGGCATTCAGACATGCCTATTACCTCATTGCCCATGACGATGCGTTGCTCTTACGCATATTTCCTATGTCTCTCTCGGGTGCTGCACTCGACTGGTACAGCTCCCTTCCTAGCCATTCTCTCTTCTCATTCACACAATTGGCCCAGCTCTTCCTCGATCACTTTTCCATCAACATAACCAAGAAGGTCTCAATCACAGACCTCTATTCTATCCGGAAATTCGAGGACGAGTCCATAGCCAACTTTGTTGCTCGATGGAGAGGCCTCATCAATCAACTCTCCTTTTCCTTACCCCAGGCCGAGCTTATTGAACTCTTCTCCCAAGCCTGTGCCAGACATATTTCTTCCACCCTGAGGGTTCAAACCTTCTGCACCTTTGACGAAGCCTTCATGATGGCCCACAAACTTGAGTTGCGTGCCATCGAGGAGAATAAAGTCAAGTTGCGGAGCAAGAATCCTAGCTCTAAGACCAACGACTCTTCTTCTGCTAAGCCATCATCATCCAATTCTAAATCTAAGGCCTCAGCTAATGCCGTGGTTGTGAGACCTTCATCTTCTTCAACCAATCAGCCTGAGCCATCCACATTTCAGAGTGCCACTCGCCAATTCTAGCAGAGATACGTATAACGACGGTATACTCCTCTCAGAGAATCATACGCGTCTGTGCTGGAAAAGCTTGTTAAGCAGGGGGTCCTCAATCTCCCTCAAGCCCAACCTCCTCCACAATTTGATCCCTCACACGCCATCCCTGCGTGGTATAGGGAACAAGACTTCTGCAGCTTCCACCGTGTTAAGGGACATGACACGAAAAACTACAAAACTTTTAAGAACATAATTCAAGACATGTTTGAAAAGGGGGACCTCATCTTAGACAATCCCAATGCACCCCCTAATCAGGCCATTGACATCTTCAAACAGCCATTCCCTAATCATCCACCAACTCAGAACAATGTCCAGACCTTAATTGACGACAATCATGAGCACAACATTCGAACAGTCAATACGGTCTCGCCTTTCGTCCCCAATCAACCTCAAGAGGTTAGTCCACCAATCAGTCCATCACATGTGGATGAACCTCTTTCCCCGGCTAGTTCTCCATCAACCTCTCTCATCTTGGAGGACGTCTCGGCTTTACCAGCACCACCAGTCTCGCCATCCTCCTTTCTGCTGCCTATGGAGGACCCGACCCTTCCTACTCCTCAACCGCAAGTGGAGGGTACCATCATCCCTGCCCTTTACTCGCTTGAGGAGCCTAGCTCTCCAGTTTCTTCTCCACCCAGGGAAGAACCTATCTCCCCTTCATCTCCATCTAAATCTGTCATGACTTCACCATACCATGCGTCTAAGACCACTACACCCATCTCATCTTCAACCTCGCAACCATCAACATTTTCTTCTCAGCCATTTTCCCGGTTAGTGGAGAAAATTGAACTTCTCCCTCTGAGGAAAGTGACGCCTCAGGTGTTGTGGGAGTGTCTCAAAGCCCTTCAACATACCCGTGCCCTCTCATCACATGCTGCTAATCTTTCCAAGGCAGAATCTCTTCAGACTCGTGACAAAGACCAGACTCTCAAACCTCAACCAAACCCCAAACCTGCATCTCTCTCATCTAAGCCTATCAAGTCACTTGGCATTCGTCTTGTCTCCACCCTCACTCACCCACAAGTGAAGGTGGACCTAGACCAGACCTTGACCAGTAGTAGTCTCCCAACCAAGTCAAAGGAGACTGCCAGACCGCCGAAGCGAACGCCTCCTTCCCCGTCACCATTGCCATCCATTTTGGGGCCCCATCCTTCGACCCTGGCTAGAATCCTTCCCACTCCGGCCTCCAATCAAAACTCATTGCCTCCTTTGCTTCCTCTGCCTACCTCCAGCCGTCCCTCTCCCAAAAAGGTGATACCAATCACCAAGAAGATGTCGTCTCTGCCTGTCACCGCACCATCAACCCATAAGGTGGTACAGAAACCTCTTCCAACTTCGCCTAAGCAAAAGTCACCGACCTCACGCATATCAAATAGCATGGACCCTCTAGTGGGCTCATACTCGTTGATATTGCGCCGAATTCTGCAGGCTTTCGACATAACCCTTCCACCCATCAAGCCTTTCTGACCTCTCGGGTCCAAGCCCTCCTGGTTCGATGACACGAAAATCTGCTTATATCATCATACACCAGGACACGACACCGAGACCTGTTGTGCCCTCAAATCCGTCATCCACCGCTATATGGAGAAAGACACTCTTCTCCTTGAGGACACTCTTGACCAGACCCCGACTCCTTCCCATCCAACCTCGTCAACCACGTCAACATCTCACCAGCAAGACATGACCCCTTCTTCACCTCCCATTTTTGAAATCAATGCTATCCGTATAACCACTAGGTCGTAAAAGGACAAGGTGAAAGACAAAGCCACCATTCCTTGGACCTATCCCTTCGTCAAGCCACCTTTGCACCCAAGCCTAAGATTTCTATCCTTGGCGCGTCCCAGCCTTCTTCGTCTTCTTCTTCTGGGCCAATTCACGACTCCATGCTGAAGCAGCTTCACCAGACACCTGTAAAGATGTCTCTTTATGACCTTATCCAAACCTCGCCTCAGCACCATCAAGCCCTCATCCAAGCCTTACAGGCAGCGGAGGTCCAACCTGAGGACCCCCAACCACTCGCTGCCCTCGTCCATTCTTTATCTCCTGTCGCCTCCATCACATTCAGCAATTCTGAGATTCCCACATCTAACGCAGAAGATTAGGACGCTGCCCTCTTCATCACTGCCTATGTTGATCAGACACGCATTAAACGCATTATGATCGATGGCGGCGCTAGCATCAACATAATCTCTACCCATGCCTTTGACCAATTGGCTCTTCCCAAGAATTGCGTCTCCAAAACTGACGCGATCTTGCGCTCTTTCAATGACACCACCGCCACGACCATTGGCACAGTCATCCTTCACATTTGCGTTGGTCCACGCACAGTCCCAGAGCTCTTCTATATCATCGAAGGAGAGTTTCAATACAACATTCTACTAGGCCGACCTTGGATCCGTGCCATGGCCTGTGTCCCCTCCACCCTGCACCATTGTGTGAAGTTTGAGCATGACGGGCAAGTCCACACCATTCCTGCTGACCCTTCACCCTTCAAGACTTGCAACACAACCTATCGTCCCAATGATGTCCTCATTCCCATCAAGCTATCAACTCCGGCACCACCTCCATCTATGGAAGCTTTGACCAGTTTGCAATCGGCGGTCGCCCTCACCCCTCCTCTTCAAGCGCTGACCAAAGACCCCATGGAAGACGTCTTCCAACGACTATCACTTGGGGAATATCACTTGTTGACCCTAGACATGCTCCAAACTCTGCAAGAGTATGGACGCCTTCATCTTAGTCCCAATTATGACCATCGAATCGGGATGGTCGTGCCTTTTGGTCCTCCTCACCTCCAAACCAACTTTGTCTATGGGGGGCTCAATCAAGCTCCTACCAACGATAATTCCCTTTCTTCACCCCAACCTTTCACATCAGATTTCTCATTTCTTGGCAACCCCACCTTTGCACACACTTACCTTTACAGGTGTGCATGGAAGGGTTTTGGTTTTAGACGTTATGAGCAGGGCTCCCATCAGCCCATCGAGCCGCTCAATGATGACGATGCCAAGAAACGGTATGGCCTGGGATATCATGACCCCACTCAGGCTCCTTCCGACCTTTGTCTCGAGCCAACCATTGACCAATCTCCTCCAAACTCACCCATCTCTCCTTCATCACCTACGGAGTCGGTGGTTTCCATCCCTCCTAGTTTTTTTTTCCATAAACACCATCCGCCTGGAACCCCTGACCTATCAGCTCAATGGGGTGTCTAGATCTCTCCCTCTTATCTTTCCTACCATGATCGAGGATGAGTCGGCAACCATCCACACTGTCCACTGCATTGATGATGATGCCATCCTTTCCTACATGGGTGCCGATGACTCTTTCATCCAGCGTTTCCTCCCTTCCGAGACCCAGGTTATGTTAAATGAATCAACCATTGACATCAACCTCCCTTCTTTCAATGTTCCTCACGTCCTAAAGATTGGCCAATCTTTAGACACTCAGGAGCAGCTTGACTATACCCAGTTCCTTTCCAATCATAGCAAGGCCTTTGCCTGGACTTACAGTGACATGCCTAGCATCGACCCCACCATCACTACCCATAACATTGTCACCAAACCAGAGGCTAAGCCTGTTAGGCAAAAGCTTCAAAAGATGCATCCTCGCGTTGCGCTCCTTGTCAAAGAGGAGCTTCAGCGCCTTCTTTCTGTCTCCTTCATCCAGCCCATCGATTATCCGCAGTGGGTCTCTAACATAGTCCCAGTTACTAAAGCAACTAGGGGAATTCGGATCTGCACAGACTATCACGACCTTAACCTAGCCTGTCCCAAAGATGACTTTCCTCTTCCTAACATTGACCAGCTTGTTGATCTCACAGCCAGCCATGAGATGCTATCTCTCATGGACGGTTTTTCAGGATACAATCAAATCCTGATCGCACCGAAAGATCAGCACAAGACTACCTTTATCACCCCATGGGGGACTTTCTATCCTTAAGAAGGACATCTCCTTTAAATGGGATGAGGACTGTCAAGAGGCTTTTGAAGCCCTCAAAAGCTATCTGGTCTCTCCACCAGTCCTTGTTCCACCTAAAGATGACCAACCCTTCTACCTTTATATCTCTGCCACCAACCATTCGTTAGGTGCCATGATCGCGCATCGAGACGAGCATCATCGTGAGCAAGCGGTTTACTACATCAGCCGAACACTAGTCGACTATGAAACTCGGTATACCCATATCGAGAAACTCTATTTGGCATTAGTCTTTTCCGCTACCAAGCTCCGCCACTATCTTCTCAACCACAAAACCTTTGTCGTCACTCACACCGACCCTCTCAAGTATATGCACTCCAAGCCATATCAGAATCAACGTATGGCTCGGTGGCTCATGCTGCTCACTGAGTTTGACCTCGAATTCATCCAGCAGAAATCTATCAAGGGGCAAACCATCGCTGACCAGCTAGCAGATGCCCCTCTTCTCGACAATCAACCTTCACACTGTGAGTTACCTGACGAATCTATCGCTACACTTTCCACCGATGACACCGTCTACCAAATGACCATGTTCTTTGACAGCTCCAAATGTCAACTCGGTGGGGGTGCGGGGGTCATCCTCATCCCACTCGAAGGGGAGCCCATGCCTCTATCTTTCAAGCTTGACTTTGATTGTACCAATAATATGGCCGAATACGAGGCCTTAATTTTGGGACTTCAGACTGCCCTTTCCCTCCACATCAAGTCTATCAACATCTTCGGCGACTCGCAGCTCATCGTCAATCAAGTTAACGGTTCATATCTTTGTAAAAACGAAGTTTTGTAGAGGTATAAGAATCGTGCTGACCTTCTTTTGGCATCTTTCGACCATTATCTCTTGCAGACTGTTCCACGCTCTACGAACAAGTTTGCTGACACCATGGCTTCTCTTGCTTCACATATCCCATCTTCATCATCGTCATCTCGACTTTTTGTCACCGTGCATTGCGTACCTTTGCCTTCATACATCTCCCCTCACATCGACCATATCAGCACTATCAATTCTAGCCCACGAGATGACTGGTATAAGCAACTTGTGGACTACTTGTCTCTTTCTGTCACTCCTCCCAACCTCTCTAGCAATGCGCGACGAGCTTTCATCAAGCGCACAGCTCGCTATACCATGCTAGGGGGTCTTCTCTATAAGCGAGGCTTTGACGGCCTCTTTCTTCATTGTTTCACCTCCACTAAAGCTCCTCAAGCCATAAAACAAGTCCACGACGGGATTTGTGGTGGACACTTCAGTGGAAACTCGGTTGCCAAGCGCATCCTTCGCCTGGGTTATTATTGGCCCACCCTTCATCAGGACTGTAGTGACTATGTTCGGCGTTGCATCAAGTGTCAGTAGCACTCTAACTTGCTTCATCTCCCCAGCCACGCCTTACAAGTCGCTCAAGATTTATGGCCTTTCTCTCAGTGGGGCTTAGATCTCATCGGTGAGATTAACCCTCACTCGTCTCTTCGTCATCAGTCCATCATCACTGCCACTGAGTATTTCACCAAGTGGGTGGAAGTCGTTCCTCTTGTCTCCACAAAATTTGACAAAATTGTTGACTTCATCAGCAGCCACATCATCTGTCATTTCGGTGTCCCTCACAAAATCATCACCGACAATGGCAAGTCCTTCAAAAACAAGACTGTCCAAAAACTATGCGAATCATTTGGCATCAAACTCAGCTTTTCTTCGCCTTACTACCCACAAGCAAATGGGCAGGCCGAGGCTTCCAACAAAATTTTGACTAAAATTCTCATGAAGGTGGTCGACGATACAGGAAGGGATTAGCACATTCATATTCCCTTCGCTTTGTGGGCCTACCGCACTAGCATTCGAACCTCTATGGGTGCTACTCCTTTCTCCCTCGTGTACAAAATAGAGGCTATCTTACCTCTCAAAGTATAGATCCCGTCTCTCCGCATCTCCCTGCATGACATTCTCTCCAACGATGAATTTTGTCAAGATCGCTTAGCTCAACTTGAGTTACTTGACGAGCACCGTCTTGCCACCCTCAATCATCTCCATGTCTACCAAAGTCGCATAAAGCGAGCCTACGACAAAAATATGCGAGAATGAGATTTCAACATCGGAGACCTCGTCCTCAAAGAGAATCAACACGTGACCAATATGGAGCGAAGTAAACGAGGCAAATTCACCCTCAATTGGCTTGGACCTTTTATCATCAGGCACAAGTATGGGTCAGGGACTTATTATCTGTCCTCCCTCGATGGACGGCCAAAACCTGAGCCTCTTAATGCGTTGCATCTTCGACCATTCTTCTGTTAGTTGAGTACTCGTCTACTTGGCACGTAACTTGAGCTCGTCCCTTGAGCACTCCTCGTCCTCTTAATCCTCATTCCTTTTAACCCTATTCCCCTTCAAATAAATCCTTTACAACCCTTTTATGACATATGGATGCTTTGTCCTAATAAAAGGGAGTCCTTGAACTTCTACAGTCTTGTCCATGACACAAAAAAAAAAAAAAGATGTCAAAACATAATCCAAGGTCACAAAATCAAAATCAAAAAAGATAGACTGCTCCCTCGAAGGACAGCTGTACTATCATTGCTGTAACTAATAGACTGATCCCTCGAAGGACAATTATTCAAACATTATATAAAGCAAAAATATAGACCACTCCCTCGAAGGATGGCTATGACTAAATCTTGCTACGAACAACAACCTTTCTTAGAAGCTTCCCGCATTGATTAGCTTCGCAACATGACCACTAATCAAATGACATCTCTCTGTAGACTTCCCTCATCGATCAGTCTGCACCAAAAAAAAAAAAAAAAAAGTCATCGGCTTGACTTGTAGTTGTCTCAGGGTCTCCTATAAAAAGGGGCAAGGTTCTTCCTGCTCTTAAACTGGGTTACCCTATCCTCCTCCTATTACCTACTCAAGGGACTTCGAGCTCACTTTAATGTCAAAGTGATTCGATTACCGCTCTAACACAACACTGGTCCACGATGCACCGCATACACGGGGCTTTTGTTCTAATAACCCCTATCTATGCTCCCTTTCTGGTCCTTGTCAATGAAAGAGCGATTCGCCTTTCACTTCTTCTCTACACTTTGGTCACATTTAACCACATCAATTGTCGACTCAAACCAAGCTATTTCTCATCCTCATGGCATCAGACATCATCCTCGTCCATTTCACATAGTTTCTATGGACACCAATACACATGGAAACTATCGACCAGACCCAATTTATGTTAAGCATAAACCAATACTTGTTGAAGCATAAATAGACCTCCATTCATTTTTAGCATACATCCATCACGACTATGGAAACTTGCTAGGGATGAAAGACTCTCGACCAATTCTACAGAATACATCATCTTATCCTCACCTCACCCTCATCATTTCGACACTTGACCACATCCAATCATCGACCAATCTTCTCAACAAGTCCGAACTACATTGGTCTGAGGCCCTATGACCAGGGCTATGTAGGCAGCACTCAGATAACACATCCTCTGAGGTTAGCTTGACCACCCCCGTTTGTTCATCTCTTTGATGGACAAACCTTCTCTTCTGTGACCTTGATCACGACCAACTCCATTTTCTCTGACCAAGACCAATCATTTTCTTTGACCATTCCTCCCTTTTAGGGAGAACTACATTGGCCTGAGGCCCTTCACACAAGGGCTATGTAGGCAACACTCAAATCACATGACATTTTCTGAGGTTAGCTCGGCCACATCCTTTCGTCCATCCATCCCCTTGACCAATGACCATTGGAGATCATGTGTATCTCCTTCGACCTTCGACTACTTCCAAGCCAATGTTGCCTTGGTTGTTTTTGCGTGTGTGCTACCTCACGGCTGGTTAGCAGAATTGTCCACAGACTATTTTTGACCCTTCACAAGTATAGGATCACAAGCCAGTTGATCCCTACTACTTGTGGCATTTTCATGTTTCTGGGAGCACTTCCTGAGCCTGGGATACCTAGAACACAACGACCATTTGGAGCTTCAGCTTAGATTGAGTAACCCGATCAGCAGACGACTAAATGCTGGGGCCCGATTACTTCAATTTTGGCACTCCTTGACCCTCGACATGTGACAATTTGACCCAATCATCCCGTGAAGTGGTATACGTGCAATCATGACTATTGCAGCATTTTCGCTCACACTCTTCTATCCATCTCTCTGTCAAATCGACACTCGATCTCCAGTTCTCTTCTCTCGACTATCGCTTTGAGGGGGGAACACCTCATCCTTTTTCTGGGGCAACCAACTCCTATTTTTGTCTTGCAGTTTGTCAAGAACAACCAACAAGACAAAAAGGGGCAAATGTAGACACCGCAAATGTGTCTGCACCTTGGTTCTCCCCCTTGTCCGCCTCAAACCCATATCCTAACCCTTGGCCTTAGTCCCCTCCACTCACTTGATTAAAATCACTTAAATATTTCAATTAAGTGGCCCCCTTTCCACCTCACCCTTGCTACCTTGGATCCTCCCTTGAATCCCTCCACCTTCCTCTTAGCCTTTATTATGCCAAATCTTCTCATTATCTTCCTCCCGCGCCCATTTAACCATCCTCATGACCGTTCTTCCCACAATCCCTCACCCGGCGGCGTGCAAGAATGGACAAAGGCTATTTTTAGTCTCTATCCCCATTCTACCACTACCGACGTCAGTGACCCTTTGGTCGATGTCGGCAAAACTACCGGCGTCGGCAGCCTTCAAGACTCCTTTCTGCATCCATTCCAGCCCCCGGCCCCTTGAGCTCTCAAAACAGATTTCTCTTGGCATTTTGGCATTCGTTTCTTCTCCCTCTGGACCTCGTGCAACAACAGCAACAGGTGCAGGGATTCTTGAGCAGATATTTCCTCTTGCAAAGTCTTCTGTGGTCTCAACAACAGCTCCTCCACCCTTCATTCAGCAAGCTTAAAAGGTAAGCACAGTCTATTATTTGATTTCATTTCTTTTCTTTAGTGTTCAGTTGTTTGGCATCTGCTATCTTCCACTGTCCTCTGTCCTACCCCCTGAGAGGTTGAAAAGCCTTCTCAGGCCCTGTCCTCTGTCCATCTCCCTTTCACCTATCACCCTTTCAGTATAATCCCGGACAACTCCCTCATCCTTCCTGCCAACAAAGACCCTATACAGGGCACCTGATCAGAACCAGACCATTTCCCAGTCCATTCAAAGTCATCCCTGAACTCTGTCTCGAACCTGTCCACAAACCAGACCCATCCATAGTCTAGAAATCTGACCAGACCCGACTACAGGCCGCTGCCCCGACCGACTCCGGTTACTTCCCTGACCGACGTCAGCAGGATAACCGAAGTCGGCAGATCAGGAAACCGACGACGGCAACATTACCGACCTCAGTGACTGTCATCAGCCCGATAACTCTTTTCAGGTAACCATTGATCTTTTCTTTCATTTCTAATTTGTTTATCATCTCTGTATTCTGGCATTCTGTATTTCCTTAGTCTTTTATCTGTCTGCTGTCAGTGGGTTGACCTCCCTTGAGGAAGTTTTCACACTTCCGGGAATAAGCTCTCGCTTGGCAACCCACTGCTTATCCATCTAACATTTTCTTGTCCAAGTTTCCTTTTTCTTGCAGGTGTCATTCCTCCACAGCCAAAGAGGGGTGCCCACAAACGTCTGGATTATGGTGCGCAATCTTTAGTCCAGGTACTTCTAGCCTTGTCCATTGCTTTAGTTTCTTTATTCATCTTTTGAATGTAGAAAGTGAATTAGTGATAGAAACAGTTATAATATGATACAATGGCATAGGTCAATGATACTAATTTTCTTATAAGTGGTTATAATTAGTAGCAAGACTGGTGAAACACTGATTTGACCATAAGTATTTATAATCAGGTTTACATAAACAAGCTTGATACATGATGGAAAATGAAAGATATCTTGCCAGATCAACTATAACACTACTTTTATAGACTATCATTGAAACATGGATTGGATTGATTGTTGAAACTTGATCAGAATCCTTTAACAAATGGTTTGGTAAGAACCAAATGAACTAAGATCAAAATAGGATTGGGTAGGATGACTAAAAAGTAGGCTTTGGTCTAGATAGGGATGGACTGATAGGATGGCACAATCTTAGATAATGATAGGTTGGTAGATTAGATAATATGGTAAGAGGGTTACCCCCAAGTGATGGGGTGATTGTCAAGATCTACGATAATGGAAAATAGGCATATGTAACAATGGTAATGACATGGCAATGTGAAATGGTATGGTACATGTTTTTGGCCTAGGTGTGGTTTTTTATTCAATAAATGATACAAACATAATACTTGATCATGTTAATTGATATCCCACACCTCATATGAATAACTAATCCATCAAGAACTACCTATAAAATATGATTCTAAGAATGTTGTGATCTTCATTAGTCATTGATTTTGATTCCTTTAAGCATTAATATAAGGTACCTTTGTAGCTTCTATAAAGGAAAGTGTGACCATGGATGGTAAATAGTGAAAAATAATGGATGGTAGGTTTTATTGTGAAATGAAATGATGGAGGATAATGGAATGTGGAATGGTTGGGAAACAAATGAGGATCAAGATGTCCTGTCACACGTAATGTTGTTGATGTTAGATTCAACATAACTTTGGTTGTGTTAGGGTTAACGAATTGTTCTCTTGATGGGACCACTAGATTTTTTTTTGGCTTGATCTTGAGAGTAGATACCATATAATTAGGTTATATATTGGAAGCTATTTTTATTTGATCTTTGATTTTGTCTTCATCAAGTAGTGAAGAAATTTTGTGCTTAGCTATTGGTGCTTCAAAGAGGTTTTCACCAATGAAGTTGTCTTGATTGTCTTGAGCACCTTTGAAGGTTTCACTAAGGAATGTTGACTTTTGACATTGATTATCTTCTAATGCTTTCAAAAAAGTTTCACTAGAAGATGTTGAGTTCTGACTTTGATTATCTCCTAACACCTCTGAAAAGGTTTCATTAGGAGAGTGTTATTTTACTATATAAATGTGGTCTTGGCCACCTTGCTCTTCTTCAACTGCTATGTCACCATGGATGTAGTTCAAAAAAGTGTGATTCTATCAGTCCCAATCAACACTTGTGTGAGATGGAATGCCAATGATATGGATATTTTGGTTGATGGTAATGGAATCAAGAGAGGATGTGTAATCCTCATATAAGATACTAGGATAACTTGTGTCAAAGCTAAAATAATCATCCTTAAAAATTGTATAAGGATCATAAATGTATTCAAATTGATCTAAAATTCATGTGTAACTAATGTTTTAATAGCTATGAACATATTTTTCTTCTGAATGTAATTCTAACTCAAGGGACTCTAACTCCAATGTTGAGACTGATGTTGATTTTGATTTTGATGCTAAATCTAATGTTAGTCTAAGAGTACAACCTGACTCTAACTTTGATTCTTCATCTGATATATATTCCATTACAATGATGTCTTCTTTAATATTTGGTTTTGGACAAGTAATGGCTTGTGATGGCATAATGGGATCCACAAAAATTGGTTTGTCAGAGTGGGACTCCTCTAGGATAGGAAAAAGGTCAAGAGGAAACTCCTCAAAGACTAGCTTATCAATAGGAGGTTCTTGAAAAATAGGCACATGATTGAGGTAATGATTTTCCTAAAGGAAATTATAATCATTAAGAAGTGACTCAACAAAGACTGGCTCATCAGTGTGAGACTCCTCAATAACTAGTATAAGATCAATAGGTGATTTGTCATAGGTTGACTTATCACAAATGGTTGATTCAATAGAAACATCTCAGATTGGTTAGTTCTCTTGGCCTTGGTTTCCAATGAGTTGAAAAAAACCAATTTTGAACACAACTTGGTCTTTGAAGGATTAGATCAATTGAGGTTTGGATGGGATTGGTTTTTGGATGAGGAATGGCTTATGGTTGGATAATGGTAGGGCATTGGGGATCATGATTACTTACATGAGCTAAAGGATGAAGTCCTAAAATGGTAATGATAGGGCATTATGGAGCTTGATTGCTTACACAAGCCAAAGGATGAGATCTTGGTATAGAAATGGTTTGGCATTTTAAAACCTTATTACCTGTGTAAGCCAAAGCATCCAAGAATTCCTCATAAACCATTTCATTTCAGTTGTGAGTTAGCTCATAAGCTAGTTCTTGATTGTGTTCCACATACTAATTATTGTAAAGAGGGTATGAATTTGTATCCCAAAAAAATTATCTATAGTTGGGTCTTCAAAGTCCTCCTGACAATCCTCTTCATGCTAATCAAGGTCTTGATTTGGATTTTGTGGATTTTGATTATGTTCCCCATATGGAGTAGTGTAGGAAGAATAATAAAACTCCTTAGAAAATCTTTATCTATAGGAGTTCTTAGTGAGATTTTGTGCAACCATTATATCATAAGTTGTATTGTACATGACTCAACCATAAGTGTAGCTAGACATATCCACATAGATGATGAAAGATATGAAATAAAAAGGCTTAGAGTTCTATAAAATCTAAAAAAATGTGTCCAAAAGATAAATGGTTCAAACTTGGTCTAACTTGGTCGAAGGGGTTGAGCTTTATCTCCAATATGGTCTGAAAGTGGAGTTGTATCTCCAAAATGATTTGTGCTAATACTTGGCATAAAATAGTATAACATCAAATGTATAATTTAAAAATTCATACACACAAAAGGTCAAGGATCTGAATAAAATTTGGCATGTCAAAGGTCTAGGTCAAAGTGTTCCAAATAAGGTTTAAATTAGGAAAGGGAAAAGTTGAGTTACTAGGTCTTTTGTCTAAATGCAGAGTCAAAATCTAGGCTCAAACAAATAGGCATATGCTAGGACTTTTGTCCAAACAACATCAAAATCTAGACTTGAAATAAAGGCTGATGTGATTTGATTTAATCTAACAAGTTTGGAAACAACTTTAACATAGACCTGGCACACATAATCAAACATAAACATGATCAGTTGGCATAAGGCATAAGACAAAAGGCTCTTTAAAGAAAGATTGTGTTTTCTCAAATAAAGGCACAAACAATGATAAGGATAGGTACTAAATAAACAAACCATCAGTAGTTTTCAAATTTGGGTAATCAATTAATCAAAGTTATGCAACCCAAAAGAGAAAAATCTGTGTATCATCCTCATGAATTAAGGCTTAAATAAGATTGGATAGCATGATAACATATGATAAAGGTATAAATGGAATACATACAATGGTTTGAAATAATGGTAGTCTTGAAACAAATTGAATAGCCTAATGGTGTAAGCATGCTCAAATAATGTGATCTATGTTATGTTTCAAAGATTCAAAAGGATAAAAATGTTTTGACATGATTTGGTTAGCATAACACTACCCTCCTTAACTCAAATACATTGGTTTGACATGGCTTATGAACAAACAAACAAGTTTTAGTCTCAAAACATACCAAGCAAAAATGACCAAAATACACTAAGTATAATCATCTAAATCCTAGCAAGGGTATGGTAATGTGGGGTTGACTAAAATAAAAATATTTCAAACATTTTTGTGGGAATCAATTGCATAATGAATTTCATGTCAAATGATGCAAAATATAAGCAAAAAAATTAGATGACTATGGTATTGGCTAGTTGTAAAAAGGTCTAGTCCTTTTAACAACCACTACATCCTACTATTTACTCAATGTCATGCAATGTCCAAATGCAGATATGTCCCATGTGTAACTCAGAAGGAGTGAATGAAGTCAATGCTAAGAGATGAAACCCTAGGTCAAAGCTTCCCTAAAAAACTCATGGGAGGTAATAACGTCCCCCTTACAAACCAAGTTTGCATGAAATAAAAGACTAAAAGAAAGACTTTAGGGTTATTTTCAAGGTCACCCAAAATTTGAAGAGTTTTTGGGGAGTGCTTTAGATGATGTTCTTTCTATGCCTTCGACTAGGCAATTTTGAAAATAAGGAAAGCACTTTTGATTCCAATGGTTCCCTAAAGGGGACAAATGGAAGAGCATACACACAACATCCTTGTATTTTGTGAAAACAAAATGCTAATTGAAATAAGCGAAAACAAAATTGACAAGTGTGTTCAATTTTAAGCCCAAATAAAAGATTTGGTGATGTTAATTTGACCCCTTAGTCTTAATTTTTAACTTTTAAAGCTAACTACAATATTTAAGCAATAACACCCTAAATGATTTTCCTTTAAGCACTAAAATGGAAAGTTTGATTCATTTTAAAAAACCCCAAAAGAAGTTTAAAAGGATATATTTAAACATTCTTTGATTATTTTTCAATTAAAACCTACAAAAAATGTTATCAAGATGTTTAGCTTAGAAGCACTTTTGAATATGAAATAACTAACTTAGAAAAATGAGCTCTCAGGTTTGTCTAAAAAAAACACAGTGACCATCATCAGTTATACTAACCAGTGATGATGATGTTTATGTAGAACGATGATGGCTTTACTAACTGATGATGGTTATGAATACTAACAATGGTTTTACTAACGTAACTGATGATGGTTATACTTAATCAACAATGGTTCATTTACAGTTTACTCAACTAACGATGGTTACTGTGTAAACCTGTGATAAATAAAAATGGCCAAACAAAATTAGAAAATCAAATTACATAAGTTTTAATAATCCAAATGAAGATTTTAAATTTGCATAATGATATTTTTCATGTGTGGGATGCATTGGGTCCCACCAGGCATGTCATTATGTGAACTAGAAATTTGACTCAAGAGAGGTGATTAGTATTGTGTTAGTCCCAAAATGAAAAAAAATTGATAAAAACACACTAACTAGCATACATCTCTAGGACTAGACACTAGAGAGAGCTTAGTTTAAAAATATGAATAAAACACACAAATAAAATACAAAATAAACTTTCTTTGACCTTCCTTGGATGCTCTAAAATGTTTGTTGTAGTAGTGGCTTGCTTGGCTTGTGCTCATGAAGTCTTCATCAATGGAAGCTTGGCTACCTCCATCTCTCCTTGGCACCTTTGGCTTTGGATTGTCTTGGATTGGAATCAATTTATCATGGTAAAACTAATTGTAATATATTTTGAAGATATTTGAGCATAATAACTTTGCACCAAAATAGCTTAAAATTCAATAGGCAAGGCCTCCTATTTATAGATTTTTGAGATTCCTCAAAATTAACCTGAACCATCTATCTTGAGATGAAGATATGTGGTTGAGGATTAATTCTATTTTTTGGAATTAAATATACAATTATCCTCATGATGACATTGGAAAAAGGGGCACTGAATAGGCATGGAGGGTTATTATGGGAGACCCATAATCCTAATATTTATGGCATTTATGGCCTAGGGATGTATTTTTAAGAATGAGGTCACCTAATGATGCAGATATTCAATATTAATTTCCAAAAATAAGTATTCAACAAGTTTCCATGGAATTATTAATTAGGTTCTAATTTGATTTAACTAGCTCTTAAGCATGATTAAGCACTTTGTGCACAAATTATTCAAATTGATCAAAATGCCTTGTTATTGGTCTAAAATTTGACTAGATTGGAATTAGAAGTCAATTTTAGATGCATTGGATCCATTATCCCATTTAGGATTTTACCAATAAAAAATAACAAAGGCATGTATCTTTTGTAAGATTTTTTATATGAAAGAGAAATCCAGAGCACCCAAGCACAAAATTGGCATTTTGACTTGAAATGATCTGATCAAATTTGGTTAGCTAGCCCATAAATTTCATTTCCCCATTTAATGATACTCTATCCAAAATCAACAGTTGAAGGTGTTAGTTTCAAAGCTTTTAATGTGATTTAGTGTTTTTAGGCCAAATTGTGCACTTTGATGGAAATTGGTCAAAAGCCTAGTTGGAGGTAATCGATGGCTAGTTTTAGGTGTCTACACTTTCAAAGCATGCCCCCATTGAATCTAATAAAAAATGAATGTGTGGAAGCCATGTTCATATGACATGCCCCCACTAAATCTAAAAATTGGTATATGCACCATATATTGAATGAGTGAGGATAACATGCTTCCAAAGCATTCTCCATTGAATTTGGAAATTATGAATGTGTGGAAGCCATGCCCATATGACATGCCCCCACTAAATCTAAAACTATGTAAGTGTGTATAACATGACTTTATGATATTACCCCACTAATATACCCTTTCCCCCCCACCCCCCCATTTGAGGTGCAGGAAATATAGGAATTGGTTTCCACCTTACCTCAAAAGGATAAGGCAAATGTATAATCTATGAATATAACCATGTAGCATATAAAAGGGAACATGTCTAGGTAGATATAGTATTGAAACACATAGAACAACTATGTTTACATGTAGGCCTAAGATGCATGATAAATCTCATGAAAACATATAAATATTAATAGTAAAATATCAACAAGTAAATCAAGCACACACATAAGATCACTCAAAATCAAGTGAAAATATAATGGTCCAAGGAGATCGCAAACAAAAGGCATGTTGAAATGTCACACAATATAAAGGACACGACTTATTCAAATGTCCATACAACAAATAATGACATATGTAAATGTTAATGAAAGCATACATAGGCATGGGGGGCATAAGAAATGAGCATATTAAAATTCTCAAAAAGGGAATACAATAAGAAGGCAAGACACTCAAATAAGTGTATAAAGTAAATCATAAGTAACCAACATAAACATGTCATAGTATCCCATGAATCTAACATGTTAAGAAAAGTATGTCAAATATATAACATATTAAGTACCTTGATTAATTTATAATCATGGGTAATAGGCATATGTAAGTACATATGTAAGCTCAAACATGATCATGTAGAGCGATCATTGAATCATATAGCCTGTGTGTATCAAGATCAAATAAGTTAATGTCCCTAATGTCCATATGACATGAGTAAAGGTAAAGCCCAACATTTGAAATAAGAATGTATCATATATTTGTGCATGCTTATATCAAATGAAAGTAGAAGTGTGACACATATGGATATTTATGAGTAACTATGTTTGATGTCCATCGACATGGAACTAACACAGATTCTAAAGAGCCAATAGAATATGTAAGTACCAAAACTATTTTTGGATTTTTGAAATTTTTTTGAAAATTTTGACATAGATTTAATCAAGTAAGTCCTCATCCTCAAATTGTGTATGGTCACCTACAAATGATTTTAATATTTATTTATATCGATTTAGTGCCAAAATTTCAATGTTTTTGTATCATCATCATTGTCATAATAATCTAAAACATGGCCATCATTTTTATCAGTACTGACTAATAAAGGAAGTTAAAATGTTAGGGGTTATTATAGTTTTTATAGATCTTTTTTTAATAGTTATTTATCCTTATGCATATCTATGTGTACCTTAGATTTTAATGCCTTATTATATCTAGAGATAAAAGATCCATTGTACTTGACTCACCTATTTCATATGTATGTATATGTTCAAGAGGAATGGATTGTTTAGGTGGTACCACTGTAGGGATGCCTTTAGTTTTGGAATGTATCATTTTTCAAAATTTGAAAGATTCATAATTGAAAAAAATGGATAATAAGGTCCCCTCATGTATGAAATTTACACATAAATGAAATGTAGAAGGGATAACTCCATTAAATGTATCCAAGGTCTACTCAAAATTAAATTATAATATAAGGATTGGGACATGATCTGAAAAGTAGTTGTAATAATTTTTGGTCCTAAGGTCACATCCAATGTAATTTATCCAACTAGAAGGCTATGTGAATTTTTAAATCCTTTTATGTGTATAACAATGTTTTGAATAGGGCTTGTGTTGATACCCATGATGGTTAGGAATTACACGCTATAAATGTTTAGTCATAATCCATTATCAACGAGCACTCTTTTCATACCTAAGCTACTTTGTATTGTTACTTATATGAACAAAGGAAAATTTTGGTCAATAATATATTTGGATGGTAAATCTGTTGTAACAAAGGTGATAATCTTGATATTATTATTAATATCCTTCATAATATTTAAAAAATAAGCAGGATCAATATCACTTGGAAATTGTGTCTCATGCAATGCCTCTTATATGATATTCTTATAAACATTAGATTTATTTAAGATCTTAAGGATTGAATTTTTTTCTGCATATTATTAATTGGTCAATATTGTCATATACATTGGATTTGATTACCAGCTTTGGCTTAGGAGGCCACTATTATATATTAATAGGTGGTGAGATGGGTTGAAAAACCTTACCTCCTTGAGTAGTAATGGCACAGACCATAGAATCCAATATAATCCATGGGTGAATAATGGGTGTGAGATGGTAGTTGTCATTTGAATAATATTTAGGTACTATAAAAGGTTGAGACCATGTATGTTGGCATCTAGATTTTGGCTCTATAACTTTACAAAATGAATTCTAAAAAGAGATTAAGTGTTGGTTTTGATAAAAAACCTTATCCTTATTAGTATGGATTTGTTTATAAGATTTGAAAAGGTAAGTAATGTAATAAACCATAATAAATATGACATATTGGAATCTAAAATGAGTAATAGAGGCATCCATGTTGCACATATTTTATGATAATCAGGGATTAGTAACAAAAATATTAGATAACCCTAAGTGACCTAAGGTTTTATGTTCAAAGATTGGGTTCACCAAATGTTTAACCCAAAAATTTAGTCTAAGTACTTGGAGTTAGATTTAGATTAATATTAAAGGGGTATATAGAAATGAAATGGCACAAGGTTGATAATCAGATATATAGCAAGATAATTAAATGTTATACTTAGATATAAGCATACACTAAATTTATTATGCCAATATCATCTAAATATGGAATGTAAATTATGTTAGGTATGGAAATGATTAAAAAGTGTTGTACTTAGCTTGTTATGATGCTAATAAATTTATGTATCTAGAACAAATAAAAATTAGGTGGGAAGGATATTCTAGAATACTCACCAAATCTTAGATTTGACACTCTTAGCTCTCTGGATAATAACATCAGCCTAGGATGGTTGCATCGATGCTATTATCTAGGTTTAATTCTAATGTCCTATATAGAATACCTATTAGAATAAGATGTGACCACCTAGATGATTTTAGGTTTTACTTCACCTTCATTCTAGTGCATTTAGATTTGGGTCATGGATAGTCCCTCCTTATGAAATGATAAAACCTTAGCTTTCCATCTTCATAGTAACTTTTAGAGAAAATGGATTAGTGGCCACATGGTGTTGAGTTAACCCCAAATACCTAATACTTCAGAAGAGGTCCTTAGACTCATGTAGTTCTCCCCTATGTGTTATCTTGTGTGTGAATCATACAACATATTCAAAGCAAGTAAAATATTGACCTATCTTGTAACTTGGCAAACTAGGATCTTGGGTTGCTCCTTTAGTACTTCATACATGTATATGTGACGTACCTATGATTGGTATGTAAACAAGGAAGTTTTATTCAATTGAATGCTTGATATAGTGCTTTTGATAAGTCACCATGGTCTCTTTGGTCTTTTTCTAGGTGAAGAATAAATGAGGGTTGATCTTGTATTTATATCAATCCCTTTGGAGTAATAACTCACATTAAAGCACTTAGGCCAAACATTAGGATACATTTTATTTTCAAATTGGATGAATTTAGGGCACTAGACACTTGCATTGGGACATGACAATAATGTCAACATAACTATCTATCTTGTATGTTAGTGTCGAAGGAGTAATAAAGTAGATACGAGTTCAAATATTTTAAGGATGGAAGATAAGTATATTTTAAGCATTATGGAAAAGATAGAATACCTAGGTGATCAACAAAATATTGGTTAGACTAAGAGACATAGGCTAAGGGGTAAAAATATAGAGTAACTTCAAGACTTGCATAAGTGGGAAAGATAAATAACTAAAAGGAACAACCAAGGTCTAAATTTTCCAAGTGTACAAGAGTGATGTAATATATAATTATAAAAATATCATCTATAATATGGTAAGTTGGGAACCACATAATGGGTTTGATATGTGTAATTCCATGGATAATGAGGGTCACTAAACCTCAACTTACATTACCAAATTTTTTTCACCATTTAATGCCATTACATTATTTTTTACAAATAAATAACTATAATATTTCTCAATACAAAAAAATGTAAATGTGCATAAACAAGTATCATTCCGTATGAATTAGTGCCAACTGATATAGAATGTAATTCATCTATATGCAAAAATATTAGAATATGTATTTCAAATGTATATGTATGTGAAAACATGTAACTTTTGTTCCTATAAACTGTTGGCCAATTTTGGCCCACATATAAAACTTTCTTAGATGTTGAGCAGTGTTCCTAATTGATCAATGATCAAATGGTTTGAATAGGTTTAGAGATGGAATGAGAGGGAGCCAAGTAGTTTTTCATGATGCTAAAAGGCTATAGGAAGCATGTCCAAAAAACTCCTAAGTTTACACTTAGCTAAATATTTGTTATTTCTTTCAAGAGATTTGTTTTGGGTCTTTTGGGATAAGTGTCAGGAATTGTTTCAAATAATTTGTCTAAAACAAAAATTTCAAGGGCATTTCTTCAGGAAAATGGACCCTAAAAAAATGCCAAAGGGCACTTTTTCAAGCAAAGTGTCCTATACATTTTCTCAAGAGGTCTTTTTGCAACAAAGTATCCCAAACACTTTTTCTGAAGGGTACTTTGTCTTTTCCAAAGGGTCCAATACAAAATTATCAAAGGGTATTTTTCTCAATAAAATGGTTTGAAATCAAAATCCTAAAGGGTATTTTTCTCAAGAAAAGGTCTAAAGGAATTTCCCTGAAGGGTAATTTTCTTTCGGGAAAGTAACCAAGATAAATTATCCAGAGGACACTTTTCAAAGTTTTGAAGGGCATTTTCAAAGGGAAAAAGGGGCTATTTTAAAAAGGATAAGACCCTATGGGATGCCAAGAGTTCTTGGAATGGGTTAGAAGTGCATGGCATCCATCTGGTTCTTCATTGTATTGATCTTGACATCTTGAATCTAATGGTAGAAATTTTGAGTAGGCACTTTACTAAGATCATAATTGTCACATGTGGATGAGTTAGGAAAAATTGGCCACATGGGTCTGATCACTTTAGTCCCAAGAACATATGAGCTAGGTTTTATGTCATCTGACAAAATGCATCAAAAGATATGGGGACTTAAATTTAGCCTCCTAAGCAAATTTCTCTAAGTTTCCATACTTAGCCACTTTCAAAGAAGATCAGAGAAAGCTGAGTAAGCATATTGATGAGGCTATATCTCACATGTGTAGTATTTTTAGGAAAAATTGGTCACATGGGTTTGTTTAAATTGGTCTCTAGTTACTATGATCTAAGTTTGAGATCATCTACCAAAGCATGGTAGAAGTGATGCATGTTTAAAGTTGGCTCTTTAGTCAGATTTTGCTAAGTTTCCCATACTTAGCCAAATAAACTAAACCATCACCAAGATGTCATGCAAGATCAAGTGGACCATCCAACTTGTGCATTTAATATATTCACTTAGAAGTCTCCCCAAACCAATGGATTAAATAGGTTCATCCTTTTAGTAAGAAGATCATTTCTTGCAAGTTTGGTGCCTTCATGATTTTTACACTTTGAGATATATACTTGTAAAGTTGGTAAAATAATGAGATACATTCACATGGACATAAAATTTATGCTCTATAAAAAATATATTGGAACTTAAACTTTATAGTCTATGAGACATCAAATACGTCCTCCTAGATTTCAAATGATAATTGCACAAGCATCAAGTTTAAGTCTTCTAAGTAACCATTTGGGTTCAAAATCCTTAGTGAGAACTTAAGGATGAACATGCAACTGACAAGTGTTGAGCATGAGGGAGCTCGTATGATTCAAAAGAGTAAATTAACTTGGAAGGCCCATGAAGCCACCATATGGTGTAAGCACAAGACCAAACAAATTGATAGGATGAACCCTAAGAGTAAATGCATAAATGATAAATAGAACTAGCTCAGATAGGGTTAAAAAGTCTAGGGTAGGATTGATGTCCCTCACTTGATCATACTAATCAAGATCAATCATGTGAGCTAGGGTCAAATAGTCAAAAAATCCTAAGGATGAATGCGAGGTTGAGCTTAAGGTAGTGGGTCCCAAAGATCTATGGTCTAAATTTAATCGAATCTAGAATTTGATGGTGCAAGTAAAGGTCAAGGAGTCAATAAAGTTAAGTCATATTGCCGATAACCAATTGAAAAAGGATTGAGCCTGGGATACTTTTGATAAATGTTTGTGAGCTAGTTTTTGACCCCAAGAAAAAAAATATGAACTAAGCTTGGGCTTGACCTGAGATAATGGGAATACATGGAACGAAATTTGATGTGGATCCTGGTGGAACCAAAACAAATATTTTGGGATCAAGATCCATCATTTTAAGGCTCTATAGAGATATATTAGGTCTTTTATAGACCTAATATAGATCAAAGCTAATCCAAGTACAAGTTTCAAAGCATAAGGGTAGGTTTTTTAATTTATGGAGAGACTCCCATCCTTGGACATGGTCATACCTTCAATAAACCACCACTCAGAGCACACATGTCATGACTCTATTAGGAAAATATGAAGATCTAGTCCTCATAATGATGACAAGTGGAGGGTGGCATGTAAAATTAGAAAAAAGGTGGCAAGTTAATAGTTGGAAAAGTAATTAAGGGAATTAATTTCTCTCAAAAATGAATTTATCATCATGCAAAATAAGCCCTTACATTCTAGTGGATCTCTCAGCCAATGAGAATAAATTGAGCACTAACAAGAGAAAATGTAGGACAACTAATTGATGATGGACTAATCATGATTAGACCAAAATATCATGGAGCATCCCTTGATAGGTGAAAACTCATGGATAATCTATGATGGTGAGGTGGAAGCTTAGTAAAAGATCTAAAAATATGTGCTCCCTCTTATCTCTTCTCTTTCTCTCCTATATTAGCCCTCTCTTTCCCTTTTAGAAGGGGGGGAGTTATCATTCATTATTGGTATTCACCAATTTGGAAAATAGTCATTTTTATAATAGAATAAAAGTAATAGCAGTGGGCATTTTCTCATTCTTTGACCTTAATAGGTACCCTCAAAAGTGTGACTGGATGTTTTGTATGTGCCCTTGAGGCCTTCTATTCTCATTTCTCCATATAACAATGAAGAAGATGTGATATTCTATGTCAATTTAAGTTTGAAATTACCTCTATCTATTATTTCTTTTCTTATGCTTCTATAGTATTGATCCTTTACTTGCATTACAAATCTTAACTTATGATTTATGTTCCTTTATGGTCTATAGTGTTTAAGGATTCAATCTACTTTATGAAATTATAGGTTAACACTTTAAATCTCTTGATACATCACCTTTTTAGCCTTCTTAGGAGCCTTTTACCTCTTTATAACTCTTTTCCCTCTGCAAGTATTAGTTTAGGTGAGCATCAAAGAGGACCCGACCTTCTCCAAAGGTTTAATACCACCATAGGTGACCCACATCCTAGGGTTGTTCCCATATTGTAATAAATTTTGAGCAAGAGGACCCGAACAATTCCCTTTCTTAACTAGGGTACAAATCTGGTCATTAAAAGTTTATAGCATGCCTAGTGGGACCAAGGTCTAAAAGAGTGGATATATTATTGGTGTGTCTTTCATCTAATTATCTTTTGGGAAGTAATCAAGTTAGCATCAAGGGTGACTCCACTATGAACATCAACTATTATAAGCATCCCAGGTGCATAATCACCATCATTTAGTATGTATCATCACCCATTTGATCAAAATGCATGTTCCTTCATTCCTTATCCTTCATATCAAGTTATCAATGTTCATGGCTTCACCCCAAGTGGCCCTCACGATTCAATGTATCAGCTTTATCAAAGTCTGCCTCTCTCTAGTCAACCAAAAATGAGCCTCAAAGAGATGATGCTTGATTTTGAGAGAAAACTAAGAAAGGATAATAGGGAGGAAGACTACTATAAGAAATAACAAAACCTTGAATATCATGCTTATGTTTTGGATTAGGAGTTGAGGTTTCAAGAGGAATGCTTAGTTAGGCAAGACCAAGATAGCAAAGAAAATTATTATCAACTACTCTTAATGAGAGAGGCCAACCCTAGACCCTAATTTATCTCTCCTAATACTATTCATGCCCAAAATGAACACCTTAATAAACCTTACCAAATCTCATCATTATCAGCTGAAGAACATGAAGTCATCCCACCTTAGATCCTCTCCTATGCCAATGATCCTAACTGTGTCATACCCTCTCTTGTGAAAACACCCCTTCCCTCACCCATTTAGGAAAAAGAGAAGGTGGCCAATATTTATGCTTTCCGCTCTTGAAAATCAATAAATAATGGCACAAAGAAGAAAGAAGAAGTGCTAGCTAAGATGATCCAGGAACTAGTCCAAGGAAAAGAGGTGTTAACTCAGCTCAATGAGCTTGCCTTAAAAATGTTCAAGACTCGCCCTCCCTTCCCCAAGAACCATTTAAGGGAGCCTTCAAGTTCCATAATAATAAGGATGCCCTCTTAGGCTATAGGCAAAGTGAAATTTATCACCCTCCCACCATCTCCGTCATGAAAGAAGAGCCAGTTTTACAAATAATAAAAGAGGAACTTGGAGTCAAAGTTGAGCCTGAAGAGGATAACACAAGTGTCTATGATGAAGAAATCATCAAAGGCAGTCCACCTCCTTCAGAAAGGGAAAATTTAGGTTTTGATCAAACTTATTGGCATGGTTTTGATGATTTAGAGCTTGAAGGCAGGACTGATGCCTTCATATTTAGAGAAATGTGTGTTCAAAATATAATTTAAAGTGAAGTAGATTTTGATTTATTTTAGGAACTCCCTTTTAGTGTGGTTACAGATCAAGATGAGAAAAGTTCATAGATTAACATAGTCAATCAATTAGCTGACCATGTTGGAGAGGTGATGGATGAGCATGGAGAAGAAATAAAGAACCAAGAAGATCAAGATGAAGCATGGCAACAACTATACCAATGACTTCATAGACCATATAGAGGTTCTAAATTGGCCTATGCTTTCTCTAGAACATGAACTTGCTAATTAGGTTGAAGAGTCTAAACAGTCCCAAGATGAAGTGTCCATTGAAGGAAATATTTATGTCTTCAAGAATGAAGAAGAATGGTCATATCAAGAGCCATAAGAACATGGAATTTTCCACCCTAGGTAGATTGATGAGCTACAATATGACTCTTTTAGAGTAAGTAAATAAAATATGGTGTTTAAATTGGCATTATCTTAGATTAACAAGGGGAATCTTCCTTTTGGGATGACTTAGAGGTTTTCTACCTAAGAATAGAAAATCAACCAAGTACCAGTTTAGAGGAGGCATCACATGTTATGGTTAATTTAGAGCACAAAATTAAGCTATCAATAAGGAGGTTGCAAGAGCCCCTATAGTCTAACTTGGAATAAGCCTTGCATAAATAGACTAATATGTATATATTGGAGACATGTTTGTCCCATTCCATCCATTTAGAAGCATGCCAAAAGAATCATCAATCAAGCACCTCAGTTTGCTTATCATGAGCTCTCAAAAGCAAGGTGTTCCCCATTCTAGTCAATCGCAAGCGAGTGGTGCCAAATATTTTCCATTTGATCTAGGGGAAGATATTTGTAAATTGTAACATTGTATATACATTAGATTAGTTTTCATGTTTTCTTCTAAGAGACTTGGTGCGCATTTTCATAGTAGGTTAGTTATTGTTCTTTCTTTATTGTAAATCCTTACATGCACTTGCCTTTGTTTGTTTTGTTATTTTTGTTTATTTTTCTTCAAGAGGAGTTATCTAGAAGTGATCAACCTTATACCAAATTTTAGATAATCTTAGTTACAAATACTTATGAATCCATTCCCAATGGACTAGATAAGACAAATGGTCTAGGTTCTCAAGCATGGCATGCATGTTTCCCTATGAGTCACCAAAAATGTTGGCTAATTTTGGCTCACATAAAAAATTTACCTAGATGCTGAGTAGAGTTCTTGATTGATCAATGATAAAATGGTTTGAGTAAGTTTATGGATGGAATGAGAGGGATCCAAGCATGTTTTCATGATGCTAAATAGTTTCAAGAAGCAAGTCCATAAAAAGCCTAAGTTTACATTTAGCCAAATATTTGTTACTTATTTTGAGAGATTTGTTTTGAGTCTTTTGGGCTAAGTGTCAAGAATTCTTTAGGACAATTTGTTTGAAATAAAAATATCAAAGGGAATTACTTTGGGAAAATGGACCCTACAAAAATCTTGAAGGGTACTTTTTCAAGAAAAGTATCCTATACATTTTCTCGAGAGGTCTTTTTGTAGCAAAGTATCCCAAACACTTTTTATGAAAGGTACTTTGTCTTCACAAAAGGGTCTAATACATAAGTCCTAAAAGGTATTTTTCTCAAAAAAATGTTCTGAAAGCAAAATATTGAAGGGTATTTTTCTTGAGAAAAGGTCTAGACAAATTTCCCTAAAGGGTCATTTTCTTTTAGGAAAGTGACCAAGACAAAATATCTAGAGAAAACTTTTCAAAGTTTATAAGGGAATTTTCAAAGGGTAAAGGGGGATATTTATAAAAGGCTGAGACCCTATGGGATGCCAAGAGTGTTTGGAATGACTTATAAGTGCATGACATTCATCTAGATCTTCATTGTATTGATCTAAACATATTAAGTCCAGTGGAAAAAATTTTGAGTAGGCACTTTGCTGAAATCATAATTACCATGTATGGATGAGTTAGGAAAAATTGGCCACATAGATCTGATCACATTAGTCCCAAGAACATATGTGTTAGGTTTTATGTCATCTAATGAAACACATCAGAGGATATGGGGACTCAAAGTTGGCCTCATGAGAAAATTTCATTAATTTTACATATTTATCCATTTTCAAAGAAGCTTAGATAAAGCTGAGTAAGCATATTGATGAGGCCATATATCACATGTGTGGTAGTTTTAGGAGAAATTGGTCACATGAGTTTGTTTAGCTTGGTCCTTGGTTACTAAGTGCTAAGTTTTAGATCATCCACCAAATCAAAATAGAAGTGATGCATATTCAAATTTGGTTTCTTAGTTAAATTTTGTTAAGTTTTCCATACTTAGCCAAATGAACTAGAATATCACCAAGACATCACGTAAGATCAAGTGGACCAGCCAACTTATGCATTTAATATCTTCACTTAGAAGGCTCCTAGTACTTGTGGATCAAATGGGTTCATCCCTTTTAGTAAGAATACCATTTTCTACAAGTTTGGTGCCTTCATGATTTCTATGATTTGAGATATAAACTTAAAAAGTTGGTCAAATAATGAGAGACATTCGCACAGACATCAACTATATGCTCTAGTAGCAATCTATTGAAACTTATACTTGATAGTCTATAAGATGTCAAATATGTCCTCACAAACATCAAATGATGATTATGTGAATGTCAAGTTTAAGTATTCTAAGTATCCATTTAGGTTCAAAATCCTTAGTGGGAGCCTAAGGATGAACATACATCTGACAAGTATCAAGCACGTGGGAGCTCATATGAGTCAAAAGGGTTTAATAAAATTGAAAGGCCTATGAGGCCACTACATGGTGTAAGCATGGGATCTAATAAAATGACAAGAGGAATATTGAGATTAAATGCATAAGTGACAAATGAGACCAACTTGGATAGGGTTGAAAAGTCTAGGGTAGGATCAATGGCCCTCACTTGATCATACTAATCAGGATCAATGTTGTGAGCCAGGGTTAAATAGTCAATGAATCTTAATGATGAATGTGAGGCTGAGCTCAAGGTAGTGGGTCCCAAAGATGTATGGTCTACATTTAATCAGATCTTGGATCCAATGGTGTGAGTGAAGGTCAAGGAGTCAATGAAGCTGAGTTGGATTTTTGACAACCAATTGGAAAAGGATCAAGCCTGAGATATTTTTGATGAAGGTTGGTGAGCTAGTTTTGACCTCGAGCAAACACATATAAAGGACCAAGCTCAGGCTCAACTTAAGATAATGGGAATACATGGACCAAGTTTGATGCAGATCTCAATGGAACCAAAATGAATATTTTGAGATCAGGCTCCATCAATAAGGCTTTGTAGAGATAAATTAGGTCTTTTAGACCTAATATAGATTAAAGTTAATCTAGGTCTAAGTTTCAAAGCATAAGGGTAGGTTTGTGATATTATGGAGAGGATACCATCCTTAGACATAGCCATACCTTTGATAAACCACCACTTAGAGTATGCATGCCATGACTCTATCATGAAAGATATGAATATCTAGTCCTCATAATGATGACAGGTGGAGGGTGGCATGCAAAATAAAAATAAAGGTGGAAAGATGATAGATGGAAAAGTAGTTAAGGGCATTAATTCTTCTAAAAAATGAATTTTTCATCATGAAAAATAATCCCTTATCTTTTATTGGATCCCTTATCCAATGAGAAAAACTTGAGGACTAACTGGAGCAAATGTAGGCTAAGTGATTGATGATGGACTAGTCATGATTAGACCAAAACATCATGGAGCATCCCTTGACAAGTAGAAAATCATGGATGATCTCAGATGGTGAGGTGGAAGCTCATTAAAATATATAAAAATATGTGCTCCATCTTCTATCTTCTCTTTCTCTCTTATATTATCCCTCTCTTTCAATTTTGGAAGGGGGGTTATCATTTATTATTGGTATTTTCCACTTTGGAAAATAGTCATTTTTGTAATAGAATAGAATTAATAGCAGTGGGTATTTTCTCATTATTTGACCTTTAATAGGTTCCCCTCATAAGTGTGACTAGACATTTTGTATGTGCCCTTGAAGCCTTCTATACTTAGTTCTCCATCTAATAATGAAGATGATGCAGTATTCTGTGTCAATTTGAGTGTGAAATTATCTTTGTTTGTTATTTCTTTTCTTTTGCTTCTATATTATTGATCCTTTACTTGCATTACAAATCTCAATTCATGATTTATGCTCTTTTATGGTCTGTAGTGTTTAAAGATTCAATCTATTTTATATAATTATAGGTTAACATTTTAAATCTCTTGATGCATCACCTTTTTAAGAGCCTTTTCCCTCTTTCTAAGTCTTTTCCCTTTGTAAGTATTAGTTTAGGTGAGCATCAAATAGGATTTGGCCTTCTCTAGAGGTTCAACCTCACCATAGGTGACCCACATCCTGGGGTTATTCCCATGTTGGACTAGATTTTGAGCAAGAGGACTTGAATAATTCCCTTTCTCAACTAGGGTGCAAATCTAGTCATTAACATAAACTATGTCCATTTGCATGGCATATGCAAAGTGTACACAAGTATATAATATATAATTCATGTCTCTATAAATTAAGTGCATATACATGGTATATTACTCTATAATATTTACTAATGTGTAAATATAAGTCACATATTTGAATTAACTTGATCATTAGAGCACTATGAATCTCTGAAATATGTACTTTGCTCCAAAAATCTATTTTTTTGGTTCATGGATGCTTGTGTCTCTATGAAACACCACTAATATGCCCCCTTTTAGGTGAGGGACATAGCCTGTATTCCACTCATTTCAAAAGAAGAGTTAAATGTATCTTTCCATGTATAAATATGTTATCATGTTAATAAATCATGTATCATTTCATAGTAATGTATATGCCATCAAATCATGTATGTAACATATGTGTTTCATGGCATATAAGTGTCATGTCAAGATAAATGGTTAATTAAGAATGCATTAGTAACCATCACTGATATAAAAAATTAATAATCCTACATAGTATATATTTTTATTATCTAAATCATGGCACCACACATAAAGGGGAGGTGTTTGATATGGATCTTGACACCCAAAAAATAAAAATTCTCATCAGATTCAACAAGATTATCAAACTCACTAGACAATCCTATTATTGATCCACTCTTAGGCATGCAATGTCACACATGATGCAAACGGATGCAAACAAGGGTCATAAAATGTCACCAAAAACTAGGCCAAGGGCCATAGACAAAGGCCATAAAAATGTTGAAATATACAAGGCCAATGGTCTATAATCAAGGGACATAAATATGTCACAAAAAATAAGGCCAAGGGATACACACAATAGATAAGCATTTAATAATTTATCATGTAAGAGTAACAACATCAATAAAACATATAACAAGTGAAAACTAGTTTATACAATCTATGTATATAAATGTCACATCATAGTAAAGTATTATATCCATTTAAAATTATGTAAGATATGAGTAACTAGAAATATGTGTAAAAAATATATATAGTTCAACATGGTAAGAGGTCATAGAAAGCATTTTAATTAAATTTGGATTAATAGGTGAATTAACGTAATTTATAAAAAATTAATAAATAGTTAGAGTGTTGTAAATGGAAAATTGATAAGTATAATGAAGAAGAATCATCTAATTTAAAAAAAAATGATTAAAAACAATGCTAACTATGTAAATGAAATAAAAATTAATTGTGTCTATCTGATGGTTGACTATTTTGACTAATAGAGAGTGGAAATAGGAAAACAATGACTATATCTATAAATTCCCAAAAGTTGGGTCATAGACTGTAGAAGGACAAGAATGATAGAGAGGGATTGGATCAAATCCCACTATTTCTCCTATTGGTCGATCTTGATTTTTGCATAAGAATAGAAAATTTAGGTCATAATCATGTGCAATAATTTAAGTTGGATTTGTATGCACAATTTGACTTTTGAAAGTTTATGTAAGATCTATAAATAACTTATCCAAGGTTGAAACCCTAGTAGGGCATGCAATGATTGAAATACATGTAAATATAAAAGTTTTGAGTGTAGTTGGGCTAAGCTAACCCCAATGACCCCCATTATGACTAGACATTGTCTACATATCTAATATCCAAAGATGGAAATCAAGCCCAATGTAGTTCTCCCACTTAGAATGCTTTGTATAATTGTACTCATTTGAGTAGATGAATGCATCTATAAATGGATTGAATATTTGATCATGCTTTGATTAGAGCTAGATAAAATAAGCTTGGGTCTTGGCTGAGGACTAGTTTTAGTGATAAAAATCATAATTGAGATGAATATGCAAATTTTTCTCATAGTGCACTTATGTAAATATGCCTATGTGTTGAAATTCCAAGTGGAATAAAAAGTGATTAAGTGTGCCTTTATATCAGTTCAAAATGGGTAAACACACACTAATAAGCCTAAAAAATAGAAAAAATTCTAAGGGAGTGGTTAATTTCAAAATTTTACCATTGGTGGGAAAAAGACAACAATGTCATGTAGGGATAGGAACACTATCCACTATTGTCCCTATTATATATTGTTGTCCCCAAGGGATAAGTGCTACTATATGGATCTAGGTTTGTCCATACATATGCTTAAGATGTTTTTTATTATCATAACATTTATGTATGTGACATATGATGGTTTAAATTATAAATAAGTCTTTTAATGTGCTTATAATAGGCTGAAGTGGTAAAATAGGTATTGATTAAATACACAAGTTAATTAAATATTAAAAAGGGTTAAACTAACATGATCAGGTACTCCTAATCAGATTTATGTTACTAAATAAAGATGTAGCCTATGATAATGTGACCTATGGAATAAGATTCCCCCAACATTATAATCACCACTAGGTATAAAAAATTATAATATCTATGTACCCATGTATGATATGTATGTCAAGCATTACACTTATATACTTTGAAATGCATATGGGTATGAAAAAGAGAATTTTATCTACTAAACATGTGATAAATAACATATATAAATAATTTAATCTATTAATCATTAAATGCTTAGTCTTTAATTTTTTATTTTATAATATTTGAATGTTTTTTGATTTTTTTTTTTTTTTTTTTTTTTAAAATTGTCTTGATATTGATGCTCATAAATTAGTCAAAAAGTCAACCTCATTGACCTTGAAGTTGATATCTCTTGGATTATCCTTGATATTATGTAGGGTTTTTATTTCATCTTCTATCATATCTAATTTTTTAGATTTTTTACTTATAATTTTCTTTGACACTTTTCTCTTTATGATCATTGCCATCATATTGTATCCTAATAGTATTTCCTTTCTACAAAATTGATGTATATCAATTTGTTGTATTTACTATACCACCCATTTTTTGAAATGATAATTATCACAATTTAAATTTCATTTTATGAGTAGGATTCATGACCCATATGTATGTATTGACAACCTTTGGTCCAAAATAAATGGGTAGAATAATATATTTGATGGATTTTCTCAAATATGTGTTATGTTTTAAATCATTGATGTCATGTCCCAACTATCATAAGTCTTTAATATTTCATATGGTTTCACATTTATCTCCATAGATAAAGATGTGTTCCAAATAGACACCCTATATGTATGTTATAATGGTCAAGGACTCTTGTCATGGACACTTATAAGTTTATCTTGATATGGTTACAGGTGGTGTCATTTAGGGATTTGATGTGAGTTGTTCTTGTTGATCCTATATCACTATAATAATTCCTTAACTATTATATATTTGAATGTTATTTTTTAGTGTTTCATAATGATTTATTTTTTGTCCCATGATTTTATGGTAATCACAATATTATTTTCCTTCTTTATTTGAAAGTTGTCTCAATACTTGATGTCTAGTAGATAATATTATAACCAAGTTGTAATCAATTATCATTTACAATATTATACACAGTGTATCTTAAATATTCATTATTTTTTATGGTTGGTATTTGAAAAATTATTCACTAATTTTTTTCTTGCAAACTTTGTGATAGTGTGAAATGTATAAAATTCCTTGTGCCCCAGTCATGCTTGACTTTATGAAGGATTGCTTTAGTGTTGGCTTTTCTCTGTGAGGATTTTTGTGAGATATACTATTGTAATTATTATTTATATTTTAAATTTACTAATGATATGAAATTTTTACCTTTCCTTTGCCCCCAAAATTTTACTTAAGTAGGAATTTATAAATTATCCATATGAATTATCTCGATATTATTCATCTCCAATAGTTGTGAATAAAGTATGAGATAAGTATTCATCTAGAGAAATGAAGTATAATTTTTGTATTATTACATATTGGTATCATCATCATCACTATGATAATAGTCATTAATACACAATTAGGGTATTTTGATTTGACCAAAAGAGGGAGATATTTAATTATCTCATTTTGATATGTCATAACCTATGGTTCTTTCTTAGTATTTTCGTTAATTTTCATAACTAGTTCCTTGTCATTTACTTTTATGAATTTTCACACCTCATATATATGAATCTAATCTTGTGGAATGAGTTGTGATGTGGGGGAATGATAGAATTATCTTCCAACTATGATTGTGAGATATTGTCATTTATAAATTGTGTGATCTTGTAATATCTGAAAGGATCATCATCTATGTGTAATGTGTATGAATATGATTCATAAATATATTGGTATACATGTTTAATGTAGATGGTACTACCTATATGGCATGTATCCAAGGTTTCCATAAAATGAAGTTATAATTTTGATGATTAGACATAACCTAAAATATATTAGGTACCATTTTGGGGCCTAATTGTATATCCAATTATATGGTCCCAAGTACCTTGCATAGAGTGTTTTCAAATCATTTTATGCTTTATGATTTTTTGATGTTATCTTTATGCATACCAAATTTTTGTGAGAAATTTATGTTTTATATATTCAATTCATAATCATTATCTATAAACATGCATTTAATTTCTTTATTTTACACTTGTACTTGAAAATAATGGTAGATTTTACTCTATTATTTATTACATGGGTAAGTCTTATTTTAAAAAATCGAGTAATTTTAATATATCCTTAACTATATTTATGATATATGTAAATGAGGCCAATTCTATGTCACTAGGGAGAGTTATTTCACACTCTGCTTCAAATAATAATATCTTTCTATAATATTGATCTCTTTAGTAACTCGAGAATAGAGATATTAACACAATTATTATTTAGTCGATAAAGTATGTCATATTTTTAGGTTGATTGATTAGTTTCATGGGTAATAGAGGGGGTTGAGGAAGAACATGTGGACAACCTTCAATCTATCATACATGTTGAGGAACCCTACCTTTCCAAATGGTGATAATATGGATTGTAAAATATAATATAAGTTGTGGGAAAATAGTTTAGAGGGGGGGATGGTTGGGGGGGAGGGGTAGTTGGTACCACCATGAGGTCTAATGGGAAGAAACAAATTATTCATGCATGCCATTTTCTATCGAGTGGTAACATCGAGGCAACTCGCATTAGATGTTGCAACAATATGAGTTGAGAAAGGCTTGAAATTATTTATTTTTAATTTTAGTCCTATTAGTTTATAAATATTTGATCAATTTGATTACATAGCTGATCTAAATTGCACATAACAAATTAGAACAATATGAAATTATTAAAATCATTACCTGAGTCCAAAAATAGAAGATATATTCATTCATTATATCCATGTTTATTTGAAAATGTGAGGGAAAATTAAAAAAATAGGGTCAAAATAAAAGCTTAAGGCATAAATTTGATATACCAAGAAGCATAAAACCATAAAGGATATATAGGGTTAACACAGTTTGAGAAATATTTGGGTTTACCAATATGTTTTACCTAATTTATAATATATAACGCTAATTAGATAAAAATTTAATGTAATTTAGATTATATAATATGATAGTTAAGCATGAATCTAAATGTAAAACACTGAAATTGATTTTATAAATGGCATATGCCAAATATAAAAAATAATAAAAAGATTAAGAGACTTAGATTTTATGTTTCATTAACTAACTATGACTGTCTTCTTTTATTTGAAAGGGGCTAGAATCATGATTGATAATCACTTAGTTTTAGAACAATCTCTTTGTATGTGAAAGGTAACTAACCTCAAGCTAGGGGAAATTCATCATCATTATTGGCTAAGGTGGATGTTACTACCTTGGGATTTTTTGGCTTTATGTGTCTATAAAATCATCTACATATACTTATAATACCTATTTATGTGCAATCTTGATGCTTAACTATGTGCACAATTCCAAAAATTAGTCTCCTCCTTAAAATCCTAGGTCTAATTACAAAGGGTAGAAACCTATAAAAACTTGGGAAGTGTAATGGGCTAAGATAACTCCCATCACCGTAGTTGATGATGAACCACTACTTATGTATCCAATAAAATGAATAGGTCAGTCAAGCCACATGTATTTCTTCCCCTAAATGTGAATGTGAAATTGTGCTCTTTTTTTATATGAATGTACTAGAATCTAGCTTTCAATACTTGATAATATTTGTTCTTAACTTGGATTAATGTGTTTCAGATTTGGTTGACAACTACTCATAGTCATCAATTTTTAATTTGAAAAGAATAAGAGATATTTTATCAATGTGTAGCAATATATAAACACTTGATATATAAGTTCTAAGTGATTACTAAGTGTGTGTTTGATTTATATTTATATGAGTCCATTTGGGTAATTTTTCACAACACTGACATGTTTGGAAAATGGGCCATCCCATAAGATTGATTTGATTTTGAAAAATTGTCATTGTTGGGTGAGGGACAATAACACACCCTCAAGTGAGTTTTAGTTATGAAACTATCTAAGTTAAATATTAGTGTCTAGGAGATAGGAATATTGATTCGATGATCTGCATATGTTTATGTAAGATATTTAGTTTGTTTAACGCAAATTGAGAGGCTTATGTAGCTTATTGATAATGAAAATGGGGGGGGGGGGGTGGAAGACTCATAAAAAGCATGTAGAAGTGAGAGAATGGAAAATAAGAGGCATATACATGCACATAAGTATGTCTTGTGAATGTAGGTCAAAAGTGATATTATCAAGTGTCTGATACCATATTTTAGTATCTACATGGTTTCACCTTGTCATAAATAAATAAAATGTGAATATAAATATAGATAATTGTGTTCATTCTTACCTTTTGCCTTTCCAAACAAATCTATAAGAGAAGAATATTTTGGGTGAGTGATGAGGATTTTTTCCACATACATTGGATTGAATCTGAATAGTTCCCACATCAGTAGATTAGGTAATGAAACCTATATTTCTATTTTTATTTACTTCTAAAATTTTCAATTTTTTTGGAAATATGTGGGAATAATTTTACACCATTACTAAAATCCACCCTTATAGGAAGAACAATATAGTTCTAAGAGGAATTTTACACTCTTGGGAGTAAATAATATGGTTTTGGGAGTAACTATACGGTCCTAGGGGAGACTACAAAGTTTTGAGAATTTTGAGTATTTCCAATTTTTGACAACTAAAAGTAAAATTTACTAGTTGTTAAATACATACGAATGAGAAAAATCTTGACTTTTTATCTTTATATATTGTGATGTATATCTCCATACACGTGTGGTAGTTTTGGCATGGGAAACCCAGTCTATGCATAGTAATAGGGCTAGATGAGGTATTCTAGGAACATATGGATGTAGTTAGCTTAGGCCATGTTGCACACCTACTAATAATGTGATATTATTCATGATAAATCAATTTTACCATTTAAAGTCAGATCCTAATGTTTCCTTTAAGTCTCATTAAGGTGGCCTAAGTTTTTCTTTTCAAATTTTAAGCATTAAAACTAGATGTAAAGTCACATTTATGGGGTAACATTAGGGTGTCACTAATATGAGGAATTAGAATTTATCTTTATGTCCATCTGTAAAGTCCATCCTTGGGTCCCTAAATCCATCACTAATTCATCCCTACATATATCCCTAATATTTGTTCCTAAGGTTTGATGTTAAGTTGACTTTGGTAAAGTCACTTTTAACGTCAAACCTAACACTAGGTTAAAACCCCTAAAACATAATGTTTTGGATAAGAAAAAAAAAATGTTCATTATTTTTCTACCATTTTTAGTTTATAGGATTTGATGTAGGCAAAGTTTTTCAATTTGCATTATTTGATTTGGGGTTTTTTTGTGGGGCAAGGTTTGTCATTGATTGATTTGGGGATTCTTTATGGGGAAGGGTTTGTCATGGATTTTTTTGTTTCAATTTTTGTGCCTTGGGATGTCAATATATCAAATAAATTCAAACGTAATACATGAAATTAAAACATGAAAATGGGGTCAGGTTTAGATTTCAATGTTCTCTTGGGTGAACAGGCGAAGTAGTGAGGCTGAGAAAATTTTGAGGAGGGATAGTAGTAGTAGTGAATTGAAGGATTTCATTGATGAGATGCCCTCAGTGGAAGGGTGAGAGAGGTCAAGATCATCCATGATCCATATATTATAAACATGATATCAATCATCATCCATCTATTATAGACATGATATCAATCATCAATCATCATCCATCTATTCAAGGTAGGATATTAATCATCAGTTGTATCAAGTATATAACGGATTGAGAGAATGGAATTTTGAGAGGAAGAAGATGTTTGATAGTTCAAATGCAGATGGAAAAAGGAAGGAGAAGACACCATTCAAACCACATCAGCTAAAGGAAGAGGGTGGTAATGACAAGATAACCCTGAAAATCTTAGGTTTTTTTCATAAACACTATATTAAAACTTTTTGTAAACATAATTTTTATGCATAGTAAAATTTATGATTAATAAAAATGAATATTAGAGGAAACTTAGAAAATATTAAAATTATGTGAAAATTAAGGGTTTTAAGAAATTTGGGAAATTATAAAATTAGGGAAAATTTAGAAAATTTAAAAAATTTAGAAAATTTAAAAAATTAATAAAAATTTTAAATTAAAAAAGAGGGAAATTTTGTAAATCTAAAAAGTAGAATTCAAAAATTTGGAGAAAATAAAAAATAAAAAAATGGAAAATTAGGGAAATCTTAGGGTTTTTTAAAATTATGGGAATTATAAATTTGGGTAAATTAGAAAAATTAAAAATTTGGGAAATTAGAAAAAATTATAAATTTATTGAAAAAATATGGTTTATTAAAAAATTGAAAACTTAGAAAATTAGGGAAAAGTTAGAAAACTTAAAATTATAAATTGAAAAAATAGAAATTGAAAATTAGGGAAACATTAGATATTTAAAAAAGAGAGAGAAAATAAAACATTAAAGAAAATTATAAATTTTAAAATTAAGGAAATTTTGAAAATTCGAAAAATATAGAAAATTTAGGGTCTTAAAAAAATAGAAAATCAGGAAAAATTTAAAAATTAAAAAATTTACAAAATTAATGGAAATTAAAAATTCATAAAATTAGGGGAAAAATAGGGAGAAATAGGGGATACAAAAATATGAAATTAGAGAAAATTTAAAAACAGAAGATTTAAGGAGAAAATAGAAATCAAAAGAATTGAAAAGAATAGAAATAAAAAATAGGAAAATGGAAATACAAAAAATATGGAAATTTAAAAAATCAAATAATTAGTAAAAATAAAAAAATCATAAAATTGGGAGAAAAATAGGATTTTTTTTTTAAAATAGAAAATTATAAAATCAGAGAAACTAACGAAAACTAAAAAAATGTGAAAATTTTAGAAATTAAGGAAAATTTTAAAAAAATCATATAATTAAGGGGAAATAAGAAAAATTATATAATTAGGATTTTTTTAAAACAAAATTGGGATATTAGAAAATTATGAATATTATGGAAAGTTCAGAAATTTAAAAAAATGGAGAAAATTAGAAAGAAAAAAAAGGGAAAGATAGAAATATAAAAATTAGGAAAAAAAATATAATTCTAAAAATTAACTAAAAAAATGAAATAAATAAATTGAAAAATGAAAAAAAATAAAACTCGAGAAATTTTATTTTTTCTATTTAAATTTTAGAAATTCAAAAAATTGGGTCATTATAAAAGTGACTTTTTTTAGAAATTAGGGAAAATTATGAAATTCATTAATATTTAGGAAATTGAAAATTAGTATACTTAGGAAAATTTTAGGGTTTTTTTAAAAATGAAAAAAATAATAAATTAGGAAAATTTTAAAAATAAAAAATCAAGTAAAAATTAGAAATCAAAAAATAAGGGAAGATTATTTTTTAAGAAAGGGGAAATTTAAAAAATAAGAAAAATTTAGTGTTTATCTTAATTTCATAAATTATGAAAAATTTAGAAATGTAAAATTAAAAAAAAATAAAAGTTAAAAATTTATGAAAATTTATGTAAATCATTTATTTTTTAAATTTCTATATAATATTATAAATTATTTTGTTGTATTAATTTTTTGAGAAAAATTGATAGGTAATTAAGTGTTGGAGGAAATTTCCCTTATATTACTAATGGAAAATTATAAAAGAAGGTTACTTTAGCATAAACATCCACAATAAAGTAAACCCAAACAAAAGTAACAACTTTAGAAAGATTAGGGATTACATAAAATAGGGGGATACCCCTATAAAACATGGAGACTATAACTAATTATTTTACCCTAATTTGATTAAGAAGAGTTAATATGATTAACATAAAACTTTATAATGTAATTCATATATTAAGATATGAAACATGGAGGTTATAACTAATAATTTTAGGCTGATTTGATTAAGAAGAGTTAATATGATTAACACAAAACTTTATAATGTAATTCATCTATTAAGATATGATATTAAAACATACATTTGAGTGTAAAATGATAATACTGATTCTTTTTATTTAACAAATGGTATATGGTAAATATAGTAAGTACAAAAAAGATGAATATTTAGTTTTTATTAGTGACTATTTAATTATGATTATATTTTGTTAGTGAAAATTAGGATAAAGTAGTTTTATGGTTCATTTGGTTCTAGAACTAATTCTTTGTCTATGCAAAGTTGGTTCCACCAGATCAGGTTGATATCATTAGTTAATACTGACATGTTCATTAGTACTAACATGTGCAAAGTTAAGGAACAAAGACTGTATGGTCATATACACATATCTATACTTACTTTTATCAATTATTCCATGCCTTTATGATGCACATATCTATAGAAATTAGTCTCCTTTTCATCAAAATAAAGTGTGTGTTTATGAGGGCTAGAAAATTACAAAAACTAGGAAATTGTAATGACTAAGCTAACCCTAATCAATTGATTTGATGATTGACCATTACATACTATCTAATACTCCAAGGATGGAAATCAAGCCACAAATATTTCTCCCACCTAGAGTGATTGTGAAATTATTCTCCTTCACTATATGTATACAACTAATGATTTTGATTTGATTCTTAACAATGCTTGCTTTGACTTAGGTTTAGTGTGATTCAGAGTTGACTTTTGACTACTCTTAGGGATATATTGATAATTTAGGAAGATCAAAACATATTCTCTTAATGTGAGAAAGTGTATAGATGTGTTCTAGATAAGTTCCAAGTAGATATTGAATGAGACCTTTGATTTGTTTATATATGAATAAAATTGGGTAATTTATCATGCTATTGACATGTTAGGAAAATGGGCCAAACATAAGGAGATGTTTTATTTTAAAAATATATTATTTCTAGGATCAAGTCAGTAACAACTAGATCAAGTTAGAATTGGCTAATGATACTTACCAAATATGGTGGTACCAACTTATGTACATGTAGTTTGAAATTAGTGTCTGGAGATGTATGTGTAGGATATTTTACATGTTTGAAGCAAACTAAGATTCATATAGATATGTAATATTATAATAACATGATTCAATCATGAAATAACATGAAAGTGTGAGAGATTTATGGATCAAGAAATTATTTATATACTCAAGTCATGCATGGTAAATGTGTGTCAAGATTGTGATTGTAAAGTAGTGAAGACTAAATTGTAGTATATAAAAATTTCCCCCTTTTAATCTAGTAATGGACTTTCTAGATTAAATGGATAAAATGTGCCTGAGTGTGTACAACACACTTGTATTTGGTATGAAACTTTAATTATGTGAGTCACTCAATATAAAAATTACAATCATGTGTATTCCAATTCCAAAGATTGACTATTCTAATCCAAAACTATTTTTTTGAAATTTTGAAAGAATAACGGCTAGAGTACACCTGTATGTTGTTGAAAACCATGTTTCCCTTGAAAATTGTTGGAGATGATGCTTTCTTGTTGAATCATTAGAGAAAAAATTTCTTCATTTTTGAAGCACATGGTGAGTTGCGATAATTATGCCCAAAATTTGAGCCACTATGCATTCTCTTGGGTTGGGTAGACAAAAATTCCCAACCCTCATGAAATGTGTGAAAAATTAAATGATGTACACACCCATATAGATATGTAGATAAATAGAGACCATCAGGCCATGTTCTCTCAAATAAAGTTAATCAACCATTGTAGATGGATTATAGATTCAATTGTATATTTTTCATTTGAGTTTGCTTGAATTCACTCCATGTAAACAAAAATCATAACCAAAAGGTAATGATCAATGTTCATGCCCCCTAATGAACACATGT